>QJPP01007241.1:0-600000 GCA_003996215.1 Jaltomata sinuosa
AACATAAGAATTTGGCCCAAAAATTGGTAAAATGAATTAGTTTGTAGGAAAATTCAATTTTTCCTAATCGTTTTTCCACTTAATTAATTTAACGATGCTTCTTTCATCCCAATTAATTTTCAATACGCATATAGTTGACTTAAAAATGATTTTGATACACGTAATCGCGATCCTCAATCGATAGAACTGTATTTAGGAAATACTATAGCGATACGACAAAATTTCATTTAGAGTTTGAAATAAAAGTTACTATACCAATATTTTGTTAAAGAGAATGAATTACAAAATATTTTTGGGGTGATTTTATAAGATACAATATTATTAGTAATTATTATTATAAAAAGTAAAGGAAATCATTTTAAAAAATGATTATTGGTGCCAAAATTTATAAAAAATTAATATAAAAATAAGAAAATTATTTTGGAAAAGTCCTCGGGATTAAGAAGCATATAAAAATTAATTATGGGAAAAAGGAGGGCCAAAATTGGGTGTCAACAACTTGCCCCTCTTCGAACAGAGATGATGAAAGAGTCTTTGGGCGAAGATGTTGACGTAAGGCCAATTTTGTCTCGACTGGAAAAAATCAATTTTTTGGAAAGGTCGTACCTAGAAAGAGAAAGGTTATCGTCATTATGAATTCGACCGAACTCTGGTCTCCGAGTTGCCTACATATCTCGGGTTTCACGAGAATCAGGCCAATGTAGTTCAAAAATTTTGAGAGGTCCTCAAAATTTGCCCCCAGTGTTGGTTTTATGTCGACACTGGTATTTTTTGCGGTAAAAGGGGAAGATAATTTTGGCATGGATGGAGTGGGTACGGCCATGCTCGAAGTCGAGCTGCCTACGTATCCCTAAGGAATGGGAATTAGGCCGGTCGTATTTCTGAATAGAGGATTATGGTAAATTTTGAGGCAGTCCTCAAAATTTGCCCCAGTGTACGATTTATGGTTGACACTGGTCTCTTAGTTGAGCTTGGAAAGAGTTTTATGGAATTGCCGGTAGATCATTTGCTAGATGACAATAATCTTTTCAAAATGGGTGCACTTTCACAGCCTCCCGATTATAAATGTGTTGCACAACACACCCATAAACGAGACTCTACTAGGCGCATCTCGCATCCCCATAAGATCACGTCGAATTGCTGGATGGAGGTAGTCCCTTTAATATCCTCTAGTGGGAACTCTAGGAGATAAAGAAAGGGGTATCGATGCTTGTGAGAGCAGGTGTACTCTGATTTAGAAATATGGACAACTGATTGTAGGAATTGGAGTCGGAGTGCTAGTCTTGAAACTCTGGCTTGTGAGTTTGGTATTCCTCATCAAGCATTGCCTCAATCGCTGCTTAGAGGTAGTTCCACGTTGTAGTGTGTCATCCTGCAAAACAGGTAAAAAGGGGTTACAAAGTACCTGTCGAGGCTAAAAAATGTAAATTAAAATTGTAATGTAAAGAGTAGTGTGTAGATATCCAAACGATTGTTGACGTCTCCGTTTTTTGGAGTGGATGTACTGTAGGTGAAATAATCTCGGGAAGTAAAGCCTCCGGCTGGCGGGGCAACGCTGTAAAATAAAGCCTCTCGACTAGCGGGGCAATGCTGTAAAAATAAAGCCTCTCGACTGGCGGGGCAATGATGTAAGATGCTGGGGATGCAAAATCGTGTACTTGCTGGAAAAGAAAGATTATGATGCCTGCTCCGGTTTGTGTGCCGAAGCGTTAATGAAATGGAATCTTGGGTTGTGTACCAAGATCCTAATGCATGCTCCGGTTTGTGTGCCGGAGCTTAATGAAATGGAGTCTTGGGTTGTGTACCAAGATCTCAATGTATGCTCCGGTTTGTGTGCCGGAGCTTTGAATGAAATGGAGTCTTGGGTTGTGTACCAAGATCTCAATGCATGCTCCGGTTTGTGTACCGGGGCTTAATGAAATAGAGTCTTGGGTTGTGTACCAAGATCTCAATGCATGCTCCGGTTTGTGTGCCGGAGCTTTGAATGAATACCCGCATTAGAAGGTGGGCGCCTGTAAAATGTACCGAATGTAAATACCCGCATTAGAAGGTGGGCGCCTGTAAAATGTACTTGAATGTAAATATCCGCATTAGAGGGTGGGCGTGATTTTAATGCAAAATGAGGATGTTGATGGCATGCATGCTTATGATTGATGGAGTTACGATGATGCTTGCTATGACGCAGCCTCCGATTGGCGGAGTATGTTTTGCTTGCTAATATACATTTCTCTGATTTGGCAGAGCGTCGCTTGCTTGTTTATGTACAGGCTCCAATCGTCAGAGCGTCGTTTTGTTTGCTTATGTACAAACTCCAATCGGCAGAGCGTCGTTTTGTTTGCTTATGTACAAACTCCAATCGGCGGAGCGTCGTTTTGTTTCCTATGTACAAACTCCAATCGGCGGAGCGTCATTTTGTTTGCCTATGTACAAACTCCAATCGGCGGAGCGTCGTTTTGTTTGCCTATGTACAAACTCCAATCGGCGGAGTTTGATGAAGTCAGTCCGCATTCTCCGATCGGCGGAGTTATTTGACGCAATTAGATGGCAATCTCCGATTGGCGGAGTTATTTGGAAAGAAATAAACTATCCTATTTTCCTATGAGAGCTCTCTGTCTTCGATACTTGATCCGGATCTCGTACGCACCTGCAAAAACATAGATGAAAACTCTTTAAGAATTGTAAGAATCGGGATACAGTATTTTAAATATAGAATTGGGGAAGAATATTCGGCTTATGGTGTCGGGATAGCCGAAAGATTTCTCCGATCATGTCCATGAGCTTGACTTGACATCATCCTGTCTTGACTCCTGTTTCCCTGCGCTCAAAGGAAAATTCTTAGTTTTGGGAGGGGTGTTGATTTGTGTCGGCTTGCGGACCCTGGCCTTGCCACTAGATTTCTACAAAATCTCATCAGCCGCTCGTGATTTCCTATCCCAGAGACTCGGTATGGTGGATCTCTTCAAAGCCTCCTTGGTTGCTCGCGACTTCCTATTTCGAAGGCTCGGTAGGTGGAAAGGCAGTGAAATATTTTGAAAATATGTATATATATTTTTAGAAAATAAGTATATTTTGTGTATACTAGGCGCATATATATAGTGATTATTCGTCGTTCCTTAGATTATGACATATTTCGAAATCCAATCGAGTTTTCCCCTTTGTCGAGGACGTCCAAATGTACTCTTCTCGTGGCTCCGGCTTTTGGTGACGCTTCTCTATCCTTTTGTAGATGTTGTGATCACTCTGAAGGTATAAATAAGAGGGGGGGAGGTTTATCCTAAGGGTATGACCGAACCTTTAGGGTTGCCTACGTATCCCCGAATGGGAATCAGGTCTGTACGTAGTTCGGGGATATCAAAGAAAGATGAAAATATGTAATGCATTGACCGAGCCTGACTCAGGCTGCCTACGTATCCAAACGGAATCAGGTCAGGACGTAGTTCAAATACATTGGGAAGAATAAAGACATGTAGTGCAATGACCGAGCCTGACTCAGGCTACCTACGTATCCAAAACGGAATCAGGTCAGAACGTAGTTCAAATACATTAGGGATAATGAAAAATATGAAGTGCAATGATCGAGCCTGACTCAGGCTGCCTACGTATCCAAACGGAATCAGGTCAGAACGTAGTTCAAGTACAATAGGGAAAATGAAAAATATGGAGGGACCGAATCCGACGAGGATTGCCTACGTATCCCACCGAGGGAAGTCAGGTCAATCGTAGTTCTGAATACATGAAAGATGATAATTTTGGTTTTTCTAAGGGAAACCGGACCCGATATGGGTTGCCTACGTATCCCGCCGTGGGAAGTCAGGCTAATACGTAGTTCTGTTACATTAGAGAAAAATGCAAAAAGTACAAGGAAACAGCAACTAGTCCCTCTGTCTTCAAATGTAGTACTTCTTGATAGCGTCTGAATTGATCGGCTTTGTGCTCACGACGCCATCCATTTCTGCGAGGATTACTGCTCCGCCTGAGAGCACTCGGTGAACCATGTAAGGACCTTGCCAGTTTGGCGCAAATTTCCCCTTAGCTTCATTTTGGTGAGGGAATATTTTCTTCAATACTAATTGCCCTGGTGTGAATCGTCGAGGCTTGACTTTCTTGTTGAACGCTTTGATCATTCTGTTTTGATAGAGTTAGCCTTGACATACTGCATCCAGTCTCTTCTCATCAATGAGCATCAACTGTTCAATCCTGCTATGAACCCATTCCGCGTTTTCCAGACCAACCTCTTGGATGATTCTTAGAGAAGGTATTTCCACTTCAGCAGGTATTACTGCTTCCGAACCGTAGACCAACATGTAGGGGGTTGCACCAGTGGATGTTCTGATTGTGGTGCGATAGCCGAGCAAAGCATATGGCAGCTTCTCATGCCATTCTCTGTTACTATCTATTATTTTCCTCAGGATCCTCTTGATATTCTTGTTCGCGGCCTCAACTGCTCCATTCATTTGTGGTCGATATGCTGTGGAGTTCCGGTGGGAGATCTTAAACCTTTCACAAGTCTCTCTCATGAGATCACTATTAAGATTGGTTCGTTGTCTGTTATGATTGATTCCGGAATTCCAAAACGACAAACTATGTTATTTCGGACGAAATCTGCTACCACCTTCTTAGTTACTGCCTTGTGCGTTGAAGCCTCAACCCATTTTGTGAAATAGTCGATAGCTACCAGGATGAAACGGTGTCCATTTGATGCGGGAGGCTCTATGGGTCCAATTACATCCATGCCCCAAGCAGCAAATGGCCATGGGGACCCCATCACATTGAGCTCGTTTGGCGGAACTCGTATGAAGTCGCCATGAACTTGACACTGATAACATTTTTGTACATACCGGATGCTATCCCTCTCCATAGTCATCCAAAAGTATCCAGCTCTCAAAATCTTCTTTGCCAAAGTGAATCCATTCATGTGGGGTCCACATGTCCCTGCGTGAACTTCCTCTAACAGTCTTGTCGCTTCTGTTGCATCGACACACCTTAGTAATCCCAAATCCGGGGTTCTCCTATACAGGATTTCGCCGTTAAGGAAGAAATGATTGGCCATTCTCCTTAAAGTCCGCTTCTGTTTGCTACCGGCATTTTTCGGATATTCTCCTGCTTCGAGCAACCTTCTAATATCATGGTACCATGGCTTTCTATCAAACTCTTCATTTACGTGAAAACAGTATGCGTGCTGGTCACGTATCTCCACTTCAATAGGGTCGATGTAATTCTTATCCGGGTGTTGGATCATTGAGGAAAGAGTAGCCAAAGCATCAGCGAACTCGTTTTGAGCCCGGGGGACATGTTTAAACTCAATCTTTGTAAACCTTTTGCTCAGCTCCTTTACACATTCCAGATAAGGAAGGATCTTGACATTCTTGGTGGCCCATTCTCCTTGTACCTGATGAACCAATAGGTCAGAATCACCTATTACCAAAAGCTCTTTGATGTTCATGTCCACAGCCATCCTAAGTCCGAGAATGCATGCTTCATATTCTGCCATGTTGTTTGTGCAAGGGAATCTAATCTTGGCTGAGATTGGGTAGTGCTGACCCGTTCTTGAAACCAAGACTGCTCCGATTCCGACTCCTTTGAAATTCGATGCCCCATCGAAGAACAATCTCCATCCATCATATGACTCTGAGATGTCCTCTCCTGCAAAAAATACTTCTTCATCGGGGAAGTAAGTCATGAGCGGTTCATAATCTTTGTCCACCGGATTTTCTGCGAGGTGATCGGCCAAAGCTTGTCCTTTGACGGCCTTCTGTGTCACGTACACAATATCAAACTCACTCAGCAAAATTTGCCACTTTGCTAATTTCCCCGTAGGCATCGGTTTCTGAAAGATGTACTTGAGTGGATCCATTCTTGAGATCAAGTACGTGGTGTATACCGACAGGTAATGTCTCAACTTTTGTGCAATCCAAGTCAAGGCGCAACACGTTCGTTCTAACAAGGTATATCTTGCCTCGTATGGTGTAAACTTCTTGCTCAAGTAGTAAATAGCTTACTCTTTCTTTCCCGTGTCATCGTGTTGTCCTAACACACATCCAAATGCTCCATCCATGACGGATAGATACAGCAGCAATGGTTTTCCGGGCTCTGGTGGAACCAATACTGGCGGGTTGGACAAGTACTCCTTGATTCTATCAAAAGCTCTTTGACATTCCTCCGTCCATTCTCTGGCGGCATCCTTCTTCAGTAACTTGAATATGGGTTCACAGATTACTGTAGACTGAGCTATGAAACGACTGATGTAATTGAGTCTTCCCAAGAAGCTCATCACATCCTTCTTGGTCCTTGGGGGAGGTAACTCTTGAATCGCTTTGATCTTTGATGGATCCAACTCTATGCCTTTCCTGCTGACGATAAACCCTAGTAGCTTTCCGGCAGGAACTCCAAATGCGCACTTTGCTGGATTCAATTTCAAATTGTACCTCCGCAACCTCTCAAAGAACTTCTGTAAATCCCCTAGGTGGTCCGAACTCCTTTTGGACTTGATAACGACATCATCTACGTACACTTCAATCTCCTTGTGAATCATATCATGGAAGAGGGTAGTCATGGCCCTCATATAGGTTGCGCCAGCGTTTTTGAGTCCAAATGGCATCACTCTATAGCAATACACCCCCCATGGAGTGATAAATGCTGTTTTCTCTGCATCATCTTCATTCATCAGTACTTGGTGATATCCTGCAAAGCAATCGACAAACGATTGCAACTCATGCTTTGCACAATTGTCGATGAGTATGTGAATGTTTGGGAGAGGAAAATTATCCTTGGGACTAGCTTTATTTAGATCCCGATAGTCTACACATATCCTGATTTTCCCGTCCTTTTTTGGCACTGGCACGATGTTGGCCAACCATGTGGGGTAATTAGTAACCCTCACAACATTTGCCTGGATCTGCTTAGTTACCTCCTCCTTGATTCTTAAACTTAAATCAGGCTTGAACTTCCTAGTCTTTTGCTTCACAGGCGGGCAGGAAGGATCAGTCGGCAGCTTGTGTGAGACGATATCGGTGCTTAATCCTGGCATGTCATCGTAGGACCAAGCAAACACATCAACATATTGCTTGATCAATTCAATCAATTCTCGCTTTCTTTCGTCTTCCAAGTGTATGCTGACTCGTACTTCTTCACCATTTCTTCATTTCCCAAGTTGACAACCTCGGTTTCCTCCATGTTGGGCTTTTTCTGACTTTCAAGTTGTTCGATCTCCTGAGGTAGATTTTCAGGCATCATGCTTTCATCGTATTCTTCATAGTCCTGCTCATGACTCGCACTTTGCTCAATGGATTCGTTACATGTCATAACCGTTGTACGATGATTTTTACTAATATTAGCGCTGAAAAGTATGAAAGGTGAGTGAAAATAAATAGTTATTTTAAATTTTAAGAAAAATAAAGACTTTTTATTAAAAAGCAGTCTAGCTTTTCAGAAGAGGCAAGTAGCAAAAAGGGCTTAGGCATGATTCAAGCCTCAATTGATCATGCAAAAACATTTTGAAATAAAACTACGTTTCCACACTACCAGGACTCCTGTCGAAACAGGGATGGGCTGATGGTCCAGTTCTGCAAGACTTCTCCAGGCTTGGCATCACGGATGGTCAGCTTCTTGATATCTTTCTCCAGTCCATCGTCGGTCATGGCCACGAATAGATTTCCTATTCCCTCAATGACGTCTTCATCAACTGCTTCATCTGGGATTAGGACTTGTCCTGGCACGAACACTATTGCCCCAAACTTTGCACTGTGGACTCCTCCTGAAGCAGGCTTATACCCTAGCCCGGCGGTACCTTTCTGGTGTTTTAGCTGGATTGGTTCAATTATACCGTCAGCCTTAGGTCCAAGCCCTGTCTTTGGTTTATACCCATATTTCAACATCTCTGACGCAACCATCTTCGCTGCTCTCGACATCTCCATCTTTACAGGCTCTACCTTCTCATCAATTCTTACGGCTTGCATGATCTCCAGAGCATGGAAAGCGGCTCCATCCAATTCTTCGGTGAT
Source organism: Jaltomata sinuosa (assembly GCA_003996215.1). NCBI lineage: Eukaryota > Viridiplantae > Streptophyta > Magnoliopsida > Solanales > Solanaceae > Jaltomata > Jaltomata sinuosa. The sequence goes on from QJPP01007241.1 coordinate 8,001, forward strand.
TGGAACAGAATTCACGGAATAGATGGGGTGACTGAGCTCCCCGTGAATGGTAACTTCGGTGCGACCCCACTCGAACTTCACACACTGATGGAGCGTGGAGGGAACTGCTCTTGCCATATGGACCCATGGCCTTCCTAGTAACAAGTTGTAGTTGGACGTAACATCCATTACTTGAAATAAGATGGGGAATTCAGCTGGACCCACTTGCAATGTGAGATAAATTTCTCCAATGACACTTCTCTGCGCGCCATCAAAAGCTCTCACCTTCACACGACTTTCCCTTATCTCTCCCATATTCACACCTAAATCTCTCAATGTGGTGAAAGGACAAATGTTGCATCCAGAACCGCCGTCGATCAAAACTCTAGTCACGATCTTATCACAGCACTTGACCGCAATGTGAAGTGCTTTGTTGTGGCCAACACCTTCTGCTGGTAATTCATCATCATGGAAAGAGATTTTGTTCACTTCCACCATTTTCCCAATTGTTGCAGCCAATGTATCACTTGTAGTTTCTTTTGGTACGCTAACTCCGCTCAGAACTTGTACCAAAGCGTTCCTATGGGCTTCAGAACTCATTAGCAAGGACATAATGGAAATGTGGGCTGGTGTCTTCATTAGTTGTTCCTCGATTGAGTAATCTTTAGACTGCATCTTCTTCCAAAATTCTGTGGCTTCTGCATCAGTAACATTCTTCTTTGGATTTTGTTCTTTCCCGGGAACCCCTCGATTTAGATCCTCCGGGGTATAACACCTTCCCGACCTAGTCATTCCGTGAGCCACAGCAGCGTCTATCATTTTGCCTTTGGCTCCCGTCCGATAGTCCCATGGGACTGCTTTAGTGTCGTAGTCAGGCTTTCCAGTGGCTATAGTGGTTACCACAACTCTCGGCAGGTAGGTTTGAATAGTCAAAGGTTCTCTCAACTGAACTGTGATAAAGGGTTGCGCTGGAGATGTGGCGGCAACTTCTTCTGTGTTCCAGATAGGCACGATATTCCCTTCCAGGTCATACTCTTCCTCCAGGGTAATCATGTTGACTCCTCGATTCTCATGATTTGGTAGAGGATTGTTGTTCACATTTGGAGGAGTATCGGTGCATTTAATTACTCCTTTTCTGATAAGAGACTCGATCTGGTTCTTCAAGCTAAAACACTCCTCCGTGTCATGTCCTTGGATTCCCGAGTGGTATGCACATCGCTTATTTCCATCAAAGCTTCGTGGTATCGGATCAGGGATTCTTCCCTCAATCGGCTGCAACAAACCTGCTACCCTCAACCTTTCAAACAATTGAGCCAAAGGCTCGGCAATAGGAGTGTAGGTGCGGGTATTTCTGGCTTCAAAATTAGGACGTGGTCTTGGTGCATATGCTGGCCTATTTTGGTGAACGGGAGCTTGGACAGGGGCATACGGCTTCGGTGGATTTTGGTGTGCTGGAGCTCGAGGTGGATTATAGTGTGGCTGGGTACTATATACTGGAACATGTGCGATAATTTGGGAGTTGTTAGGGTATCGGTGGGATGGTCCTCCGTGCTGGTAGTAAGGTGTGACGGCTGAGACGTCTTCCTTCTTCTTCTTGATACCACCAATGGAACCTGACTGTATGGCCTTGCTTGCGGCTTGCAGTGCGACCATAGACTGAATTTTCCCGGACTTAATACCTTCCTCAATAAAGTCTCCCATCTTGACCAAGTCGGCGAACTTTTGGCCCATCATTGACATCATTTTGTCGAAGTAGACGCCTTCCTGAGCTCGGATAAAGTACTTAGAGAGTTCATTTTCGTCAAGTGGGGGCTGGATCCGAGCAGCCTCGGTCCTCCATCTCCATGAATATTCTTGAAATGATTCAGATGGCTTCTTTTGTATGTTAGCAAGTGAGAATCTGTCCGGAGTGATTTCGGTATTAAACCTGAAGCGACTCATGAAATCTTCGGCCATTTCTTGCCAATCACGCCATTTGCGAGGGTCTTGGCGAGTGTACCAAGTCAGAGCTTCTCCTGACAGACTTCGAATGAACAGTTTCATCCTCAATTTCTCGTTCCTTCCTACGCCGACCAGCTTGTCGCAATAGGCTCTTAGGTGTGCGTGGGGATCGCCCTTCCCATCAAATACATCAAATTTTGGTGGTTTGTACCCGACCGGCATATCGATGTCTGGGTGGATGCATAGGTCATCATAGTCCAGACTTTCGGTTCCCCTGGTAACTTGCATGCTTTTAAAAGCCCTTTTCAAACTTTCAAGTTGAGCTGCTATCGACCTATCTTCATTTGACCGGACATCCCTCTCCAATCCTACGTACTGATCGACCTCATATGGTACTTTGACAGCCGTGGATGTTGCGAAAGTAGGGGCTTCAGTAGCATATACCGGTGGAACAGGCATTTCACAAGTGACATGTGCCTCCGGTATGTGCTGCATTGTTGGGTGAATTGGAACAGTGAAGTTCTGCGTAGGCAAGGAAAGATTAGGTGCAGCCCTAGCAGCGGGCGGGCGAGTAAGTAGATCTTGAGCATAAGTGGGAACAAGTGGTGTTTGCTTAGGCGCGTTTGTTAAGTCGGCGGGAGTGACCGGCCGCAACTCAGCATTTGGAAATTGGAATTGAGCGGGGAAGGTAGCAGCTGTAAGCTTAGTCAAATCCCGCACTTGGCGTAGTTCTTCTTTCAAGATCTCAATTTCTTGTGCCATGTTGGCCATTTGTTCGTCGTTTTGAGTGTCCATCAGTTTTCGAGAACTTTCGGCGCCATCTACTGGTACCATCGAGGCGTTGTTAGATTCTTCGCTCATTTTTCCCTTAGATCGGAGGTTGTATTGCGATTCCGCCAGTTTGCAAATCGACACAAATCAACTTTCTTTGGGGGGTTTATAATAAACATAAAGAAAAGAAAGGAAAGAAAAAGGAAACTATGTTAGTTTGGGAAATGTTGGAATATATAACAAATATATACGCCAAGTTGGCGATATTCACACAAAAATGCGTCCTAATATGGAGCCTCGTTTTGCCAGAGGTAGGCCTACGCTGCATACAATTTGATAATAAATGATCCATTTTGAACACATTTAGGATTTGAGATAAACATGACTTTCATTAAGCAAAATGTGGTCTTGAAAGTTTACAATAGATAGGCTGATGGGAGCCTGAAAAATGAAAGACATGGGATGGCCACTAGGGCGTACAAAGGGATGGGCCATGAGGCACCTTTAGGGAATATGAAAAAGGTACAATGGGAAAGGATAACCTAGGGCCACGTAGGACCGTCATCACTATCATCATATATGTCCAAATAAGGCCCTGGGTGGTATTCTCCGAGATCCCATTCTCTCAACTGCCATTCCTGATAATCTGGATCATCTTCTTCCAGGAACACTAAAGATCCATACTCAGATTGATCTTCAAGTTCTCCCCTAGATTTTCTCTTATATCATCCTGACTGTCCGAAGTTATCTCATCTTTAACTGAGCCCGGAATAATCTGTTCACGCATGGAGGCGGTGAGATACATGTGAGGTATTATTTCCCTGGAGACTTGAGTCACCATGTCATAGTCGATAAAACCAGGGATCCTTTCCCAGCTTGGTCGCATTATGGGACCTCCATCTACCTTCCACGCATAATATTCCAAGGTGCACCAATTTGTTTGTCCGATATCTGCGGATATTATATTCATCCATGATTCCTGCAGTCTTCTAATCCTGGCCGAAGGTATTTCTCTTCCGTAAGCGACCTCCGCAGGTTCTATGTGGGACCACAAAGGAACATCCTGATTGATGCCAAATTGACGCAGAACTCTAAGTGGAGCGTATGGTTGGATCCCTTCTAACCCGATCAACTCAATAAAATAGCTGGTATATCTCCTCAATAATGCTCTTCCAGTGATCCAAGGGAGCTTCCATTGGATGGCATCTCCTGTGAGATGCGTTAGATAGACCCGCCATCCTTCTCGTCCTGTCGGTGCATTCCAAAATTTTAACCTACGCTCGTGGCTTTGCATCTTGTCGCAGACTCCTTCCAAGTTATCGTTGGCTTGTTCTTTTTGGAAGAAATGCTCTACGGCCCAAATTTGTAGTAGCAAATTGCATCCGCCAAAGCAATCATATCCTCTTGAGCAGGAGGACAAAGCTCTGAATAATTCTGCCAAAAGCATTGGTACTAATGTTAACTTTTTGGAGCCATTGAACAGGGCAAGGACTACTGGCATCAAATTGATATTGATGCGGCCTATCTTCTTAGGAAAGACCATGATCCCTAAGAAAGCGAGTGCAAAAGCCACAGGTCGGATTCTTTCCCATTTTGCTCTGCTACAAGCAAATTCCTGTCGATAACCATCATAGCTTTCTTGACGTCCAAACCTCTGAAAGAGATAGTTCAAACCTACACATCTATTTTCTACATTCCTAAGGGCCGGGAAGACTTTTAGACCCAAAGCGTGTAGAAATTTTCTTCCAGACATGGTTGAGGGCAATACTGGTTCTCTTCCTTAGAGTGCCAGATCTGTGAGGCTACTGACCTCTTCCAAGGTAGGCGTGATTTCAAAGTCAAAGAACTGAAATGTCGCGGTGGTCGGGTTCCAAAATTCAATCAGCGACTTTGTTAGCATCTCATTGGCTTGGATGTCCAACAGCTCAGTGAGAGATCCCAGGTGTTTGGAAATCTCGTGTCCATATAGAGTCCTAATGTTGTTCCACCAGCGTTGTAGGTTATGGGGAGCTGAGAAAATAATTTGGATGTTGGGCAAGTTTTGGTTGATATTCATCTGAAAGAAAAGGTAAAGGGTATGATAAGTTTGTTTATCCCAAATCCATCATGTGTTTTAGTTTGGATCATTTACATCAATCTCACACAAAAGTATATGTCGTTGGGTTTTATGACAAAACCCGTTGACACAAGGGCGGTTTCCTAAATGCAGTGTCAATCCCAAGGATCGTCCTGCCTAAGGCTATGCAACATGACCTGTTTCTAGAATAAGAATATTTTCCTAGATTTGAGAGTGGACTTGAATAACTGCGAGACGGCACACTAACCTAATTGCACCGACTCTGAAACTAAGGAATCCAAAAGAAGGTTTGGGAGGGCATAAAACCCTCCGCGTGTACCACAGTGTGTGAGATGTGTACGGCCAAAGACTCGATAAAGAAATGCAAGTGAGAAAGCAGTAACAAGTAGTGTTTATCAATCAAACAAAGAGCGCAAGTTTGGATTTGGCTTGCGTCCTTTCAAACAAAGAACGATATAAATAAAGCAAATAATGTACTGCAAATAAATAAATATTCCAAATAATATTCATAAACTAAGCATGCTAAGGTAAAAACATAAGTTAATAATCCCCAGCAGAGTCGCCATCCTGTCGCGCCCTATTTTGAACTGGCCAAAATATGCTTGCAACATCCGGTTCTTTCTGCCTTTATTTTGGAAAAGGGTTTAGAGTCGCCACCTAAATTTTAGGAAACTTAGGAAACCATTTTGTATGTAAAACTCTGTTTTTAGTCTGCGAAACGTTTGAGATTCTGAGTAAGTGTTTTGGTTACTCGAAGGGAAGGTGTTAGGCACCCTTCAGAGCCTATCCGAAGATAGTCCTTAAACTCAGTTTAGAAAAAATATTTGGGAAAGTTATTTGCTCATTATTTGCTAAAAAGGTGATAAAAACATGTTTTCTTAATTTAAAGAAAAACTCAAAGTATATGACACATGCTACTACAGTAGGCAAAAAATATAAAATATGCTTATGGTAAAAAGATGAAACATATGTACGTACATGCCAAAATATATGAAAGTTTAATAGCAATGCCTTTATCGTAATTATAATTAAAGTATGTAGAACTTTATGATTTATAAGAATATATATTTAAAAGCTATGTAAACAAAAATGAAAATATTTATTTACACAAATACTTTTTGTAAAGTAAAAAATATGTAGTTCTTAAAGTTTGAGAAAGTTTATGACATGTTTGTTAAAAAAAAAAGTAAAGATGACGTATGTATATTTTAAATATATATAGGAAATCATGCGAAAGTTTATTATTTAAAAGATTTGGATAAGTAAAAGTATATAAGAAATAAGTATACCGGTAATAGAGAAAAAGATATAAGAGAAAAATCATATTTGTTTTGGTAAATGTATTTCATGTAAAAGAATAATTTGAAGACTTGAGTAGAGAACGAAAATTATTTGTTTTCATGTAAAGGAGACTTTTATTCATAAGGTAAAAATGAACATGCATTGAATATGAAAGAAAGTATTATGTACGTAAATGTAATTGTGATAAAAATATGTGTTTAATTTGAGTAGGAAGATGAGTAAGTAAACAATATAAATATATACCTTGTAGTAGATAGCATATGACATATATATACCTTGCGTTTTGAGGCCTTAAAAAATCTGAAAATCTCAAAATATATATAGAGTATAACCAAAATATTTGTAAAATATTGGGGTTAGAGTAAGAGAATACATAAGTTATTAATATATATAAAGAAGGCTTGCCTAAATTAGATAAAAGTATTCTATGATCTAAGGCCTAAGAATGACTAAAATTTGTTTGAAAATAAATTGAATCGCTAATTAATATTTTTGATTTTTTTGAAAATCTACCGCGAGTTATTTGAAATACGCTTTTCTTGAAACAAAGCCTAAGTTAATTAATCCTAAAAATCTGCACTATTTACCATTTCTTATTACTATTTTGAAAGTGTTTAACCACTAATTTTAAAGTATTTAAAAAGGGAAACCCGAAACATTTGCCTAAACTAAAAAGTGAAGGAAACTTACTTTCAAAATTTTAAGCTAAATAGAGTAATCCATGAAACTATAAACCGGAGAATAAACGTTAATCAAAATCACAAAGAAAAATACATATTCTAATAATACAAGGTTAGTCAAACAAATTCAAGTAATAAGAAAAGCATATAGAAAATAAAGGACTAAGTATGTTAAGTTCCTTTGGAGGAACTAGTCTCCTAATGAGTGACTCCGAACACCGCGATAGTTCCTAATAGTTGTTCGACCCAAAACATATTTGGGCCGAGATTGAGTTTCAAATGAGAACTCCAACTCTCCGGGGTGTACATGAAACACAAAAAAAAGGATAAGGATTAGTAACTTACATAACAAAGTTTACAAAATGTAGAAATATGCCAAGCTTAACAATAAAGTGATAAGGAAAACACACATGTTATTCGGTGAATGCACAAAGCATATATGAAAGAACGACATGTAACCATATTTTGTTTCATGTTTTATAAACAAGCGATCTTAGGTAAAACAAAAACAACTTCAACACTAATCGATCATTAGAAAACAAAGTACAAAATAAATCACTCGAACCGAATTATGAGTGCACCAACAGTGAACTGTGCAAGGCTCAAAATTAATACTTTCATATTCAATGTTGCGAGATCAAACAAACTAGTCAACATAGAAAAAAAAAACATACAGTTGCTCACATTTCCAAGGGTAAAGCTTGTATAGCCCTTTCTTATACTAAAGAAAACATTTTGAAAATATGCAACCAGGCAAAGACATGATTAACCATCTATGGCCATGTTCGAATGTTCAAATCAACCTTATTACGATCTCATGAGAAACGACCAGCCATCCTTAACATCTTAAATTGGTTTATTCAAGCTAAATCACAAGTTGTAAACACTGTATAAACGCATAATTCCATCCCAATGACACCAATGACCAAAGAAACTGATTTGCTGAGTAATCAGACTCAACATAACCCGAACAAAACCAACTTTAAGACTCACATTCCCAAACAGATGATCAAACAGCCAATCCCTATTCAAAATATCAAACTTTATAGCAATTGTTTGAGCTAAATTTCAAGTTACAACAAATTTCCAAACAAGTAATCTAATATGGATAACATCAAACAGAGACTAACTTCAGATCATATTTTCTAACCAAAATCAGCCAAAACAACAACGAAAACAAAACTCGCACAATTAACGGATCACAAAAAAAAACTAAATATAAAGTAATCAGGCGGGGTAGAATTTACCTTGTGTTGGGCAGCAATTGAGGCCGTCGAGTGTCGAGTTTCAAACTAGCTCTTCCGACTCCGACTCCGGTTATCCGAATGAAACAAGCGAAACAAAGAGAGCGAAATGAGTAGTGAGTATAAGCAAATTGATAATGAACAATCGGAGAACAATTGTTGTGAGCTTTTCGTTGATAATTTTTCTGATCTTTGTCTGATAAAAAAAAAATCGGATTCTTTGTCTGATAAAAAAAAATGTCCTCGTTGTCTGATAAAAAAAAAATGGGATCGTTGTCTGATAAAAAAAATGGGATCGTTGTCTGATAAAAAAAAAATGGGATCTCTGTCTGATAAAAAAAAATGGGATCTTTAAGCTGTTCTTTTTTTCGTCCTTTTATAGCCGAAATTTTAGGGCTCCAACGGTTTCTTTCCAAGAATTCAAAATTTGAATTCTTGGAAAGACAAGTTGCAAGAGGAAATGATGAAAAATCAGAGAAAAAGGAAGAAGCTTACCCCTTTTTCAGGTTGATTTGAAATAGACGGTGACGGGTCGGAGGTGTAGAGCTCGGACCCGTCGGACTAAGACCGCATCCGTCGGGCAACCGATGGGTCTCCTCTTTTTCGAGGTTTGTAGCCGGCGGCGGGGGAAGCTTTACAACTTTGTTTTTGAGATGACAAAAAGGGTGAGGGGATGGCTGTAAAGTGGAGGAGAGAAAGGTGAAGACCACCGGATTTTGCCATTATCCGGCGATCTAGCGGCGGTGGTCTTTTCGAGGTTGTAAAAAGTCTCCGAAAAGGGAAAGGGACAACGTGAGGTGATGGAGAGGGCGTTGTCGCCATTTACCCGCCGGTACGAAGCAAAAACCGGCGGGTCTTTGGTGGTGAAGCGACGGGCAGCAGGGTTTGGGGGTGGTGTCGGTTTGGCTGAGGTGAGGTGAGAGGGGTCTGTTTGTTTATGTTGAGAGTGGAGTAGAGCAAAGAATTAGGGTGTGTTTAGTGGGGGAATTTGGGCTGGTGGGGCGAATTGGGTAGTGGGCTAGGAAAAATTGGGCTGGGTTGGAGAAATTGGGTAGTGGGTTAGTAATTTTTGGGCTGAAACAAATAAGGGTTTGGCCCAAAATTTGGTAAATAAATTAGTTTGTAGGAAAAATATAATCTTCCCTAATCATTTTTTCCACTTAATTAATTTAACGATGCTTTCTTTCATCCCAATTAATTTTCAAATACATATAGCTGACTAAAAAAATAATTTTGGTACGCATAATCGCAATCCTCAATCGATAGAACTGTATTTAGGAAATACTATAGCGATACGACAAAATTCATTTAGAGTTTGAAATAAAAGTTACTATACCAATATCTTGTTAAAAGAATAAATTATAAAATATTTTTGTGGTGATTTTATAAGATACAATATTTTTTAGTAAAGGAAATCATTTTTAAAAAAAAATGATTATTGGTGCCAAAATTTATAAAAAATTAATATAAAAATAAGAAAAATTATTTTGGAAAAGTCCTCGGGATTAAGAAGCATATAAAAATTAATTATGGGAAAAAGGAGGGCCAAAATTGGGTGTCAACAATTACTCTTATTGCTACTTAGATATAAGAGCTCGTGTTAAATTAATTTAGATTTATATTGAAAATGTATACGTAGAGAATAAAAATGTTGCTTATCAAAGGTAACTCCATTTTCAAGATTTAAAACGTTAATTAAGAATGGAATGGTACTTATTATTACTACTAGATATAAGAGCATGAGCTCAATATATATTACTTGTCTTGTTTTAATTTATATGACACAGATGAAATTTAGAGAATCAATCAAATTTTTGTATAATTTTTAAATGTTTCAAGTGTTAATTATTGCGGTTTATACTATTTCTTACATTATTTTTAGATAATATATGTTGCTCTCTCTGTTCCAATTTATGTTGTACTGATAGAATTTAGAGACTGAACCAAATTTTTTATATGTAATTTTTAGATATTTTAAATTATTAATTATTGTTATTTATATTATTTTCTACATATCTTTTCAATTAATATATGTTACTTCATCTACTCTAATTTATGCGGCATTGATAGAATACGGAGAGTCAACCAAATTTTTTATGTATTGTAAATATTTTAAGTTGTTATTTATTGTGATTTATAATACTTTTTACGTTATTTTTAAATAATATATATTACTTCATCTGTCCTAATTTATGTGATACTGATAGAATTAAGAGTCACACAAATTTCTAATGTCTTCTAAATATTTTAAGTTCTTAATTATTGTAATTTACAATGCTTTTTACGTAATTTTCAAATATATAACCGATTAAAAAGAAAAAGAAAATAAACTAATTAAAATAAAAAAATGTGAAAATGACAAAAATATCCTTATTATGTAAAATAATGACAAAAAACACACCCGTCAATGACAGCTGCCTGCTTCTTTCATACTTCTATACAGTAGTAAAGTAATAGGCATTCTAATATTAAATCTTACTTAATAAAGTGCGAGTTCTTATTTTTCTTAATGGTTATACTTTTTTTAAGCACCAACTCATGATCCAGAAAAATAACCTTTATTTCTCTCATTGGCTCACCCATTATCTACTTTACTTACCTACAACATGCTTACTAAATAAACTACTAACCCACTATCACAGGCTCTTATTGATTCATTATTAACTCATGTTATTTTAGCTATTATCTACTGTATTGAAGAAACTAGTTTTTGAGACACCAAACAAGAAATAAATTGCAAAATATAAGAGCACAAAGAACTTTATCATGAAAAATTCCTTGCTCAAGAAAAGAAAAAACATGATCCGCCTATCTTCGTAGGATTTACCTAAAAAAACTTCACTAAATCCAAGCTATTTTTAGATTATAACTCAGTAACCAAAGAGATTATAAATTTAGAGGTAATTACCTAAAGAACTAAACATCCATGTCATATCTACTATTTTTTCATCAGTTTATTTTAATTACTTTATATATACCACATCTTATTAGAAACCCCCTTATTTATATCAGATACATCACCAAAGCAAATCCCTTCTCCAAAGGCGTAAATCACGCTCAATTACATAACTAAGCGAGATTTTCACAAACCCTATCATTCGCTTCTCTCCCTCTTCCTTTCTCGCTCTTTCTTTCCAGATCTCCCCCCACCCCCTCTCTCTGTCCGGGCTTTTTTCAATCATCGAGGAAATCATATTCCTACTAAAATTTCAATCCGTTTTATATTCTCCATTACTCATTACATATACCTCAATTGTAACAATGGGTTCTTCAACAACAGTAGTGTTAAATAGGAGAAGAGCCCAAGCTCCAAAACCCGCAAGAACACAAAGGAATAAGTCTAAATCAAGGGTAAATGTTGAAGATGAATTTAGCGTGAGAAACGTGGATCTGGAGATTAAGCATAATTGTATCATAATTCTTTTAAATTTCTTTTGAATCTTTTCTTCTTTTTTCGGTTGATACATATCTTTGAATCTTCTCTTCTTCTTTGGTTGATTCATATTGATACAACCAATACGTGTTTTCCAGTGGAAATGGGCATAGGGGAAATAGAGTTTTTCGGCCAAATATGTGTTTGTTCTTATTATGCATCTTCTTCTTCTTCTTCTTCTTCTTCTTCTTCTTCTTCTTTTAAGCATGTATCTATGCACAAATACATGTAACAAAGGTTTTGATGGGTCAACTTGATACTAGATACATGTATTTTTTGGATTTACTGTATGAAATTTATATTGGATACATCAAATAATACTGAATTTACATTATATTTTGAATATAATGTATGAAATTGGTATTGAATACATCCTAGATACATGTATCAAAAGTATATGTGCATAGAAATTTATATTGGATACATCAAATTAATCTCGGTTTATTGTATTTTGAATATAATGTATAAATTGATACTGGATACATCAAATTAATACTAGACACATATAAATAAATACATGAAATTAATACTAGATACATATAAATATATACATGAAATTAATACTTGATATATATTAAAATATACATGAAATTAATACTAAATATATATGATGCAATATTGATGTTTTGATGATTGACAAACTCATGGAGGGACCTGGTACCTGCAGTGATCATAAAATATAGTCAATTCGGTACAGCTGTAAAGTGTACCTTTTCTGTAGTTGGTTGATGGAATTGTAGCAGAGTTGCAGCAGTCCTTTTCACCTTGACCAATAGCATGGCTCCTAGGTTTTGTCATGTCTCATATATAATGAGATGAGAAAAAGGCAAAACCTAGCTTTTGCATATCTTAAAAATTTATATTCTCTCAGCAAAAGCCACTGCTCCTTTCAAGCTTACAAGAGCTCACTCAACAAGGGACCTGATCGTGATCAAGATTGAGTCTTCAGTTCCTTGTTGTATTTTGAGTCTTTGTATTTGGTTCTTATATTGTAAACCTACTCCTCATCTCTGAAGAGTGTGTGTTTTACCCGTTCATTCAAAGTACATCAGCTAGAGTTAGTTGATAGGTTGAGTTGTATCAGCTAGAGTTAGCTGATAAGTAAAAGTTGATCAGCTAGAGTTAGTTGGTCTAGTTAGAAGGTGATAGAGTTATCACCTGGAGGTGTCACTTGTGTTGTAACTATTACAAGAGAATGGGGTTAATAGGTTAACCATAGGATTACGAGAAAGAGTCTGTAATCAACCATTGCTCTTGTTTTAGTGAAGTTGTTGTTGGTAAAATCCTACGTGGTAGTTCATGGTTTTACTCCCTTGAGCAAAGAGGTTTTCACGTAAAATCGTGTATTCCTTATTGTTGTTTTATTTCCTTCTGTTCTAGATTAAATCTGCATCAAAGACCTGGTCCTTGATCTGTCCTTTACATTTTGTACTGTTGTGTTTTACCTTCTGTTCGTAGCTGTTATATTTAGTCAAGGGACCTGGTCCCTTGAGTGGTGGTGGACGCATACAAGTCATCAATTGGTATCAGAGCGGGGACTTTCTAAAAGCTTAACACCTAGAAAGAACTTCTCTAATGGTTGCTCCACCCAACCTAGAAGAAGGTCAGTCAACCACCAGGCCACCTAGATTCAACGGATAGTTCTATGGATGGTGGAAGACTAGAATGCACGACTTTATCATGGCGGAAGATAGTGAACTGTGGGACATCATTCGTGATGGTCCTTATGTGCCAATAAAGACTGTGACAGAAGGAGAATCCACCAAATCAGTTCCTAAAACAAGGAAGGAATACTCTGATGAAGACAAAAAAAGATTGAAAAGAACTTCAAGGCGAAAAAGCTATTGGTGTATGGTATAGGTGCAGAGGAATACAATCGCATATCTGCCTGTGAGACGGCAAAACAAATATAGGATGCACTGTAGACAGCTCATGAAGGGACCAGTCAGGTTAAACAGTCGAAGATAGATATGCTTACTACTCAATATGAGCTGTTTAGAATGAATGGCGGAGAATCCATTCAAGAGATGCATACTAGGTTCACCTCAATCATCAACGAGCTTCATTGCCTAGGAGACGGCATTAAGCCTAGCAAGCTTGTCAGGAAGATTCTAAGTGTCCTGCCTGCCTCCTAGGAAAACAAGGTAAATGCCATCATTGAAACAAAAGACCTCCAAACTCTGACAATGGATGAGCTAATAGGTAACTTGAAAACCTATAAACTCAAGAAGCTACAGGACCAAGAACGACTACAACTCAAGAAGGACAAGAGCTTAGCACTCAAAGCTATCAAGAGTGACTCGAGTGATGATGAATCAAACATGGCCTACATTACTAGGGAATTTCAAAAGATGATAAGAAGAAATGGAGTTTTTCCCTCAAAGGGAAACTCAAGCAAGTTTTTTAGAAGCAATGAGACTTGCCACAAATGTGGGAAGCTTGGACATTTTATCAAATACTGTCCCCTTCTCAACCAAGGAGAAAAAGAGCATGGAATAAACAACTATGACAAAGGGCGAAAGAGGGACCAGGTCCCTGAGAAATAAAAAAGAAAAGAAATGGCGGACATAGTTGTGAAACAGGCCTTAGCAGCATGGGGAGAGTCTTCCAGTGAGTCTGATCAGGAAAAGGCTCCAAAGGACATTTCTATGATAGCTATCGAGGATCACTCATCCTGCTTTGACTCATTGTTTGCTCTGATGGCAAAGTCTGATGATGAAGGAGAAGATGAGGAGGTTAGCTTTTGTGATGTCCAACAAAACCTTAAGGACTACTCTAAGCTAGAGCTACGCTCTTTGGAAAATGTACTGATTGATGAATACTATATCCTCTCTAAGGAAAGGGACTCTCAGATTGACAATGTCACTGAGCCTGATGATGAAAAAGTATCTATGGCAAGCACAATCTCCGATCTAGAAGAAAAACTGGCAATTGTTATCTCTGAAAATGACATGCTAAATGAAAAATTAAAGAGCATCACTCAAAATGGCATCAAAGGCAAAAGGAATGGAACTGAGGTTCAATTTGAGCTTGAGGAAAGCTTGAAGAAACTCAAATGTGACCTCACAATCTCCCTAGAAAGAAACAGAGAATTGGAGAGGGACCTGGTCAGGGTTAAGGCTGATCTTGAAAAGGCGCTTAAGTGGACCATCTCCTCTGAAGTCGTGACGCAACTGACAAGTATGAGGTCAAATAATGGAAAAGGACTTGGATTTTGAAACAAGAGCCCCCCGTACAATCCCCATAGCAAGTACGTTTCAAATCCTGATAATTGGTTGTGCACACACTGTGGAAAAATTGGACACTACAAGGAAGCATGTTTAGCCAAGATTGCTGCCGATAAAAAGAGTAGAGCGTACGCTGAGCAGGCTGAGGACATCGAGAAAACTGGTCCCTCTGTCAAGAGGACCAGGATGCCAAAAAAGAAGGAACAATTCAGACAACCTGGTCCATCCATCAAGAAACACGGTCTCTCATCCAGAAGGACTAGGTTACCACCTTGGATCAAAAGAAGTCTCATTCACCCTCTATCTCATTACTGGGGACTCAGATTATCATGGTTCCCTAAATCCAATAAGTGATCCTTGTGGAGAGATGAGTGAGAGGAAGCAACCAAGACTGGTCATAGACAGTGATTGCTTCAAGCGTATTACTAAAAGAATGAATGTTCTCCTCTCACTCAAGACATTCAAGGGGGAAGTGTTCTTATTGATAACAGCCAATGAAGTAAATTCCTGCTTGCTTATTGTACTGTTGCTATGCTCCCTTCAAGAAAGCTATCTCGGAGACCAGAAGTCACAGGACCATGCATCTTGCAGATCCAATCCTTATCCATGTAGATGTTCTCACGTGCCTAAGCACTCAAGATGATGATTGATGAAGTGCAACACAAGGGATTGGAACTTGCCAATTCTTTGCTCATAACCCTGTTGCTCTCGAGGGACCTGGTCCACAAAGGAAGTCTCCACACCAAAATGATAAAATGAAGCAGAATAATAGGAATCCTGGAGACATTGCTCGTATAGTTGATTGATGGGAATGTTCCTCAAGGATTCCAGAAAGAGGTCAGAAACACTGCTTGCCAGGAGAACTGTCAAATGTCGATCAGGCCCCTGCTGGAGAAATTGTATTATGAGTTATGGATCAAATGAAGACCAAAACAGAGTTGTAAACTCTTCCTACTTGACAGTGTAAGAATCCCAAACACTCAAGACTCAGTTGATATTGAAGATATAGTTAAAGAAGAGCCCTCCTCAGAATATCAATCAGAGGGACCGGGTACAGAATTGACTCAGTCTTTGTCACAATGTCTAACTGAAAGTAGATCATTGTCTCTTCATGATATGATATGCAAAACCAGATCCAAGACAACAACATTGCTTACTTCTCATTCCTCAACACTAATCTGGAACCCAAGGAACGTTAAGAAATCTAAATAGATGCTGATCTGGTCATACCACACATGATATTCAAATCAAGGTTGGTTGCGTGAGTGCTCAGTCAGGAAGAAGCTGGTGGAAGAGCTTGGTGCATTGTGCAAATGTGTTCAACACATACTTGATGATATTAGCCTGGGAAAAATCTATTAAAGTCTTGGTCAATCGAATCTGAACTGATCCTTCTCTACTCTTGATTCTCTCCCTCTGGCTATGATTAGGCTACATGTATCCAGGTAAGCTGATAAATGGTGATATCTAACTCAGTTTTATACCGTTGTAGGTATGCACGCTTGGTAAGAGGATTGATTGTATATGGAGATCATCATGACATTCTCAAGAGAGCTTTCAAACACAAGAAGGGACCTGGTCCCCTCTATAAAGGTTAGTATCACTAATTGTTTTCATAATATGTTTTGAAATATTATTTGAGACTGCCACGTAGACTATCCACTCTCCTTTCCCTCCTATCCTGAATGTTGTCATGTCATTTGAATCTTAAGCATCGGACCTCTCACAACATGACATGTCACCCCTCTCTTCACTCAAGCTCAAATCCTACCGTTGCTCCATAAAACCTCAACAATCCTTTCAAACTCCCATTCTCTAATCCACTGATCTTCCTAAAAGATTTAAACTCAAACATGTTCCATCCCAAGATTCTCTCTCCCTTAACCATATCTCAACCAAACTCCCCAAACAAGGTACAACCGGCAGCACCTGATAACCAAATGCCACCTTTAACTCCGCCAGAGACCCCGACTACGGGAGAGTTTCAAAACCCCTTTTCAACTCCCACTGTTCTATCATCCTTGTTGAAACAAAACCATCAGACTCCTACCCTCTCTATCCCCATTGAATCTAAATCACCCTCTCCTGCATCCTCCTCTTATCAAATGTCCAAACCCACCAATTCCTCTCAACTAGTGCAGTGCCACCTGAAAATATGACAGTCACTCCCTCCATTCCTTTGAGGGACCTACTCCAACAACCTGGTTCGGAGACCAAATTTGTGCCCAAGGAACAATCTCTCCTTGAGGCTATCATGACTGAATGTTCTAATGAGCAATTATTTGAGGGGAGTTTGTCAGAGGTAAGAAATATGAGTCATCGAACATTCTTGCTGTAGGAGATGAGTATGTGGCAGAATATCTCACTGCAATGGCTAAAGGAGATGGTGAGA
The DNA here is from genome assembly GCA_003996215.1 of Jaltomata sinuosa. Taxonomy (NCBI): domain Eukaryota; kingdom Viridiplantae; phylum Streptophyta; class Magnoliopsida; order Solanales; family Solanaceae; genus Jaltomata; species Jaltomata sinuosa. The sequence continues at coordinate 25,047 of QJPP01007241.1, forward strand.
TTGGGGATTTAAGAGGAGATGAAATTGATATAACTGAGGGAGGTGAGGGTTTGGGGTCTCCTGTTTGCTTGATGCCCTCTCTTAAATGGGATGGTACTCCTCTAAGTTCCTTAAGTGTGAGGATGTTGCAAAATGATGATGAGGAAGAAGAGGAGAATAATAATTCTCCTTTTGCTACCAGGTTCAAGCAAACCCCTGTGACTACCGAACCAACTTTCTCACTCTTAATAAGGGACCAGAAAGAGGGACCCGCTACGAGAAGAGGCAAGAAGAGATTAATGGATATGGATCTGGATAAAAGCCACTCTAAAATTGTCCATAGATACCGAAAGATGAAGAGTACTGTCATGAAATATACTAAGGTGGCTGAGCAAGTGTTTGAGCTTGATCAAATAGACACTGCTCAGACTGTTGAGGAAGATCCAAGGAATACAAGGGAGAAAACTGTGTCCAAGCAGCCTGCTACTGTAAGAATTGATAAGACAAATCGAAAACATATTAGCATAAAAGGGAAGGGTGCTCCATCTGGTGTTTCAAAGAAAAGGAATGGCAAGAATAGTGAGAAAGGAAAAGCGATAGAGGGACCTGGTTCGAGTACAAAGTCTGATGAACCAATGAAACTAACTCGTGAAGAAAAACAAGATGTGTTAAGGAAGCAGAAGGTACTGAATGGAAGAGTGTTTGATCCCGACATCAGTGAGCTTAATGGAATGCAAGATTTGGTGGAAATAGTTAAATACCAAAAAATAGGATCATCTTCTTAGGCCTCCTACTCCCTTGCTATACGAATCAGAAGTCAAGAGTTCTATGTGGAGATGATAATGTCTGAAAATTGTGAGGCGGTGGCCACCTCAGTGAAGGATGTGGACATCCTACTGAATAAAGAAACTTTGAGTGAGATACTTGAGGTGCCTATAGAGGGGATCAAGTTAATAGGAGATAGAACTTCTTCTAGGGAATTCTTGGGAGTTATAGGAAAGTTAAGGAGCTTGATCTCTGAAACATTCCTTAAGAATCAATTGAAAGGGGAGTACCAATTGCTCTTTGAACTGATGGATAAGGTCCTGCTGCCTCGAACTGAAAAGAGAAACACAACTGAGATTATAAGCCTTAAGGCTGCCTTGCAGGTTGCCTCCTCTGGATTCGGTGAGGGAACAGGTCGGGGAGCTGAACAAAAAAATGTTGATCTGAAAGCTAATAATGGTGTCTTGAGGGACCAGGTTGAGCATTTGACACAGAAGCTAATCCAGGCTCATGATGATGCTAATGAGCGATTTAGAAATCTCCTAAAGACCCTTACCAAGCCTCCACAATGTGGTTAACTCTTGATGATAATTTCTGAACTTTTTATGTTAACTTTTTGTGATGCTAACTCGATTTTGATCAATGAAATGCTGATCTTCTTTATGTATGAATGCTCTCCTTTATCATTAATTTTCTTGCTCTTGATTGTGTTGCCCAGAGGCCATGAGTTAATATTGTTGTTTCATCTGTCTTCACCTGGTTTACTGTTTAAGGTCTTTTTAATGATGCCAAAAGGGAGAAGATCTCTTGGTAACAAAGGGAACAATTCTTGGTGATAGGGGGAACCACGTGAAGGAATTGGTGATTGGTGACAGGGGGAACAACTGATTATATCAGAAGTCAAAAGGCTGTATGTTTGTCATCATCAAAACTTAGAATACAACAGTACAAAATGTAAAGGACAGATCAAGGACCAGGTCCTTGATGCAGATTTAATCTAGAACAGAAGGAAATAAAACAACAATAAGGAACACACGATTTTACGTGGAAACCTCCTTACTCAAGGGAGTAAAACCACGACCTACCACATAGGATTTCACCAACAACAACTTCACTAAACCAAGAGCAATGGTTGATTACAGACTCTTTCTCGTAATCCTATGGTTAACCTATTAACCCCATTCTCTTATAATAGTTACAACACAAGCGACACCTCCAGGTGATAACTCTATCACCTTCTAACTAGACTAACTAACTCTAGCTGATCAACTTTTACTTATCAGCTAACTCTAGCTGATACAACTCAACCTATCAACTAACTGTAGCTGATGTACTTTGAATGAACGGATAAAACACAAACAATTACATCTACACACTCTTCAGAGATGAGGAGTAGGTTTACAATATAAAAACCAAATACAAAGACTCAAAATACTATAAGGAACTGAAGACTCAATCTTGATCACGATCAAGTCCCTTGTTGAGTGAGCTCTTGTAAGCTTGAAAGGAGTAGTGGCTTTTGCTGAGAGAATATCAATTTTTAGGATATGCAAAAGCTAGGTTTTGCCTTTTTCTCATCTCATTATATATGAGAGATGACAAAACCTAGGAGTCATGCTATTGGTCAAGGTGAAAAGGACTGTTGCAACTCTGCTGCAATTCCACCAACCAACTGCAGAAAAGGTACACTTTACAGCTGTACCGAATTGACTATATTTTATGATCACTGCAGGTACCAAGTCCCTCCATGAGTTTGTCAATCATCAAAACTTCAATATTGCATCATTTTTTCTCCCTTTTTGATGATGATAAACCCATGAGCCCCTTTAACTGGAGAAACCATGCCCATACCAGTTCCCCCTGACGCAAAGCACGTATGACACTTGTTCCCCCTGAGGCAATACACATCTGTATGTGTGGTCCTGTTACCTGTTCCCTTTCATATGACAACTTGTTCCCCCTGAGGCAATATACATCATGAGGCAATGCTGAAGTCAAGACTGTAAAGAGAATGTAGTTCACAGTTTTCATTTTCGGTGGCACAAGGACCTGATCCCATCATCAAGTTATTAATCATCGAGGCACTGCTGAGATTACAATTTCCAGATGTGTCATATGAGTGACAGGGACCCGGTGCCTTCATGAGGTTGTTTCCAGCTGTGTCGTATGAGTGACAGGGACCTGGTGCCTTCATGAGGTTGTCAATCATCAAAACTTAGAATACAACATTTTCCCCCCTTTTTGGTGATGACATATAAAATATAAAATGATACATAAAATGAAACTAATACTAGATACATATAAAATGATACATTAGATGAAAAGTAATCAAACTACATAACCAAGATATATATGTTTCCGTCTTATATTAATTAAATTAATAAATTTATTATTTTTAAAAAGTAATAAACTGAAATTAATTAAACACATATAGATGCCTTGATTTTCGCCTTGTATTAAAGGATTTGATTACTTAAAATTTTCATAATTAGTTATTCATGTATCTGAGATACATACAATCAGCGTGAAATATGCATGTATCCGAAACATGAAAAGTGATAAAATAAATGTAATTAGGTAACTTAGTGTCTTAAGGAGTAATTGGGCTCTAAAAATGTGGATTTTATGTAAGTTACCTAAATTTAGTGCCCTTCAACCTTACAATCAACCCAATAGTAGCCAATTCTTTCGAGACTAATCCCCTAATCTATAAAGCTAAAAGCAACTTCAACAATGATCAACTATTACAACACTTCTGAAAGCAAATAGGTTACAATAAAAGATAAAAAATATCAAATCTAACTAACTCAAGAACTAAGCAACAACTTCCTCAAGAACATGTTTTTTCGTTGATCAGTTTGAATCACTCAAAGCACCTTCTCGCAATATTTGCCAAGAATAAACTCTATATTTGTGCAAATAACATAAGTCTTAATTAATAACAACGTAACAATGTAATATTTTATATAGGAGTTGTGATGACAGAATTCTACTGGGTACACTTTTGTTCTCCAAACCAAAATCTAGTGTGATTAAGAAATCCAACCCCGCTTGGACTTGGTTTTCTTATTTGTGTCGATCTCCACATGTTTTACTCCTAATTTTAAATTTGGACCTGGTTCTTTCAATGTCTGTATAACATTTTTGGAATCTCGTTAAGTCTCATAATCAGTATCTCAAAAGGACCTGGTTCTTTTATAGTTATTTTTTTTCCATCCCTCTCCATCGGGAGGATCAATAGTGTTTTCACTTACCATCCATCATGACTCGAACACTCAATCTACCAGTTGATTATGAAGGTGCTCAACCACTTGAGCAAAGCCTCACTTATCTCTTTTGTAGTTGGTTGATGATCATCAAAACCAATTTAAGCTCCGCTCAACAACTCACTATTATCTTACTTATTTCATGAAAGAACTCCTGTAATTATAAATATTAACCATCCTCTTAGTTTATATGGATTATGTTTCGTGCTCATAAAATGATACTTTAAAAAGAATTGAGTTCTTTTGTGAAAAAGTACAAAGAAACATGAGCTACTACATCACTTCTATAAGAAGTGAATAGTAATTATGGAGGAGAATTTGAAAACAAAGCCTTTGAGAAGTTTTGTAATGAACAAGGCTATTCCCACAATTTCTCTATTCTAAGATCTCCTCAGCAAAATGGAGTCGTTGAACAAAAGAACAGAACATTTCAAGACATGAAAAGAACTATAATTGTCTGCCACATCATTTTTGGGTAGAAGCTATAAGTACAACATACCATGTTCTATATAGGAGTCTAATTAGGCGTATTCTGAAAAAGACTCCATATGAACTATGAAATGGAAAAAAGTCAAATATTGTGATACTTCGTGCAAGTTCTAATTAATAAGCAGTAGATCTCCCTTTATATTGAAAATGCTAGTGATCTATGTTGAATATGCAAACAAAACTACGCTATGAAATACAGGTTACTAGCTTTTCTAAAACAAGGGAAAATCTATTGCTTATTAACTAAAACTTGCACGAGGTATCACAATAGAGCCCATGTTCTGTCTAGTTCAAGAATAATCTAAGAAACACCTACTTAGTGTAGTTTCGTTTGCATATTCAACATAGATACTTAGTGTAGTTTCGTTTGCATATTCAACATAGATCACTAGCATTTCCAAAATAAAAGGGAGATCTACTGCTTATTAACTAGAACTTGTACAAGTTATCACAATATGACCGGTCTTTTGTCTGGTTCAAGATCTATAAGTACAACATAGATTTATATGCCGTTGAATTCAGCGTCGCTAAAGGTTCTAGCAGCAATTCTTCCGAATGCTAATAAAGACACCAACTATTGCCGCTAAAAGTCATCATTTTTAGCGGCATTTAATACAGACAATTATAATGGCCACTAAACACGATCCAAGAAATGAAACACAATTCAAGAAATGTGGTAATTCCTACATTTAATAGCCTTTGTTATTGTTGGTAAAAGGCCATCAATTGCCGCTAAAGCTTTTTTAGTGACAATGACGACTAAAATGTTTCTTCAATCTGCCTTTGCTTATGTCTCGAACAACTTTTAATGTACTGAATTGTTGAGATAATGCACACCCCTTAAGAAAACTTTTCTAGGACATATTTTGAGCATTACTTTCCATTACAACCCTTTTCATTATTCCACACTATTCTCAAAAGTAGAGTTAGTCATTGTTGGAAATGTAATTTCAATGTAAAATCATAATTATGACTTTGTAAGGTGTGTAAGTACATAGAAAATATAAAATACTTTTTCTTTAAAGGAAGGGCAAAAATGGAAAAAAAAAATCAATAATTATCTTGATATTTGAACAATTCACTTATTTTGAACCATGAAAAAAGCCTCAACAATTCAATTAATATGGGACGGAGGGAGTAATTTAATCTCATGTCACGTCAAAAGTCGAAATTAAGAGTTTCCAAAAAAATGAGAGAATCATTCTTTTTGAAACAGACTATAAAAAATAGAAAATAAGACAAACAAATCGAAAGAGCGGGAGTAATTCTTTAATAAGAGAATTAAGCAAAACATTGACCACCTTCATCTTCGTTCATTCCTCTAACAAACTTCAAAAAATTGATCCTAATATCTCTCACTCACCAATTCTCTTCTCCATCACTCACTCACTTTCCTCCAGAAATTGTTAACAATAATTTCTTCACAATAATAACAATAATAATGAGTGCTTCTCAACGTTCTCAATTCGGCCAGAGGAATTTCATCACTTGGTTCTTCGTCTTATTATTATTCATCTATCTTATTAATTACTCCTCAAACATCATTCTTAACAATGATTATGATTCTTCAGATTGTTCTTCTTCGTCTTCGTCTTCATTTTCCACTAGTGAAGCTCTTTCCACAAACGTGTCTTCCTTCACTACTCTTGATCAAGAACAACAACAACGACAAGAAAGAACGAAAGAATATGTTCGTAAAAAGGAGACGGAAACTGAGCTCAAACATATTGTGTTTGGTGTAGCTGCATCATCAATTTTGTGGGATAAAAGGAAAGAGTATATAAAGTTATGGTGGAAACAAGGAGAGACAAGAGGGGTTGTTTGGTTAGATGAAAAAGTGAAAACTAACAGAAATGAAGACCTTCCTGATATTAGGATTTCAGGTGACACTTTTTTTGTTCTTTTTTTTGGATATTGAGAAATATATATAGGAAAATACTATGAGTTAGAGAGAAAGATGCGAATGCAAGATTTAAATTTGATATGATGGTTTCAGTCTTTAGGTTGATCTTATCGCTGAAATCATTACACTTTTGAAAACTCTGCGATAAGGATAAGGTCTGAGTATGTTGTTGTTGTTGTTGTAGTAGATTTGCAACATATACACTACGTCTTATTTTCAACTCACAAAGAGTGCCGGGTTTCTAGTAATAGATGTATTGATCGTCAAAAATGGATATCCTTGATTCTTTAAATTTTTACATTTAAACATATATGTTAAATTTACAACATATAGACGTATGTCTGATTTTCAACTCACAAAGACTGTCATGTTTCTAGTAATAGAAGTACTGATCGTCCAGAAGGGATATCCTCAATTCTTTAAATTTTACGTTTAAACATATTAAATTTACAACATATAGACGTATGTGTGATTTTCAACTCACGTAGAGTGTCAACTTTCTAGTAATTGAATTATGATCGTAAATGCATGATTCTTTCTTTATTTTTCGGATTTTCAGATGACACTTCAGATTTCCTTTACACGAATCGACAAGGGAAAAGATCGGCTCTGAGGATCTCTAGGGTTGTTTCGGAGACGTTAAGGTTGGGTTTGAGAGACGTGAGATGGTTCGTGATGGGAGACGATGACACGGTATTTTTCGTAGAAAATGTGGTTAGGGTATTATCAAAGTATGATCATAAGGAATATTACTACATTGGTAGCTCATCAGAAAGTCATGTACAAAATATATTTTTCTCATATGCAATGGCTTATGATGGTGGTGGATTTGCAATAAGTTATCCATTAGCAAAAGAATTGGAAAAAATGCAAGATGGTTGTATACAAAGGTATCCTAGATTATATGGAAGTGATGATAGAATTCAAGCTTGTATGGCTGAACTTGGTGTACCACTTACCAAAGAACCTGGATTTCATCAGGTAAAACTTCAAAATCGAAATCTCTAATTATTTATACTAATAATATAAAGAATTTTTACATTATTGATCAGCATGAATTTACATGTCATAATAGGTTATTTGCCTTATTTTTAGGTTATTATTTCTGTAAATTATGAACGATTACACGTAGTTATCTTTTAGATGGCTTAATAGTCTAAAAATTGTAGAAGTTAGAATTCTATATGTATTGATTGATATACTTTCTTTGTTTCGACATTTGCTGACATATAGGAGCATAGAGCAATGTGCAAATGATTGTTTATATGGTCACTTAATTATGGAAAATGGGGTAATAAAGTCACTTTTCTTTATTTTGTAAACAGAAAAGTCACTCGACTAATGAAAATGGTGTAATAAAGTCAGTTTCTTTATTTAGTAATAGAAAAGTCAACATATAAAGTCAGTTATGTTGCTACGACACTTCAAAAATGTTTAGTTGGATGCACAAGTGCAATAACATTTTCTGGAGAATCCAAACAACATTGATTATAAGTTAAAACTCAATTCTTATACCTTTAGACTGTATTTGCAAGTCATATGCTATATTGCTCAAACTCTTAAAAGAAAGACATCCGACATGTGCCAGATCCTCCAAAAATATTGCATATTTGAAGAATATGACACAAGTGCGACAATATTTTGAAGAGTCCGAGCTGCATAGATTATAAGTACTCTAAAGGAAGTTGTCCGATATGTGTCAAATCCTCCAAAAGTATTGCATATCGACAATATTTTGGAGAGTCCGATCTACATAGATTATAAGTACTCTTAAGGAAGTTGTCCGATATGTGTCAAATCCTCCAAAAGTATTGCCTATTTGAAGAATCTAACACAAGTGCGACAATATTTTGGAGAGTCCGAGCTACATAGATTATAAGTACTCTAAAGGAAGTTGTCCGATATGTGTCAAATCCTCCAAAAGTATTGCATATTTGAAGAATCTGACACGAGTGTGACAATAATATTTTGGAGAATCTGAGCTACATAGATTATAAGTACTCTAAAGCATTGGCTGAAATTGATGATCTTTTTGTTTTGTTTGTGCTAGTATAGTATGATGTATATGGGAACTTACTAGGCTTATTGGGAGCACATCCAGTGACACCACTAGTCTCACTTCATCATCTTGATGTAGTAGACCCAATATTCCCAGGAATATCCCAAGTTAACGGCCTCCAACGCCTATTCGCGTCTTCAAAACTCGACTCATCCAGCCTAATGCAACAATCAATCTGCTATGACAAAGACAGATACTGGTCAATATCAGTGTCATGGGGCTATGTTGTTCAGATAATTAGGGGAAATATTTCACCTAGAGAACTTGAAATGCCTACAAGAACATTTGTCAATTGGTACAGAAAGGCAGATTACACTTCTTATGCATTCAACACTAGGCCTGTTACAAAACACCCTTGCCAGAAGCCTTTTGTGTATTACATGAACACCGCGAAATATGATCGATCGAGAAATCAGATTATTGGGATTTATTATAGACATAGAGAGCCTTCACCTTATTGCAGATGGAAAGTTGAGTCACCTGAGAATATCAACAACATTGTTTTGTTAAAAAGACCAGATAGCAATAGATGGCAGAAGGTATGGTTTTTTTTGGTCATTGCTCATTCATTATATACACTTCCAGTTAGCAAATCGTCTCGTATTTGTCAGCGTGAACTGGCCCATGAATTTCACGTGTCAAAATACTTTGGGAAAAAAGGTTGAGATCGACTATATTACCGTTTCTTATAGGCATAATACATAAACATGCCCTCCAACTTTGGTGTGCACAAATAGGTACTTAAACTTGTATAAACTTGAACAAGTCGACAAACGCGTCCTACGTGGCGTCTCATGCTAATTGTCACGTAGGACCTGTGTGTCTACTTGTTCAAGTTTATACAAGTTTAAGTGTCGACTTGTGCACACCCAAAGTTGGAGGGCGTAGATGCCAGTTGAGGTCAAGTTAAAGGACACGTTAATGTATTATCCCTTTCTTATAATGTTCCTATAGTGTCTTTCTCTGATTGGATCATTTTTTTTTTCTGGTGCAGTCTCCAAGGAGGGATTGTTGTGGTGTTCTACCATCAAACAATAACTCAAAGTCAAATTTGTACATGTGGGTAGGCAGTTGCAGAGATGGTGAAATCAGTGAATTGTAGCTGTTAGGGAGAGAGGCATTAGTTTTGTTGCCTAACTCCATTTTTCTAGTTTATCTTTAGTTCTGTTTTTAGGACATGGACAGTATCCAAACATTGGGAAGTATAAAATGAATTTGCAACACCTGAATCATTCAATGTTTTCCCTGTGTAAACATCACACTAATTTTGACCATTGTAACCTTTTTGTACAAGTCAAATCTGTTACCAAATCACATGACAGGTTATAGCTTATGTTTTGTTGACAAGATAAACCCCACAGTCCGAAAACCACGTAGGAGAGGTGAACCGCACTAGGCAAGTCCTGTGCAACAAGCTCGACCGAAAAAGAATGCAGGAGGTTTCGAACCTAAGACTCCCCATTTGTGAGATCACGTGCTCAACCAACTCGACCACCCTTGTGGGTATGACAGGTTATAGCTCATTAGGCTATTTTGCCTTGAAATCTCTCATTTCATCCATCTTATTCTTTTCTGCAAGTAAAGACAACTTATATAGGCTATTTTGCCTTGAAATCCCATTCTATCCATCTTATTCTTTTGTGCAAGGACAACTTATATAGGCCATTTTGCCTTAAAATCTCATTATATTCGTTTTATTCTTTTGTGTAAGTAAAGACTAGCAGGGCATTCTCTTGCATCAATTCCTCGCTCTCACAATGAAAGTTAAGAGCTTGCTCCAAGACAACCTTTACTTTAAAGTTGTAATCTTTTCTATCCTTTAGGCGGGGATAGATTCATAGGAGGACTTGGTTACATAGGAAGGAAAGGCTTAAAATAGAAGGGAAAAGAACAGGAATTTGCAACACTCTTAGTAGAAGGCCGGGTTGGATTTCCAATCTCCAGGAATACTAATCTAACAACATTGATGGTGTTTGAAATTCTTGAAACCTTAAAGTCACTCAGATTACAACACAAGTTTCTTCACCATTTTCAAGTTCTGCTGCGGCCATGTCTGTCATATCTGTTTTCTTTTTGGAGACTGAATACGATAACACGAGTTTCAGCTAGCAACTGTTGCATCTCAATCGAATGCATAGAAGGAATTCTTCCAACATTATCTTCCTCAGTTTTTGATTTGTCTTTCTTTTCACGGTATGTCAACAACATCAGAAAAATGAATTCACACTGTAAGTTAAACAGCATGAATTTCTTACCAATGCTGAAATATATGGTACTGAAGGGTTTTATACTGAAATATATTGCAACTATTTTGGTATACTTACTTAAAAATGCTATCACAATACACACACCAAGAAGCTGCATTAGTAGAAATGATAGGTAACCTTCTAAATGCACTGGAAGTGTTACAACTCTCACCAATGAATCAGTCTTGTATCAAATTACAATAAACACTGAAAGTTTAATAATGTTGAGTACAGTAACAAATACACGCTGTAATGTCTTCGAAGCAGCAAACTAAAAATGCAAGAAGCTCATTGCCACGTGTAAGCTAAAATGACTGGAGACATCGTCTCTGCAGAGTCATCTGGTAAACATTGATGTTAAGGATAAGCATATGGAAGTTGAGAAATTTATAATTTCAAGGCATACAACTAACAAGTTCATAGGGCTCAAGAAAACATATCCAGATCAGAAAATAATATATGAATCATGGACTATAAAATCAATTCATTATTCAAGAAATAGTAAGAAATACACTACATTAAGTATAAATGTAAATCATGAACAGCAACCTGGGTTCAACAGGTCAAGTACAACTCCTAGCAGCTTGAACACATTATGAGCCTGTTCGGATATGATTGTTTTAAGATGCTTTTAAGCATAAATTGTTAAGTCGGAAATCCTAGCTTTTCACTTTTTAGCTTCTTTTTTTTTGTTATTTTGGCTTTAAAAAGTGTCCAGAAGCACTCTTTTTTTTACCTAACCCAAACACTATAAAAAAGCTTAAAAGCTATTTTGACTTAAAAGCACTTAAAATAAGTCAATCCAAACGGGCTCTCTATGCATAGTATATGGGTTCAAATATTGCTTACTGATAGGCGATAGCCAAACTTCTGTGTCCTAATCACGAAATGGAGTGAGATCAATTTTGAACTGCTGCTTCCCCTTGCTAACCCTCTGTAAGAAATGTGACATTAGGAAAGAGAAGAAGAATTGCAAAGTGCTTGGAAGAGAGGAGCATAGAGATAGACAAAGAATGCTAAAAGCATAATCTAAATAACAGCATATACCATTAAGTAGTTTGATTTCTTTGTTCCTTGCATTTACCAACATTTATTTATTGTTTTAGTGCAGTGATTTGTTTTCTGTAAAATCCAGAAGTTCAAAAAAGGAAACTTTTACTCATATTTTCATGAAGGGGAACCTTGGACAATGGTAAACTTGTCTCCATGTGACCGATAAATCACGGGTTCGATATGTGGAATCAACCAATGATGCTTGCGTCAAGGTAGGTTGTGCACATTACACCCCCTTGGTGTGCAGTCCTTCTTCAACCCCGCATGAACGCGGGATGCTTCGTATACCGAGCTGTCATTTTTTTTTCCTTTATAGTGTTTTAATAACAATTAATATATCACTTTGCCAACTATATTTATTTTCTGGTGCTGCTTTCTCAAAGGCAAAACCCGTGGGGAGACGAGGGGCATGCATTAATGCCTTCATATCTGCATTAAAGTGCCATTTAAGTGAGACTAGTGTCCAACTTAAACTTCACCTAGTTGTTTAGTTTAAACGCACATCAAATGAGCATTCAACACCACTGCAAAGTAGCAAGACGTCCCAAATTTATAGTCTTGGAAATACCCTTGTGGGACAGGGAACTACATCTCCTTACAACCCTCTGCAGCTCTGGTATATACTATGACATCCACATCGGCATCATTCTAGGGTCAACAGGCAACAAAAGATGCTAAAATTGGCTCCTACAGACTTACTTATTAATCAGGTTAGAGGAATTAGGGAAACAAAACACATAAACGAAATAAAGAAAAATTAGCAAACATTTCAGACAAATGACATAAAAAATAATTTTAAAAAAAAAAACAAAAACAAAAACAAAAGAAGAGGAAGACTAGGAAATACAAAGTTTAGCTTTACCTACTCTTAAATGCAATTCTCCTATCTTTTCCCTCCTATGTCATATACTTCTAGCACCAAATGTCCCTGCTATAGCTTAACACAACCTACTCAAATGCCCAGTGTTTTGGATATACCATAGCACCTTAACAGTCTTCCTATATCTTCTACAAGTGTTGGTACTTAGAAGCTTAGCTTCATTCATTTATGCAACAAAGAGTGTCAAATATGCAATTCATGCTAAACAGAAATTGACTTACACCGAGCGCAACAAGTTCTTCTAGTAGTTCTTCCAGATGACGCAGAGGCTAAGTCAATACAAAGATGAAAGCATTGATCAGATTAATAGCTAAAATCAGAATGCGACAGTTTCGGAGAAAAAGGATGTCTCAGAAGTCCCAACAGATAATATAGTTTGAGTATAACTTACCCACTGTGTTGGACCATCAACTGGAGCACTCAGAGGATCATTGTGCACCTGATGGAAAATATCTCTGAGTCAGTTGAGCAGAACTTTTTTTGAGAATGAGTTGAGCAGAAAATTAAAGCAAGTTTTGACAAAACGGATATCCTAAAAGTTCAGGAATCTCAAGAATGCACCAGCGAAAGTAATATCACCGCATTTTGATTCCAACTCTCCAGTTCCTTTTCACTCTCCTCTTAAACAAGGAGTAAACATCTTTGTCTTCTTAAACAAGAAGTGCATACAGAAAGCAGATTGCAGTTTTACAAATACCAGATGCTCTTTTATACCTCCATAAAAATTCCATCTACTCCCACAGCAACAGCTGTCCTGGCAATACAAGGAATTAATTCGCGAAGACCGCCACTAGCAACACCACCACCTTCCAGCTGTACAAGAATGCAAAACTTCAATTCATTGACATAGAATACACTTTAACACTAGATCCTAAGAAATGGTCTGGATTATGGATTGAACTCGTGATCTTAGAACGTTGAATTGCCTACTGGATAATAGTTAAAATAAATTACTAACAGTTGATTCTGATGCTTGAAAGATTCAAACAGCACAAAGTCAGGAAAATGTCATAACAGAAAGAGAAGCTAGGCAATTAGGGGTTGATTCTGTACACAGGTGTCTAACATGATATGGAAGAAGGAATTTATGTCAATCAAAACCTAAAGCTTCAAACTAATTAAACTCCACGAGTCATATCAGAGTGAAGGCTTATGTTGGCAATAAACTGCATGTATCCAATGCTGATCTGCTATGGTAAACTAGAATAGTTTCTCTTTTCTTTCCCTTTTATCAGTGTGTACGTATCAACGAATCCTCTAAAGATTTTCAGTACTCTCTAAGGAAAGGGTAAAAGAACAATGCACCTTTTTGCCTGCAGGCTGTTGTAATGAATGAGTTATATCAGCAACCTGAGAAACAAGAATGTAAATGAGAAAAAGTACATCCAAAAACAAATATCTATGTATACGTAGGTCGAATAAGTGGATTTCTCCAGTCATTTTATCTGGGAATATAATAAAATAGAGTCATAAATAGGACTCTTACAACAGGGCAATTGGCCTCCCTCATCCACTCAAAGTTCCGGGGATCTACAATCAAGTCATCTGCAGAGTCAGATAATATATGTTAGATTAAAATACCTACGATAAGCCTCCTCCTTACCGAGTTTGAGAACAACTATGCTTTGTGAAGGTCCTACAGGTAGAGTAATATCCACCCCATCTACCTATACGTCTTGCTTTTACTGTTATATCAGGAGTTACTCCACGTATTACTTGACGCAAAACGAATAATGGATTTGCTTCTGTCCACCCTGGATCCCCACCCCAGAACCATTTTGCATCTGGCCTTTTATGCACCTTTCATGAACACCCAGTTCATTTCTCCTATTCTTTCTATGTTTAGCATTGGCCATTAGAAGACCAGTGTAGAAAATTATTCATAATGTACTTGAAAATCTTCAATACCTTCCTTTCCAGCTTTTATAAGAAACTGAAATTAACTTCTCGGACACTTGCTTCTATCCAACTAGAAAAAGCTAATAAGAAGAAACAAACTGAAGAAAACTTACTATAGCCAAACATTGTTCCTCTCTCACACACCATGACATTTTGATTTCCAGCCAATCTCACTTTTTCGGCAGAATTTACCATCACCTGAGAACATTGTAGCATAAGTAGAAAATGGACAGTATAAATCCACGAGTGCATCCAAGATAGTGGATACAAGTTTATCACGGTTTTTGATAAGGGCAAGTGAAAGGAGAGCTAAAAAGAAACTGAAAAGAGGAACTTTACTTACTGATTGATCCAAAAAAAAAAAAAAAAAAGAATAAGGAACATTACTTACTGAAGAAGCACAAAACTGGCCCTTCTTAATGTTAATAATTTTTCCAGTCTTGGCAGCTGCAACAAGTAGGTCGGTCTGTCATTAAAAGCCAAAAAGTAGATCAATATGGCTGCTTCCTGAGAAATGTATTTAAATTTTGGGCTGAAAAAGTCACAATATCTTTCTGAAAATGAAGATTATAACCTGCCTACATAAGAAAGCAGGAATTTGAATTATATCTGCAACCCGGCCAACCGCTTCACACTGGCAAAACCTTGTTAGATGCAGTTCATATTGGAAGGAAAACTACTTCTGGACCACCAATATTCATTGATGAGCTGATATACAAAATGGATAAATGAACTGAAAATATCACATTACACGGATACCCGAACTAATTTTTTATGCTTAATATGTTTCTGACAAATGAAGTGTCAGTACGACCAACAACAAACTAAAAAGTTTTTGAAATCTTCTCCTCCATTAATTTAAGAAAGGGGAGAATAATTAGAGCTAAATATCTCCAACCATAGAACACAACATCCATGACATTCTCAGAAGAGTTGGAAATGAGGAATATGATACAAGAAAATACTTTGTGGAATGGAAAAACATTATGGTCAAAAGAACTTCAAAGAAATAAGAATGGAAGAGAAGCAAAAATAATGCACAATTTATTTACAGAAGTAACATAATTTCCCATGTGAATATTGCATGAGATCATCAAATTTCTAGATCAAACAGAACATCAGAACAAAAATTTTAATTGTTAATGGCAGAGTGCCACTAAAATATGCAGACAAAATTTACCTGAATAGATTCATGAACATCAGTAACAATGGGTACGTCATACATTGTTTTCACCTTTTCAAGGATCTGCAACAAAGTGGAAAAATGATAGGTTATATGTTGGAAGGGTTTCTCTAATAGTGAATGTCATATAAGAGCTGGAATATAACATATTAATCCAAACTGCAAAATAGTATCACCAAATACATCTTTCTAAAACTGATATTGATGCTATACACAGAAAAAGAAAACATGAAACTAGAGTGCCTAATATTCCAGCACAGTAGAGGATTTTATACCTTCAAGCCTTCAGCCAAGCCAGGACCGCGAAATGATTTAGATGAGGTTCGATTAGCCTTGTCAAAGCTCGATTTGAACACAAACTTCAACCCAAGTCTATAAAAAAGATTGACAACTCAATCATTAAGTGCCCATTTGTCCACAGATGTTTTCCAGGAACATAGAATTGTTACAATTTTCTGAAATTCAAGTTGAATTTGGACATAGAATTGTTACAATTTTCTGGAATTCAAGTTGAATTTGAAAAACACCTAAAAGTTGTTTTCACAATTTTAACTCCAAGGGGGCGTTTGGCCATGAAAGTATTTTACTTTCTTCCGGAGTTGAACTCCATAAACCCGTTAGGCCATAAAATTCCAAAATTCAATGATTCAAGTTGAATTTTGGAATTTTCAGGAATTTGAAAAACACCAAAAAACACTTTTTTCACTCCAAATTATGCGCAAAAATTCAAAAAAACAACTCCAATTTGTATTCATGGCCAAACACAACTCAAATTTTCAAATATCATTTTTCACTTTGAAAACAAAAAAAAAAACATTGCCCCCCCCCCCCCCCCCCCCCCCCCGCCAAAAAAAAAAAAAATCACTCACAAAAATACCATTGACAACTCAATCATTAAAGTGCCTGTTTGGCCATGGATATTTTCCAGCAAAACTGTTACAATTTTCCGGAATTCAAGATGAATTCGAAAAACTCCAAAAACCTGTTTTCTCAGTTTTAACTCCAAATCACTCACAAAAATTTAAAAACAACTCTAATTTATGTACATGTCCAAACAATGACTCCAATTTCCAAATACCATTTTCAACTTAAAAACAAATACTACTACTTTTTTTTTTCCAAATTTCACAATTCTTATGTCCAAACGCCCACTTTAATAATGTTATTGGACCATATGATAAACATAAAATAGCAAAATCCACTTGTTAAAACAAATTAATAGTACATCCCAAAATCACATGTGACACTCTAATAGAAAGATGAGAAAGTTACTTAGAAGTGATATCCTTCAAGTGTTTAGCCATGTATAGAATGTGATCCTCCGATTCAATCACATTCGGACCTGCTAGTAAGAAAAATGGCTCCGCTGCCTTTTTTTTAATTTTTTTTTTTGGATTTCACGACAGCAATTAAGCAAGTTAGTTTTTAAGCAAGATGTGAAAACAGAATATGCAGAAAATGAACAATTTTTTTTTTTGAGAAAATAGGAGAATATAACATGGAATTTTTTTGAAACCTTGAGCTGGTTGAAGAGTAATGTTGATGAATCCATTTGCTGCAATTTCCGAAAGTGAAAGGAAAGAGTTGGCCGGAGTAATTTTCCGATAGTGAAAGCAAAGTAGTTATTCAGATCCAGCTACCTGAAAGGAATTTGGGCTTGTGACTTCAAATGCCGAAACGGGACGGGCCCATAATGTGTTTTTCCTTTATTTATTTTTTAGTGAAGTATCAAAAACGCACCTAAATTATTTATTTTTATTGAGTTTCATACTTAAACTATTGAAAGAATGAGTTTCATATCTAAACTATCACTCATTAGTTTGAGAAACACACCTCAAGTAATATGTGATAGTGTGCGTACTACACTCTCTATTTTATTTAAAAAATTCGATCACGTGGCACTCCACATGAAAAAAAAAATTCACCTTGGCAAAAATTAAAAAAATTATTAGTATTAGATTAAAAATTAAATATTCATCGTGTCGAGAAATGATGAAGAAGAAGGTGAGAGTTTAGGATAAAATCATCTGAATTTTTTTTAAAAAATGACGTTTCAGCTAAAAAAAATAAAAAAACATGCCATGTCATCAAAATATTTAATGATCAGACGCGCCTAATTGTGTTTGTATACAAACACTTAGTCGAGTCAATATTGAGGTGTGTTTCTCAAACTAATGAGTGATAGTTTAAGTATGAAACTCACATTTCCAATAGTTTAGGTATGAAATTCAAAAAAAATAATAGTTTATGTCTGTTTTTGATACTTCACTCTTATTTTTTTGAAAATCAATTTATAACGTTTTATCATTTATGTTACTTACTACCGTTCGTTCTAATTTAGGTATTCGTACTTGGATTTCGAGAGTCAAACAAATTAATTTTTGAGATTTTAAATTTTAAATTTAGATCATGAATTCGAATATGAAAAATTTATTTTTTTCAAAATAAAATTTATATTTAAAAGTTAAGTAACAAAATATTATAAATCACAATAATTAATAATTTAAAATATCTAAAAGGCAAATAAAAAAACTTGATTGACTTTTGAAATTTCAACTGACACATAAATTGGGAGGGAGGAAGTATATCATTATGGCGTAACGAAGAATGTTCCTATTATGATACTACTTTTATCAGGTGTGTGCATTATTTGGATTAAACCAAAAAATCAAACCAAATCAAATCGAATTTTAATTTGGATAGGTTTTTTTGATTTTTTGGTTTTTTGATTTGGTTTCGGATTAAGAATTTATTTTTTTGATTTTTTGGTTTGGTTTCGGATTTAGAAAAATAAAAATTGAAAAAACCGAATTATATATTATATATATATAAAGACAATTATGATTTAGTTTATATTTTATGTTTGAACATTTATTGATATACTTTTAAGTATTGTGTTTTAATATTTTATTCGTGACGTAGATAAGAAAGTATATTTAATTGATTTAATATTATAACTTCTCCTTGTGTATAATTTTTTTCAACATGCAAATATAACTTTGATTATGTTATTAATTATTAACATAATCGAATAGCCGAACCAAAAAAACAAACTGAAAAGAGAAAAATTGAACCAAATCAAATTTATTTTGGTTCGAATTGGGTTGCACTTTTACAAAATCGAAAACTGAAAAAACGAAACTGAATAATACAAAATCAAATCGAAAAATCGAATGCACACTCTTATGTGTAACATTATGTAACAACAAAAAATAACAATTTATCAAACGTTGTATTTAACAAAACAAACACTACAATATAATATAACACAATGTGATACGATATACTTGAACTTACAAAAGGTATTAGTACTTTTTTTTGGTACATTAGAAAGCTAAATAAATTTTTTAATGTCATTTACAAACTACCTGGCTTAAGTCTGTTAAGAGAACAAACTTCATATCCCCTGGGTGCATCTTTCCATATTAATAAATATGTTGCATGTTTATGGCCTTCGTTCGCCAGAAAATTTGCACATTTATTCCCCTCGCCCTCTAGATATATGTTATAATTGCATTGTTTACTTTCAACAAATATCGACAATCTTCGATCTTAAAAATATGGCATGTCATATCCTCCTCTCCGATAAGTTTGACATCAAGTACTATTACTATTAACTTTGATATACAAATCAAATGCACAAAAGATGTTATACAAACAAGGAACCAGTTCCCTCAGTACATTCTCTTCATTACACAACGTAAAAAAGCCCATAAAGCTCTCACTGCAGCAAAAAGATACTACTAATACCCAAAAACACAGAAATTATCATCAACTTCTCAATTATTGCCAATGCAATATTTGAACCAGAACCACTACTAAAACCCCTTCCTCTTGCAGGAAGCAACACTGGTTGATGTTTAACAACAATGTCGTTCATAAACTACATGACTTAAGTCTGCTAAGAGAATAAACTTCATATCCTTGAGTGCGTCTTCCCATATAAGTAAATATGTTGCATGTTTATGGCCTTCGTTCGCCAGAAAATCTGCACATTTATTCCCTCCATCCAAATATATGTGATGGTGGCATTGTTCACTTTCAACAAATATCGACAATCTTCAGTCTTAAAAGAATGGCGTTGTATATCCTCCTCTCCGATAAGTTTGACATCTAAGTATTATTACTATTAACCTTGATATACAAATCAAATGCACAAAAGATGTTATACAAGAACATTAACTATGCAATTAAGCAAAAGAGGATAAAGTCTAAATTTCCAATCTTGCAAAACTTTCTTATTTCTTCATGAATCATCTTAACAGAAAACTATTTACTGATCCCCAAAAAAACAAAGCAAGGAACCAGTTCCCTTAGTACATTCTCTTCATCACACAATGTAAAAAGGCCCATAAAGTTCTCACTGCAGCAAAAAGATACTACTAACACCCAAAAACACAGAAATCATCATCAACTTCTCAATGGACAATGGAATATTTGAACCAGAACCATTACTAAAACCCCTTCCTCTTGCAGGAAAAAATGATGGCAACGCTGATTTTGGCTTTAATGGTGGACTAGGAGCAGCAACATCAGCAGCATCAAGCACCATTATTGGACTTTTAACAGGAGGAGATAAAAGGGGTTCAGCACCATAAGCAGAGTATTCAAGAATTTTATCTACACCATGAACTGTGAAAGCAGGATTTGCATATAGGTCCGGGTAAGTGATTTGAGACCCGTCAATGGTCAAATTGGATAAGGAATTGTTTGTAACGACGATGAATTTGGAAGGCAAGAGAGTTGGGATACGAGTGTTGGTTTTGAACTGTTGGAGATCGGAGAAAGAAAGGCGTTGTGGGATTATGTGATAAGCTATTAACAATGGGTCTAAGTTTTGCCCAACACCAAGTGTTTGATGATTCGACATGGCGTCGTTGCCCGGGTGGCAGCGAGTGGGAGTGATGATAAATCTGCTGAGGATAACAAATTAGCCCACCCCACGAATTCGCCTGCTCCGATTAATGCCTCTAAGATGGCGTTCAGTTGCTGTTCTTGAATTTGCCTCTGCGTCATCGATGGTGGATCGGCTGATGCTAAAGTGACGAGATGAGATTGATTTTGATGCAGAGATTCAAGCATTTCAGTTCCTCCATTGTTGATCGTCGAATTCGATTTCAGAAATGAAAGATCACAATGAGTTTTGTTCAGATAGAGCTCGAAGTCAGCAATGATTCTTGCACTGATGATCACTTCTCTTACTGTAAAAAGCATTCAAGTCAAACTTCAGATGCAAGAAAACACAAGTAAAAAAACAAGAGCGCAAAACTGAAAACAAAATTCTACTCGAGAAAATAAAAAAAGAAGACAAGGGTAGAAAGTGAAATTTGTGAAGGAGCATATACGTACCAATATCCGATAAGATCATAAGGAAGAAGAAGAAGAAGAAAATGACAACGATGACGGTAAGATCATAAATCCGTAGATCTCTGACCCTTGTGCCCCTGTCATTACTATCAACCTCAACATTGAATGAAGTGTCCACCATTTTCGTGATTTCTATGGAGAGGGAAAGCTCCTGGTTCTTGAGCTTTTCTTCTGTAATAAATTTGGGAATATCTGAAGTAGAAAGAAATTTGAGCGGTTTCTTATGTGGAGAAATTCAGTTAGGCAAAAAGCTCTTTCTGTTGGAAATGGCGCGAGACCTTGTTAATGTCTTTCACGTGCCAAGTTTTTGTTCAAATCAGTTATACAAATTGCACCAGCCACCTATATGTAGACAGTTAGATTCTATTGCTCGGACTCTTTGAAAATTCTGAGATGGTTCGTGTGGAATTTCAATAAAGTGTACTTCTTAATTTGTATCTGATGTAAAGACTTGTTCTATAGTAATAGTAAGGTTAGGGCGTGAGTACCCGATTGAAAAATTCTCTAGGATGAGAGTTGATAAAATCTCAGTCAGGTTAGGGTGAGCTTTGAGGAAAATATAGTATTGTGTGTTTAGGTGAAAATTCCTAAGTGGTGGTGCAATGTTCGATGTTGTGGTGTTTATTTATGGATAGTCGATTGGTGTAGGGTCCCGTAGGAAGCTTCGAGACGGGAATCAGGTTGATAGAACTCCGGTTATGGTAGTTGTCGCGTCGAGATTAGTCCGTAATGTCTAGAATTTGAAGTGTGTTGTGAAATGGAGGATTTTGGGACGAGTTCTGAGGTTCTGTTTTTGCAGTCCACCGTAGCAGACGGACTCTCGTCGTAACGGGCCGGGTCTCGTCATATCAGTCCGCCATAGCGAGAAATGGGCTGCCGTGACGAAAGACAGGACTGTTTTCCTGCAATTTAAGTCAGTTTTCAGAGTTATTTCTCAAAAATTCTAGTTGTGTTATAGAGCATCAAAGGGTAATTTTTTCAAGAATTAGGGTGTTTTTCTTCGTTCGAGGTAAATTACTCGGTAAACCTCTTCATTTATCAATCATTAATCCTTGTAAGGTCGTTAGGTTAAAGATTAATGGTGGAATTGTGGATTTAGAGCCCTAAGTGTATGAAAAGTGCGAAAAACCCTATGGGTAGGTGCAATTTCACCTAGAATTGATCCTAGAATGTTCTTTTATGATTTCTAGTATGAACTTGATAGTTCTAAACATGATTAGGACTAATGAGGAACCTTGGGTTCCATAAAGGTATGACCTTTAAGTGTAAAAATGACTAAAGAGGGAAAAATTGATAAGAAACTTTTAATTGTTGATTTTATGAATATTGTGGGACTAGTCAATGATTAATTAGACCTTGGAAAACGCTACGGGCCTCAAATAAGGGTAGGATAAGTGGGTTAAATTTTCAAGGCCTGAAGTGAAAAACAAATGATTAATTACTCTTGTTTTTGTTATTTATAGACTCTGAACGTTTGAAACGTTGAAGAATGGCAAAGCTATTGCTAAGTAGCTTGTGGTTGAGAATTCGTCAGTCGAGTTAGGTTACAGTTTAAATTGTAGTTGAGACCTGCTTTAGTGCATTTGTGTGGTTGAATTATATGACTTGTGATTGATCTTCGAACATGTTTGAATGACGGTTGTTTTCATGTTGTGCCTGAATGAATAAGTGGTGTATATATAAATTGAATTAAGAACTCAAAATGATTAAGTGTACATGTAATTAGTACACTGTAATGCATCCTAAGAGATAGATTTAGAACAATAGGTTCATATTGTTAGTTGGAGGGGGTACTATGAATCGGTACAAATAGTGGCATTGATTATTGTTATATGGATCGGGTATCACGAGCTGGTACGGTATATGAACCCTGATGCGTCCCTTGCAGGTCATGGCTAGTCGGGTAGAAATAAGACCCTACACTCTTTTAGCTACTTTTACATTGTTGATAAATTCTATGAGTTAAAACGACGAACAAAGATAAGACTAAATTGTTAAGTACTTTAAAAAAGAATAGGTGGATATAGATTCCGTGTGATGTAATTGTTAAATCATAAATATTTTTATTCACCTTTATAATGAGAAGTTCTTTAAATCACACAAACAACAATAATAACAATAAATTCAACGAGATTGTTTTCGATAGACCCTCAGCTCAAATAAAATATATCAAACTCAAATATATATATAAAAAATATCATAATAAAAAAATCATGCTAACATTAATGACAATATTTGAGATCACAAATGTCGAAACTTTCATACCCGCGCCACACTAATTATGACATATTTAAAATTATAAATTATAAAATTTCTTATGTCATAATATTAAATTTTATATCGATTCAAATTAAGTCTACTATTAATAATTTTGATATAAAATCAATTGCACTAAACTTTATTCATTTATTTGCTAGCACATATGAGAACAATACAATCTTGAAAAACTTCCTCATCTCTTCATGAATTCACCTTAACAGAGACACCTATTTACTCCCTCAAAATGAAACAAACTACATGGCTTAAGTTTCTTAAGAGAACAAACTTCATATCTTTGAGTGCGTCTTTTCATATTAATATGTTGTATGTTTATGGCCTTTGTTCGCCAGAAAATCTGCACATTTATTCCCCTCGCCCTCTAGATATATGTTATATTTGCATTGTTTACTTTCAACAAAGATCGACCCTAAAAAGATGGCATTGCATATCCTCCTCTCCGATAAGTTTGACATCTAAGTACTATTACTATTAACTTTGATATACAAACCAAATGCACAAAAGATGTTATATTTGTTTGCCAACTTAATCACATACAAG
Source organism: Jaltomata sinuosa (assembly GCA_003996215.1). Classification (NCBI taxonomy): domain Eukaryota; kingdom Viridiplantae; phylum Streptophyta; class Magnoliopsida; order Solanales; family Solanaceae; genus Jaltomata; species Jaltomata sinuosa. Next base: position 48,953 of record QJPP01007241.1, read on the forward strand.
AACATTAACTATGCAATTGAAAAAAACAGGATAAAGTCTAAATTTCCAATCATAGCAAGACTTTCTCATTTCTTCATGAATACATCAAAACACAAAGCAAAAGGAACCAGTTCCCTCAGTACATTCTCTTCATCACACTATGTAAAGTTGTTACTGCAGCAAAAAGATACTACTAACACCCAAAAACACAGAAATCATCATCAACTTCTCAATGGCCATTGGAATATTTGAACCAGAACCATTACTAAAATCCCTTCCTCTTGCAGGAAAAAATGACGGCAACACTGATTTCGGCTTTAATGGTGGACTAGGAGCAGCAACATCAGCAGAATCAGGCACCATTATTGGACTTTTAACAGGAGGAGATAAAAGGGGTTCAGCACCATAAGCAGAGTATTCAAGAATTTTATCTACACCATGAACTGTGAAAGCAGGATTTGCATATAGGTCCGGGTAAGTGATTCGAGACCCGTCAATGGTGAAATTGGATAAAGAATTGTTTGTAACGACGATGAATTTCGAAGGCAAGAGAGTCGGGATACGAGTGTTGGGCTTGAACTGTTGGAGATCGGAGAAAGTAAGGCGTTGTGGGATTATGTGATAAGCGATTAACAATGGGTCTAAGTTTTGCACACCACCAAGTGTTTGATCATTTGACATGGCGTCGTTGCCCGGGATGAAGAAGGTTGCAGCGAGTGGGAGTGATGATAGATCTGCTGAGGATAACAAATTAGCCCACCCCACGAAATCGCCTGCTCCGATTAGTGCCTCTAAGATGGCGTTCAGCTGCTGTTGTTGGGTTTGGCGCTGTGACAACGATGGCGGTGGTGGTGGTGGTGGTGATTTCGTGGTAGAAATCACGATTGCCGGTGTTGGTGAAACTGATGGTAGATCAGTTGATGCGAAAGAGACGAGATGGAGTCGACTTTGATTGAGAGATTCTCCAAGAATTTCAGTTCCTCCATTGTTGTTGTTGATATTCGAGTTCGATTTTGTCAGTTGTTCATCATCAGCTGGAGTTTTGTACTCTGTTTTGTCCGGTAATGATTGCAGAAAAGAAAGATCAAAATGGGTGTCGTCTGGGACAATGGTTCTTCCATTTCTCATCACCATTCTCACTGTAAAAGCATTCAAATCAAAGATTCTTAAACACCATGTATGTAACTCGAGGAAATCGAAAAAGAAAAGCAGAAAACACTAATAAAAAAAATCAACCATGAACAGAAAAAGAACTCAAGAAACTCTAAAAAGAAGAACATAAAACCAAAAAAAAAATTCAACCAGAATGAACAGAGAAAGACCCCATGTATGAAACATTGAAACTCGAAAACAAAGAGCAGAAAACTGAAAGAAACTTCAACCAGAATGCATAGAGAAAAACCCCATATACGAAACTCGAGAAAATCGAAACACGAAGAGCACAAAGCTGAAAAAAAAAATTCAACAAGAATGCACAGAGAAAAAACCCATGTATGAAACTCGAGAAAATTGAAATACGAAGAGCACAAAACTGAAAAAAATCAACCAGAATGCACAGAGAAAGACACAGTGAATGAAACTCAAGAAGATCAGAAAATTCAGGCATGAACAGAGAAAGACCCCATGTATGAAACATTGAAACTCGAAAACAAAGAGCAGAAAACTGAAAGAAACTTCAACCAGAATGCACAGAGAAGGAACCTATGTATGAAACTCAAAAAACGAAGAGCAGAAACCTAAAAGAAACTTCAACCATGAACAGAGAAATTAAGACCCCATGTATGAAACTCAAAAAAGAAGAAGTAGAAACTGAAATTGGTGAAGGAGAATATACGTACATATAGTGAAGAAGACCAAAAGGTAGAGCAAGAAGAGAACGACAACGATGACCCTGCACCTCTGACTATTGAACAAAGCGTCCGCCATTTTTACGGAGAGCCAAAGATGGAAAATTGGTTCTTGAGCTTTTCTTCTTCTTCTTCTTCTGTGAATTTGGGATTTCTGAATGTGGTAAAATTCAGTTACTTAAAAAGGCTTTTCCTTCTGTTGGAAATGGCGGGAGACTTTGTTAATGCCTTTCACGCGCCAACTGTTTGTTAAAATCAGTTATGTACCAATTATATCTTTGTTCCGACTTTTTTAAAAATGTTGATAAGTGCATATTGAATTTTTAAAAAAGAGAAAAAATCTATACGGAAGACATGTATACGTAACTATATCATATGTTGTTCAAACTCTTTAAGAATATGATGAATGTATGTCAAATCCTAAAAAAAGAAAAGAGAAAAAATCGGTTATACGGAAGACATATTATACAAATTGCATCGCGTACGTACACAATTATATTGTATGTTGTTTAGACTCTTTAAAATGTCGATGGACGATGGTGCGTGTTGGATTCTAAAAAAAATAGTATGTTTTTGAAAAATTCAATACGATCCGATAGTATTTTTAGAGAGTTTGAACAACATAAATTATACAGTATAAATAATAAATGTAGAATTATGGATGTACGATTAATTTTTTTTTCCTGGTTTTCCATCAAATTAGTAAGGGGTTACTATTTTTTAGATATTACCTATTCACTTTGTCCATTATATTAAAAATAAATGTTCATTTATACTTGTTTAATTTTGAAAATCAAGAGATAATTTATCACTTACTCCCTCCGTTTCAAAATGAGTGACCTATTTTCACTTGGCACGGAGTTTAAGAAAATAAAGAAGACTTTTGAATCTTGCGATCTTAAATTAAAGATATGTCAAATGTACTAAAATGCTCTTTAATCTTGTGGTCCTAAACATGTGTGGAAAGTTGGAATTATAGAGTTACTAAAAAGAGAAAGGGTCATTCTTTTTGAAACGGACTAAAAAGGAAAGTAGGTCAAACAAATTAAAACAGAGGGAGTAATTTCTAATGTACTCTTATTATTAATTATAGTCACTTTCCAATACATTTTTCAAAGCTTTGAATTTATTATATTCAAAAGGTGATATAGTAAAATTGTCATTCTATTTATTGTTCTTTATGAGGTGTGTCAAGTCAATACTAGACAAGTAAATTGACAGAGGGAGTAGTTGTCACGTTAGAAAAATTAAGATATAATTAATTATTAGTTTTCATCTTTACCCTTATTCAATGAATGTGGTGAAGAAAAGGAAATAGTACTCCCTATCTCCCAATTTATGTGGCATAGTCAAAATTTTGAGATTCAAACTTCTAAATTTGACCGTGAATTCAGGCATGGAATCTTTAAATTTTTTGAAATAAATTTATGTATTTGAAAACTACGTAAAAAGTACTATAAATTACAATAATTAACAACTTAAAATATTTAAAAAACATATAAAGAAATTACAGTCAAAAGAAAATTTGATTGACTCTTGAAATTCCAGGCTGTCACATAAATTGGGACGAAAGAAATATTAAATCAAAATTAAATGATAAATAAAAATAATTTAATCAAATTATCCTTATAATCAATATTTTTTTAAGAAACATGAAAAGAAAAACAATAAGTTAAATGGATTGGAGGGAATATAAGTTAAATGGTACTTCTGTTTTTTACATAGAACCTAGTATAAGAATGTTACTTTAAGTATAGTGAAATGTACTAATCCAGTGAAGATCACTACTTGTAGTCTATGAATATATTGGAAAAACTAGGCTTGTGTGAATTTGAATAGACATTTTTCGTCCTTCCGTTATATTTTGTTTGGCCAAGTTTTTAAAATTAATTTATTTTTAAAAAGCAATTTTTTAAAAAAGAATTTGGTGAGAAACAATTTGTATTTGGCTAATCAATTTAAAAACACTGTTGAATAACATTTAACGTTTGATCACACTTTTAAACATAACTTCAAACATGCGTTTAAATATATTTCTCAAAAGTGCTTTTCAGAAAGTTACTCTTGAGAAAAACAACTTTTGTTACTCCCCTAAATCACTTATTTTCTCTCAAAATCTTGGTCAAACCCTTCACTTTTTTTAAAAAAGAAGCACATTAGAAAAATAAAATTAAAAAATTAACCTCCCAACAATGTAATCAAACTTGACGGAAGGGAGATTGTTTCCATAGACCTTCAGTGCAAGTAAAACATTTTAAAGCAAGTATGATAAAGGTGAATACATTAGTGAAGAAGCCATGACGAAAATAACGGAGAAAAGAACAACAGCAACAACACTTCATTCCATTACTTGATCAATAGTTCCATTACAAAGAATCAGATAGCTATATGCAGATTGATACTACTAGTCTAGTGCAGATTATTAGAACAATAGTTGTTTTAGTACAAAGAATCAGATATGCAGCATTCTAGTCTAGTGCAAAAGCAAAACCACAAATGTGTTTCTCAGTTTGATACAACTCCTTTGATCAACCCCAAACTAGCTCATTTTATAGTAGTGAAAAAATCAACTATAAGAAATACCTAACACTGAAAACATAGTACTATTTATTTCTTGAACAACTTCAGTAATTCATTTCTTCAATCAGTTTTGTTGAATTTCAGTATCCATTACTTGAACCAGATCGATTGTTCGTTAGCTGCAGCAGAGCCAGTGTTGTTCGTTTGATTCACATACTCAATCAGATGAATTGGCTTCACTGCAATTGAAACAGAAAAAAGGGTATCGTTTTCAGTCCATGGATTGTTGTTGAAAAAAGCAGCTATTCTTCCCCTTATACTTTCAATTCCACTTGCCATCATCAATTTTGCTGTTCAATGACAATAGTAAGTTAGTAGTATAACTAAACTCCTAACTGTTTAATATCAAGAAATCAACAGAAACAGAACAAAGGGGGAAAAAAGGGTGGTTAATAACCATAATTTGAATGCAAAATCAGTTTTATTCTCCGTTACGTTGTAAGATCAAATCATTCAGAAAACCCCATAATGTTCAGAGAGTAAAAGATTATATACTTTTCAACAAATAAGAACAGAGATGAGTTATTCAAATAGAATGAACAAACAGGCTAATGTTAATCAAACCCCATAATATTCGGAGAGTAAAAGAAACGTGAAAAGTAAAAGTGAACGGAGAGGGAGTACTAGTAAATCTTTTCAACAAGAAAGAAGAGAGAAGAATAACAGTGCACTTCAAGAAAACACAAGTACTAGTAGTAGTAGAAGAAGAACCCTCTTTCGATATTGAAACTCGAGAAATAAAATAAGGATTTAAGAGCCAGAAAATGAACATAGATGAGTTATTCAACAGAAATATCAAATCAATTCATCATAATGGAAGCAAGTAAACGAAAGCTATCACAATCTATTGAAACAGGCTAATTAACATTAACCAAACCCCATAATGTTCAGAGAGTAAAAGAAACGTGACAAGTAAAAGTGAACGGAGAGGGAGTACTAGTAAAGCTTTTCAACAAGAAAGAACAGAGAAGAATATCAGTGCACTTCAAGAAAACACAAGTAGAAGAGCCCTATTTCGATATTGAAACTCGAGAAAATAAAAAAAGGATTTAAGAGCCAGAAAATGAATAGAAGATCATCAAATCAATTCATCATAACTAAAACAATTAAATGAAAGTTATCACATGAAAATTAACAAACAAAAAAGAAAAAAGGAACCAAAATGAACCAATTGAAAAGGCAATTAATTAATTACCAGAAGTGAAGAACCAGTAGAAAAGAATGGCGGCAGAGATGATTGCGAAGAGAAGAACAATCCAGTTGATGAGCCTAATAGCTCTCATGCCCCTTCCATTCTGTAGACTGAATGCATTAAATTGATGAACATCAACCAAAAAGTAGTGCATCACTTGGTCCATTCTCTCCTTCAAGTTTACCAATTTCATCAACAACATCATGAATCAATGAATTTTGCTTTTCTCTAAAAATGGGATTTGTGATTGTTATGTGAGGAGTAACATTTTATATATAGTTGCTATGTAGTTAGTTAGTTAAAGGTCGGTTTAATTTGTTCAAATTGGCGCCAATTCTTTTTTCAATTGTCTTTTCTCCTTTCTACTATTGTATGTGTGAGTAATTGTATGAATGAGAGTAGTTAATCAGTTAAAAGTCTGTTTAATTTGTTGCAATTGGCGCCAACTTAGTTTTAGTTTAGGTTTATTCCGCAAAATAAAACTCAACTAAAAAAAAGAATTAATTCGAAATACTAAATAAGAAAAAGGATGGATTGGTGTGGTTTCTCTACGCCTAGGACACCAAAATATCGAACCATGAATGAAGAAAGGCATGAGAGAAGCATATTGGCTAGTGATTGTGAGGCACGGGGAGGGGTGTCATATATAGTACATATTGTGTTGGGCTCAGTAAACCCAAAGATATTCTTACATGATGTTATATTGTTTGCCCGTACGATTTTCTCCAAAAGGCTTCACACCATTAGGAGATTCTACATTTTATATATAGCTTCCCTATCTTTCAGCTACCCATGTAAGACTTTTGTTTGCACACCCAATGTACCGCTTATTATAATTAGCTTTATTTTTTTCGGCTTTATGTGAATTTACATAGGAAATAAAAGTAATTCAATTCATTTCTTTTGGTATGTAAAAATACATCAACCTATAGTATCATGCTTGGCTCAAAATGATTAAGGTTTTATTTAGTCATAGATTTTGAAATTTGAAAATTTGGATTATTGAAGTTGCAACTTTTGAAATTTGAAGTTGTATTTGGACATACATTTTACTTTAAAAACATTTAACATTTTGTGAGTGAAAGTGTAATTTCTCTAAGAAACAAACCAGTTTTTGAGAACTTGATCTGATCAAATTTCATAACCAAATGGATATCTGAAGATAAATTTTTAAAATTTGATCTAAAATATGGTCAAATGCTAACTTAGTTCCCGTTTGGCCTTAGATTTTGAAGTTGAAACTTGAAACTTGAAATTTGAGTTGTTGAAGTTGTGTTTGGACATATATTTTACTTGGAAAAAACTTAAAGTTACGTGAGTGGAGCTCCCAAAATCTAATCCAAAACCTATGATGGTAAAGCATGAAGATTCCCTTTTCTAAAATTACAACAACTAAGTGCAAAAACTGATCAGATCAAGATTTCTCTGCAAAACAGATTTCACAACTTGTTTTTCTAATTGTTGTGCAACATAAACTTTTCTCAAAATAGATAGAAAAAAGACAAAGATAGAAAGTAAGAAAGAGCAATAGTGAAAGTCTAAAATGAGCATGAATACTCTTTATCATTTCATTTCATTTGAATCAATAGTAAGACTTTGTCTTCAGCTTACTTGTATCATCAATAGTTCCATTACAAAGAATCAGATACTAATTCCACAAATGTGTTTCTCAGTTTTGATACTATTCTTGGACTCATTTATAGTAGTAAAAATTCACTATAGAAATACCTATGTAACACTTGTAGCATAACATTGAAAACACTAGTACTATTATTACAGAACCTTCAATCAATTTCAGTATTCATTTCTTCAACTGCCAGCTCCATTTCTCCATTTCAAGATTGTTCGTTAGCTGCACCAGAAAATCAACAGAAACACAACATTATTAACCATAGATGATAGAATTTCTATGATCAAAATCATTCAGATACAGGGAACGTTAACAAAAACCCCATAATGTTCAATGAGTAAAAGATTATACTAGTAAATCTTTTCAACAAGAGAGAAGAATAATATCGCGCCCTTCAAGAAAACACAAGTAGAAGAACAGCAGCCGAGTTAATTTCTCATATGGCCACTCAAGTAATAATTTTATCTCAGAAAGTCACTTTCTTTATTCAAAAGATACAAGTTATTCAACCAGAAAGAACAAGAAGATCATCAAATCAATTCACTTAGAAGAAGCAAATAATGCATACCAGAAGTGAAGAACCAATAGAAAAGATAGGCAGTGATGATGAAAGCAAACAGAAGAATAATCCAGTTGATGATCCTTATTCCTCTCGTAAACCTTACGCGCTGTTGACGGAAATGGAATCCATCAATTTGGTTATCATCAGCCATCATGTCGAACATCAGTTCGTCAATTCTCTCCTTCATGTTAGCCAATATAATCAACATCAACATCATGAATCAATATCGATAATTTTCTTGATTTTTTTCTCTGTAAAATTGGGATTTGCGACTGTTATGTGAGGAGTATAACATTATATATATAGTTAGTTAATTAGTTAGTTAAAAGATCGGTTTAATTTGTTCAAAATTGGCGCCAATTCTTTTTTCAGTGCCTTTTCTTCTTGCTACTATTACACTGTAATTCTTTGAAATCAGGTGAAAATTAAAATACAGTTACTTCTTCCGTTTCAATTGGTTTTTGTTACCTTTCTTTTTAGTCCGTTAACTTATTCATGTATTAATTTATGTATAGCATTAGTTATTCATGTATAAAAATAATACGACATTTGGTTTGAACTTTAGAAACTCGCATAACTAATACATGTATATTGATGGCTTGTATGGGTCCACCGAGGGTCAAGGGACCAGGTCCTTTGACTGGAGTTGCAGTAAAGAGTAAGAAAATGAAATAGTGGAAAGTAAATAACACAAGACTTTACGTGGAAAGCTCCTTGCTCAAGAGAGTAGAACCACGACCTATCCCAGTAGGATTTCACCAACCGACTTCACTAAACAACTGAGCAACTCTGGATTACAGACTCCAAGTAACCCTAAGGATTAAACTTTTAATTCACTACACTGCAATAACTCTATTACAATGTTCAATGCAGTAACTATACTGCATCATCACAGTATTAACTAACTCTAGCTAATACAACTTCACACAATCAATTAACTAACTCTAGCTAATACAACTTCACACAATCAACTAACTCTAGCTGATGGTTTACAACAACAGAACAAAAACATAAAAGACTCGAACTAAAGACAAGGAGTTGTTGACATTATCTTGATCACGATCAGGTCCCTAGTTGAGTGAGCTTTTCTTTTCTTGAAGCACTTGAGCAGCTTTTGCTTTAAAGATGAAGATTCTTGGTTGTGCAAAAACTAGGTTTTGGCTAAATGTCTCGTTGCTTATAAATGAGAGAGTCAAAACCTTAACACAATGCTATTGGTCCAGCGGACTCCAAGGACTGCAGAGACACAGTCCTAAAGCTGCAGGAAGTACAAATTACAGTTGTACCATGTTGATTGTGCCTCAAGACCGCTTAAGGGTACAAGGTCCCTCTGAGTGTTTGTCAATCATTAAAACTTAAAAGTCCATATTACATCTGGTGTATTATATTTATGCAAAGTAAAAGATAAAATAACTAATACCCGCATAACTTATACTCGCACAACTAATACTCACATAACTAATATTTGTATAATTCTAACCAGGTACCAAACGACCCCTAATTGTTTCACTTAGGCAAGAATTTTGGAAGTATACATCTATAACTCCATGTAATTATCCTTTTGGGAAAGGTTAAAAAGATGTAGAAAATTCACACAGCATCTTTTTAAATACAACCTAGTATAAAAACGTTACATTGACTATATTGGAAAAACTAGGGTTGTGTGAATTTGGATAGACATCTTCGTCCTTCCGTTATTGCTTGTTTGACCAAGTTTCTAAAATCAATTTATTTTAAAATGTGATTGTTTTAAAAGTACTTTTTAAAAAAATACTTGGTGAGCAGCAATTAATGTAAGCTTCAAACATGCTTTTAAATATATTTCTCAAAAGTGCTTTCCAGAAAATTACTTTTGGGAAAAAACTATATATTTTTTTTAGCATAACAACTTTCGCTACTCTCCTAAATCACTTATTTTCTCTCAAAATCTTGGTCAAACCCTTCACTTTTTTTAAAAAAGAAGCACATTTGAAAAGTAAAATTAAAAAATTAACCTCCCAAAAACTTAACCAAACTTGAAGGAAGAGAGATTGTTTCCATAGACTTTCGATGCAAGTAAAACATTTTAAAGTATGTATGAAAAGGTAAGTACATTAGTGAAGAAGTCATGACGAAAATAACGGAGAAAAGAACAGCTGCAACAACACTTCATTCCATTACTTGATCAATAGTTGCATTACAAAGAATCAGATAGCTATATAGTAATAGTAAAAGTCTAAAATGAGCATTAATACTCATTTCATTTGAATCATCAATAGCAAGGCTTGTTGTATCATCAATAGTTGTATTAGTACAAAGAATTGCAGCATTCTAGTGCAAAACCACAAATGTGTCAAACTAGTTCATTCATACTAGTAAAAAAATGACTATAAGAAATACAACCTATCTAACTCTTGTAGCATAACACTGAAAACATAGTATTATTCATTTCTTCAATCAATTTTGCTGAATTTCAGTACTCATTACTAGAACCAGATCGATTCTTCGTTAGCTGCAGCAGAGCCAGTGTTGTTCGTTTGATTCACATACTCAATCACATGGATTGGCTTCACTGCAGTTAAAACCGAAACAAGGGTATCGTTTTCAGTTACTCTTCCACTTCCACTTCCCATCAATTTCGCTGTTTAATGATCATAAAATAGTAAGTTAGTAGTATAATTTAACTCCTAACTGTCTAATCAACAGAAACAGAACAAAGGAAAAAGGTGGTTATTAACCATAATTTGAATGCAAAATCAGTTTTCTCCATTACGTTGTAAGATCAAATCATTCAGAAAACCCCATAATGTTCAAAGAGTAAAAGATTATATACTTTTCAACAAGAAAGAACAGAGAAGAATATCCATTCACTTCAAATTAGATATTGAAACTCAAGAAAACAAAAAAACGATTTAAGAGCCAGAAAAAAACAGAAATGAGTTATTCAACAGAACGAACAAACCCCATAATGTTAAGAGAGTAAAAGAAACGTGACAAGTAAAAGTGAACGAAGAGGGAGTACTAGTATATCTTTTCAACAAAGGAAGAAGAGAGAAGAATATCAGTAGTAGAAGAAGAAGAAGAAGAAGAAGAAGAGCCCTCGATATTGAAACTCGAGAAATAAAAAAGGATTTAAGAGCCAGAAAATGAACAGAGATGAGTCATTCAATAACAGATCATCAATCAAATGAAAGCTATCACAATAAGAAGATCATCATAATAATGAAAGCAAAAAATGCGCACAATTAAGAAGCATATATATATATATATATATATATATATACCAGAAGTGAAGAAGCAGTAGAAAAGATAGGCAGTGATGATGAAAGCAAAGAGAATAATAATCCAGTTGATGATCCTTATTCCTCTCATAACCCTTCCGTGCTGTCGAAGGAAATGGAATCTATCAATTAATTGATTATCATCAGCCAATATGTTGAACATCACTGAGTCAATTCTCTCCTTCATGTTTACCAATATAATCAACATCAACATCATGAATCAATGATCGATAGATCGATAATTTTCTTGATTTTTTTCTCTGTAAAATTGGGATTTGCGACTGTTATGTGAGGAGTATAACATTATATATATATATATATAGTTAGTTAGTTAATTAGTTAGTTAAAAGGTCGGTTTAATTTGTTCAAAATTGGCGCCAATTCTTTTCTTTCAGTGTCTTATCTTGTTGCTACTATTACACTGTAATTCTTTAAAATCAGGTGGAAATTAAAATACAGTTACTTTTCTTTTTAATCCGTTAAGAAAATGTTTCTTCCCTTTTTTGTAACTTTTAAATTCTAATTTTCACGTGATATGTTTGAGATCACAAGATTAAAGGTCATTTTAATGCATTCTATATACCTATAGTTTAAAGATTCAAAAGTCCTTTTTACTTTTTTAAATTTCGTGTCAAGTAAAAATCAGATAAACAAATTGAAACGGGGAGTATATGTGACTAATCGTCTGAACGGGAATGCAAAAGACGTTCTATGTGATAACTAAGATTATAAGTATATAGTTCTTTTAAATTAGTTAAAAGTTTGTTTAATTTGTTGCAATTGGCGCCAACTCTTTTTTTTTTTTTTTTGGGGGGGGGGGGGGGGGGGCGCTGTCACGTTGTCATTTTCTTGCTGATACATTCGTATTTTTTTCTTCAATTCTTTTAAAAATTAGTTGGAAATTAAAATACTACTACATGTGAGTTGTAACATAGGTTATAGAATTTTTGACAATTTTGTATATGTAAGTTTTCTCGAATAAGTTATAGAAAAGGGTACCATATTAGGACAAACAAATACTATCAATAACGATAACAACATATCTAGTGTATCTCATAAATGAGATTAGGGAAGGGTGGTGTGTACAAGTATCTTACTATCTTGTGAAGATAGAGAGGTTATTTTCGATAAATATCCAGTTTAAGTAAGCAGTTTAAAGAAGATTTAAAAGAAAAATACATCAGTGAAGAAGTCATGTTGAAAATAATAGAGAAAAGGACATCACAATATCAAATACTAATATATAAGTGAAACAAACAAACAAGCACAAGCAGCAATAGTAAAATCGAAGAATAAGATATAGAGTAGTAATAATAATAATAATAATAATAATAATAATAATAAGAATAAGCTGTTGTCGTCGTCGTTGTTGCTCGGCTTCGGCTTTGGCAATTGATTGATTTATTTTTTGGATAAAATTTATTTTAGTTCACAAATAATTTTCCTTTTCTTAGACATTAATTTAATTTGCACGAAATATTATTTTTGGAGTTCACGGAATAATTTCCAACAGAAATTCGGAAAGGAACTCTTCCTTTTGAACAGACACCAAATCTGTTCTGAACAGGTATTCCCTCTGAATAGACACCAGACCTGTTCAGAACAGGTGTTTCTTCCGAACAGGTACCATACCTGTTCAGAAAAGGTGTTTTATCGCACCATTTCAACCCAGAATTTTGGCTATAAATATAGAGGATTACCTCACTTTTTCAGGAACGAAAATCTGCATCCACTATTTATTTTCTTACAAATAAAAATCGAGTCTAAGTGTGATAGAAGACTGACTCTTTGAGTTCGCTGAAGGTATTAAGGTTTGAGGTACTGCTACGTCAATACCAGGTATATCCGTTTTATCCTAGGAGAAAATAATCCACAATCTCGGATACAGTGAGGGGGTTAAATTCCTTAAGGACACACAGTGAATTCTGTGTTCTCGGATATTTTTTTGCCTTCTGTTTTTTCAGTTTACATTATTATTATTCTGGCATACTTGTTGAAAACAGATACCAACATAATCTTTCACCCTAAGCTTCGACCTCCGTATCTTCCTATCTAGGATTATATAATCGGTGAGAAACAAAATACTGTTCACATTTTCGAAAACTTGAAGTTATGTGAGTGAAAGTCACAAAAATGCATACATTCTGTGGCAACATGAAAAAAATCATGTGTTAGATTTTATTATTCTACACTATTCTTCTTGCATAATTGCTGAAAGAACCTGGTTCTTTCACTTTATAGGTTGCAACACAACAGCAAGAAAACGACTTCTACCATTTGAGAAGTTTAAATTCTAGAAGCAACGAAAGAAGAATGACCATAAAACCAGGCAAACCGGTTCATAAATCAAAAATAAGGGAAGTGAAAAACTGTTCCTTTATCCAACTTTAATCTTTTCTTTCCTCTTTTATACCTTTGAATCATATTGCATCTACACACTATCTAGCCTTTTCCATTTACACCAGAACAAGACAATGCAAAAGGAAAATCTTGGTTTATATTACGTTAGATTTTGAGCTGCACCTGTTATCATGTGACACAAAAATTGATAACAAGGCAAGTTTTCTATTAGCTTATGCCTTCAACCCCGAAAATTTGTGTACAGGACCGGCCTGGGACAGAATAACGGATGAATACCAGCAGGGGGCACCAATTTGGTTCTTCATTTAGTCCAATGAATTCGTTCTGTCATGACCGTCAACATTAATGGGGGTCTTTGTTTCATCTATTGATCTTGATTTTCTAGTAGAAGAATTTTTACGCGATCCTTGGGGAGACTGGGCTTCGGGGTCATACTTTTGGGAGGCAAGGTAGTTGAGAGCAGTGACAATATCAGCAATGAGAGGTCGCATATTAGGTTGCTCCTGGACACACATTGCAGCAATTGCAAGAGCTTGGTATAAACCCCTCACTGGATAATGACCTTCTAGTACTGGATCTGCCATCTGGTGGAATTTCTTCCGGTCTTTGAACAGTGGCCGCGCCTGCACAAGTAGAGTTATCATGTTAGATAAAGTGCTTCATCAGCCGATACTTGTAATCATTGAACAAAGGAGAAGTAGGACTTCAAAATATTATAATCCACAGCAAGTCAATCGTTAAAATGTGTTCCATTCTTTTCTGAGAGGACGAGGAGGATACAATAAGGTCCAATGACATGCTATTTACGATTAACAAATCAGGTTTTGGGGCTCATTCTTCCATGCCAATATGGCATATGTAAATATGGCTACATAATAAGCAATATTACTCTTATAACTTACAATCAGAGGCAATTGGAATGATATGATTGAGTGCTCAACGAATAGCGGAAGTGTATTTCAGCACATACCAATAGTTCTTAAACACAATGAAAAGCATAGCCTCTTAACAAGTCAGTGCATGCTGCTCAACTTAAGTTATCTTTATTGATCGAATAGATTTTAGAAGAGTATATCTTTCTTTACCCAAAAAGAAATTCAAAGTTGTAGCTATGTAAAGCTTATTATCAGTAATTGATGTATGAACTAACATAGCACACAAATCAAATCAAAGGGCTTCATCTGATATATATCAGGCACAGCGGCTGAATAGATGCTTCAATGATACAGAGGCAAGAATACTTTACAAGCCATATATACCTGATTATCATGTCCAAAAAGCTAGTGGTGATGTGTATCACATACTTCTGTATTTTATTAGATGAATCTGTGTTGTAATGTAATTTTCAGTCACTTATCAAGATTCTGAGCTAAAAACTCTAAACAATATGATTAAACCAATACAAGATTTTTAAGCGAGGCCGCATATGGCCAGGGAAAAAGGATAGGGGAGAAAGGTAGACCTTGACCTTCAGTCCTTCACACCAGAAAAATATTGGTAGAATTGGCTTCTTAGTAAAAGTAACCGCATTCTTTAGTCGCTCGTAGCTGCTTAAATATACAGGCATTCTGGACAGCCAGCCAGCAGGACATCAGTTTCTACTTTCTAAGGGCACTACCCATATGTACATGACTCAGATAAGTACGCATCAACTCTTTCAAGCAGGAAGCAGAAAAGTTATCGACTAAGGTCTAAGAACATCTATCTTGACCTTCTAAACGGGTTATGTATAGAAGGCAATCAAAGGGTTTAAAAAGGTATTTGATCGCTCATATCTCCAATCATTTTACCCTGTGTTTTAGTTGGATGCTCAGATTTGTAGCATAATATAATATCAGAGAGCTCAGCCCCACAATCGTAACTCTGCATTAATGTCCACATTTAAATCCAGAATTAGATTACACATGTGGGAGGGTAAAATTTATATGTCCGCCTGTCCGGTATAAAAAGGGGTTTACACATGTCTTAGGCCACTCGATTCATTACCTTAATATTTTGGGGTTGATGCTCAACTTCTTTTACATAAGCCGCATACAAGCAAACAAGCTTGTCTGATAAAAAGTAATAAAAGGAAAAAGCATGTCTTATAACAGCATAACCAAACAAATTCACATATGGCAGACGAAGAGACAAAAAAATCTTACCCAAGCAACAAGGTTTTGCTCTGCAGCAGATTTTGTATTGTCGATTGCTTTCCTGCCCGTGATGATCTCCAAAAGAACAACTCCAAAGCTGTAGATATCTGATTTGAATGTCAGTTGGCCAGTCATAGCATAATCTGGTGCACAGTATCCATATGTGCCCATCACTCTGGTAGAGACGTGGGTCTTGTCTCCAAGAGGACCCACTTTAGCCAAGCCGAAATCAGATAACTTTGGATGGTACTCCTCACCAAGAAGAATATTGGAGCCCTTCAAGTCACGATAAATAACAGGCGGTTTCATTTTGTCATGCAAATACTCCAAGCCCCTTGCGGCACCTGCAGCTATCTTCATTCTAGTGTTCCAATCAAGGCGTTTTTTATCTGGCCAAGGGTCTGCAACATACGTTTATCAAAGCCAAGGAAATTAAAATTTGTTGGAAAATAAGAAAATCCGCAAACACAAATCTTTTCAATGGTATTTATTCAGTGTATGGCATACCATGTAAATGATCTTCTAATGAACCAAGAGGCATGTATTCGTAGACCAACACCCTATGATGTCCCTCGACACAATAACCAATTAATTTGACAAGATTAGGGTGGTCAGCCATACTTAGAGTGAGTACTTCCACAATGAATTCCCTGTTGCCCTGACATCCATCGGGGTTGAGTTGTTTGATGGCTACAACCTTTAGGGAAAAAAAACAAGCCTCAGTAAACAAACCAAATATCCTCATATCAACCACATATGAGTACCAAGAAATAATAAATGCAAGAAAGCTTCAAAACAGCAAGAGAACCATGCAAGCAATCTCCTGCAGGCAGCAAATTTTGATAAATCTTACAAGAACGGAGTCTAGCTAACCTGACCAGTATCTGCCAAACGACCTTTGTATACTTTGCCAAAGCCTCCTTCACCCAAGAAGTACGCTGCTTTGAAATTTTCTGTTGCAGCTACCAATTCATTAAATTTAAACGCCCGCGCCTTATTCACTCCATTAATCTTAATGCCATCAGTTTCCCCATCTCTGGAAACGCTACTACAATCGCCATCCATCCTAGTTGATTGGTTTGCATTTTCAGGCTCTTCCTTCTTCACAACTTTATGTTCACTCGTCGGCTTTAGTGTATCTACACCACACAAAAAAAAAATTAAAAACACAAATAGGCACCTAAAACCATTAGGAGTGAAAGAAAGTGAGGCCCATTTTAAGAAGAAAACGACATGAACAACCACATGGATAGTAAAAGCCAAAGTGTGCTGATTCTCACAAAATAGTACACCAAGATAACCCCAATGATTACATAATCTAAATGGAAAGGAAGAGGTCTTGAGCACAAAAGACAAAACAAAGAAAAGAGACTTCTAAATTATATTACAGCAAGATATTATACTTCTGTGGTACCTCAACAATCAGCAACATCAAAACCAACAACAACATACCCGGTGCAATTTCACAAGTGGGGTTACACTCACAAGTAGGGTCTGGGGAGGGTAAATTGTACGCCTCCGAGGTAGAGGGGTTATTTCTGATAAGGGGTTATTTCTGATAAGGGATTATTTTTGATAGACCCTCGGAAACAACATATAATAACAAAAACAACAAACAGTAACAACAACATAAACTACAAAAAACAATAGTAACAGAAACCGAAGGACACCCTCAAAACCATCCAAAAAAAAAATATGAATAATTAAATTTAAAAAAAAACAGAAAAACCCAAAAAGTCAAAAGTTCCAAAAGATGATGTCTACAATTGCTTGTACACTAGAGACTTCCTAGAAGACACCCTCAATCAAAAATTAAACCTTTTTCAAATAAAAACAGCACCGACAAAATCAACAATGAACAATCAAGAATTCAACTTTTTCTTTTCTTCAATGAACAACAATCAACAAGAAATCAACAATTTCAACAATACCCTTTAACATGCACAGTAAGAAATTAAAGATCAACAAAGAACAATCAAACAAATAAACATGCAATAATAAAAACTGAATAATCAGATGAACACAAATCAAGAAAATCAGTAAAAGAGAAAAAGGGGACACAAAATTTATTACCCAAAAAATTTTCTTTTAGGCAAAAAACTCAATCATCCATCAATTTCCAACAAACCCCACATTGAATTTCCCAAAAGGGTACACAATTATTCCAATCAGAAAAAAAATTAATCAAACTTTATGTTAAAAAAAAATTAAAAAGAAAAACCTGGTTTGGGGTTTGCTTGATCATCCCTTTTGTATTGATTATTGGCTTGGATTCTCTTTTTTTCTTTTTTCTTGATTGATGGATCACCAGAACAAGGGAAACACCCCATGGCTTTTCCACTTTCAAGTAAAACACTACCCCTTTATATAAATATATGATTTTTCTTCTTCTATTCTTGTTCCTCTTAAGCCCCAGAAAAAAAAAAGAGTTACAGAACTTTAGCCAGAGTTTTGGCTTTTTGGTGAGAGAAAAAGAAGGAAAGAAAGAGAAATAGAGAGAAGAGCTCCTTCTTAATAGTAGTACTACTATGTTTTTTCCTTCTTCGCCTCCATTTTTATTTGTCACTATTTCATTTTTTAATATCAAACTACATAAATTTTAATCAATATTTTAAAATATATATTTTTATTATATTAATATAAAAAAATATAATTTATATAATATTAAATTAATTTACTTCAATTTAACTTTAAAGTTTAACTTTTTAAAGCGAAATGAAATAAATAAAAATGGACGGAGGGAGTATATTTTTTTTCTTTGGTTTTTTTTTGGTGTTAATCAAGTGTGACATTTACTAATTGGGGCAATCCAATCAATTACTTCAACATGTCATAGTAGGGACTTTTAGGTCAATTTGTGTTTTTGTGTCCCCATTTTGTGTTTTTGTCTTTTCTCCTTCTTTTACTTTAGTATCTTTTAATATATTTGGTTCATTCCATTGAACAATAATATGGTATAATACAAAAAATTTATTACTGTTTGGTTATAGATTTTAAAGTTGAAATTTAAAATTTAAAAATTTGAGTTTTTAGGTTCTGTTTGACTATAAAAATTAAATATTATATTAGCGTTTGAGTTAGAATTAGAGTTGAAGTTGGAATTCGAGTTGGAGCTGTGCTTGGTCATTAATATAAATTAGAGTTTTTTTGATTTTTTGTGAGAGAAGTGAGAGTGAAAAAAGTAAAAGCAAGTTTTACTTATTGAAGTTGAATTTCGAATTTTTAAAAAAATTTATGGCCAAACACCTTTTTCGAAATTCAACTCCTAAAAAAAATATAAAAAAATTATGGTCAAACGCCCGCTTAAAGTTATAATTTCTTAGAATTAAAAATTGTGTTAAGACATCATTTTACTTGAAAAAAATTGAGTCTTTGGCGGTGAAGTCTTACAAACTCAAAAATTGATCTAAGTCAATTTTTGAGAACTTGAAAATATTTGAAGATCGAATTTTTAAAATGTGATCAAATAAATATTTCAAAATAAACTTTCAAAATATACTCCTAAAATCTATTGCCAAACACTAGCTTATAATCTCACTTTCATTTCTTAAAATTTTAATACTAGTGGTATTTCGAACTTCAATCGAGGCTTTATTAAAAACAATATCACTATCTTCAAAATGTAAGAATAAGGTATACATAAACATCACTTTTTGACCTCTTCACACTCTTCTCGTGAAATTACACTAAATATGTAATATTGTCATCATTATAATAATAATAATAATAATAATAATAATAATAATAATAATAATAATAATTTCACCAATTGTGCACACTTTGACTATACCCATCAAAATTTAGATCAACAACAAAATTAAATTATAGCTTTTGTTTCTGCTAAAATTTAAATTTTCATCCTCAAATTTTCACTCAATTTATTGATCATTAAGCTGCCTGCTTAGAAGTAATTTTAAAATTAAAAGAAAAAAGAGATAAACTTAAGATTATAAGAATTTATTGCTATTAAATGGGAGCAATCTCAACTATTCTACTTTTGTAATTTACTCCATCTTAAAAAGAGTAATTGAGGGAGACGAATTCAAAATTTAAATTTTATGAAATTTGATTTTAAATTTATTATATTATTTAAACTTATTAAGCATTGAAAGTACTAAATTAGTCCACGTGGCAAACACTCCTCACCGAAGCTTCGTTAACGTTACCTGAAGGTAACAAAAACCGTGTATCACAGTTGTGCTGTTTTACTTCCAGTGGGGCCCAAAGTTGAATTACTCGGCTACGCGGAGAGTAAAATCGGCGAGCCGGCGCCGATTATAACGTATGTTTGACTTTCAAAACAAACCAATAAGATATTGACATATTTATAGTAGATTTTAAATCTTGATTATAGAGAATTATTGTTTTTTTTAATTAATTGTGGTTTAAGTTTTTGACCAAACAACGAAGAGTCAGAGAATTTTCAGAAAATTTGCTGAATATTCGGGAAACGTAAAATATAATATAATTAAGAATTTATTTACTTCCATTTTTACTTATTCTCCCCTCCAAATTACTTTACTTGTCAAATTTATTAAAATTAAATCATTCAAAATAATTATCATTTGAAAAAATCAAATATAATTAGTTATTTGTTTGTGTTATAAAGTATTATTATTATTATAGTGAATGTCTATATTTAGGTATCTTTGGAGAAAAGTTAGGAACCCTAACTTTGGGACTAAGTCAGTTTTCTCCTATAAATAAAGGGGTTTTCCTTCATTGTAATTCATCCCTAAATCTCCCAATTGATGAGTAATAAG
Source organism: Jaltomata sinuosa (assembly GCA_003996215.1). Lineage (NCBI taxonomy): Eukaryota > Viridiplantae > Streptophyta > Magnoliopsida > Solanales > Solanaceae > Jaltomata > Jaltomata sinuosa. The sequence continues at coordinate 69,262 of QJPP01007241.1, forward strand.
AAGATCTCTCTTCTCCCTCTCTATTCTTCTTATTCTTAATTTATTATTTCATAACACATTATCAGTACGAGACTCTACCATCTCAAGTAAACTCTAAGCATCGAAGAAAATTACACAAGTACAAGGGTCAGGTATCAATAATAAATACTCCTTGCTGTCTTCTTTTAGTGATGATACGTTAGTGAAGATCTTACCAAATAGATCTATTAACATATTATTGTAGAGGTTGGTTTTCTTTATTAATTTAATTAGTATATCTTTTGTGGTGCTCTTTTCTAATTCTTAGATTTATATGATATTATTATATTCTTGGTCATCTTTGAGAAAATATTTGAGTGGCAGAAAAAGATGGCAAACAAAAGTGAATAGTCGGTAGCTTAAAACAACACGGTGATGTTCTCTGGAATGGCTTTTGGGGTAAATTTTTAGCATTGGTAATAATTTCTAAGTCTAATTATGATTATATTTGTTTATGTTGATAATTATTTGGAGTGGTTAAATTTTATGGTGCTTCATAATATCTAAAGTAGTATAATATTTTGAAGCTTGATGTATTTTGAAAGATATGATAGAGAAAGATTCTTTAAATCATATGTATGCCTCAATTTGCTCGTGAAGTAGTAATATCTTGAAAGAGGTTATAAGCTATTATAAATTGATATGCTTAAGGCACGATTATATGCCATTCCCGGGGAATGTGAATTTGAATTGTTATAAATATAGATCCATTCTCTGGGATGAATGTGATAATATTTACAAGGCATATAACAAACGTGCATTTGGTTGTGACTATATCACAACCCACCTCCGAAAGAGGTAGAATAATTGGAAGATTGTTATCTCCAAAGTTACTATGGTAACACGTATGTGAAAAGTTATCCGAGTATAAAATTTATGTCATAGTAAACCAGAAGTTTACTAAAGCAAAAGGCACATGTCAAGGTAAACTTGGAGCTTACTAGTACAAATTACTTTATTTGTTGGCATGGATGATTATGTCTTCCTGAAGATGTGCATATTGAGTATTCGACATGTTCAAGAACTCTCTATGTTGTTTGTTCTCATGATAAGTTGATTAGATCAGCTAATGTTGGGATTGGATCTCCTAAAATCTGAAAAGTATAAAAGGCGAATATGGGCCCGTTCACCTGTCATGTGATATGATGTATCTATAAGGTGATCACATGTACGTTTCTTGTCAACCTACAGTTTGACATCCATAAAGTTTCTTACTCAATATAAATTGAGTTAAGAGCATAATTTTCAGATTGTGTAATCAAGACTATTGATTTTGATAATGCTGATTTGGCGTTGAATGCCTTCAATAAAATAGCTGAACCATTGCTTATGAGAACAAAGTTTCATGTGTTGGTCTGAAATATAAAATGTTGTATACAATAGCACTTGTATACATTCAGACCAATAAATTATGATTAATCTCTCTCTTAATTGGTTCAAGGTCAGGAACCAAAGATTTTCCATTTAATAGCCTTTTATGTGCGGTATATAATTGATAGATATACCATGTTGCACAAAGATGAATTGCTCAAAGAAGATAGAGGATATATGTTAGCTTTTCTAACATAAGAAGGAGAGAATAAGCATCTATGAAATATGTTATGAATTATCATCAATATGATCCTTATTCAAAAGATAATTCCAGTCAAATGCTACACGTATTTGCTGACCCAAAATTAATTTCATATTTAGATGCAAATGCTCCTATGGGATGTCCCTAACGGACAAAGTCTATGACATGCATGAAGCATGATGATCAATCGGTTCTAATTATAATAATCCTTGAAAAAGGAAAGGAGCAAATGTTCATAATGTGAGGCAATATGCTCTTGAAGAGCCTATAACATAACACTTTATGAAACCTCATGAGAAGTTTAGGTACCTAAGAAAATAATGAAGTGATGAGATCTCAATAAGTTATGTCCTATTGCAAACCGATACAAATGATATATCATCAATAATATCTTTTGATACAATATAGCGCTATATTGTAAAAGATTATGAGGATTTGAATTCTATGTTTATTAAAGCATGCTGACGTAGAAATATTTATCAAGTGACATGAAAGGATGCATCTTGGTAAACGTAAGTTTATTTGACTTGCATTCTAGACACTAGAAGATGTCGTTGTGTCACTTGACAAGATTGAGATGAAAATCCTTACAGGATTCAAAATGCTTGAAGCATATACAAGTTCTTGAAAAGCTTGTTTCTAATCCTCATATGGATTAAATCAGTCAAGGTATGACTTGAACTGAAACTCTTGAAGAGTTTTCAAAAGCAATAGATTATCTGCTTAAAGAAATTGAAATGAGAAACATGCAAAATTGGATTGGTCATGAAGTACCATATCTTATACAATTATTGCATTTATATATCTTGCTATAACTATGAGCATGATATAGTTTCACTTCTAAGATCAATTGCAAGTTTTAATATGAATGTGTTTATTTTAATAAATATTGTCAAGATTTTGTTGGTTATGAAATGCAGGACATTTATAGGATATACATAAAGTTTGATCTCAAATAAATCATATGTGTTCATATGTGGTCTTGGCGATCTACAAAGCAGTCTATTGTAGCTACTTTATCAAATCATGCTGAGATAATATGCAACATGCATAGCACAATTGAAGGGAGGATTCATAAAAGGAGATAAAAAGAAGCACATTTCAACAAAGTTTTTCTACACTCATGAGCTCCAAAAGAATGGTGATATCGACGTGCAACAGATTCGTTCGAGTGATAATATGGAAGATTATTCACCAAGTCTCAATCAACTATAACTTTTGAGAAGATGGTGCACAAGATTGGGATGTGAATATTCAAGTCTTTGGATTGATGTTCTCATCAGGGGGAGTTAATACGCGTTGTACTCTTTTTCCCTCACAAGGTTTTGTCCCACTGGATTTTCCTTGTAAGGTTTTTAATGAGGCAGCTTAAATGCGTATTATGAGATATGTGTACTCTTTTTTCTTCACTAGAATTTTTCCCACTGGGTTTTATCTAGTAAGGTTTTAACGAGGCACATTATCCATCAAATAGACACTCAAGGGGGGGTGTTATAAAGAATTATTATTATAGTGAATGTCTATATTTAGGTTTCTTTGGAGAAAAGTTAGGAACCCTAACTTTGGGACCAAGTCAGTTTTCCCCTATAAATAAAGGGGTTTTCCTTCATTGTAATTCATCCCTAAATCTCCCAATTGATGAGTAATAAGAAGATCTCTCTTCTCCCTCTCTATTCTTCTTATTCTTAGTTTATTATTTCATAACAGTTTACATCTTTATCCTTTTTTTTTCCTTTTCTTTCTAATCGGGGGTGAGGAAATGGGATTACAAGATGAGGAATCGAACCCTCACCAACAAGGTGAAAGTTCAGGTAGTCAAACAACGTTTGCATCTTTACCATTAGTCATAATATATAAATAAATATTAATATGATGAAAAAAATAGAAGTATTAAATTGAGAAGAGTAATAAATAAAGATAATTTAAACTAATTATTATCTAATTAATATTTTTAAGAGGTGTGCAAAATAAAATATGACAAGTAAAATAGACCGAATGGAGTATTGATTTAGTACACATCATAAGGAACAATCAATAAAATGATAATTTTATTGTATTACTTTTTTAATATAATAAATTTAACGGAAAATGGCTAAAAATACCCCTGGACTATCTAAAAAGGTTTAAAAATACCCCTTGTTCATCTATTTGGCTAAAAATACCCCTCAATCCACCTTTTTGGCCTATTTTTACCCTTAAAACTAACATCTCTTTTTCTATTAATTTTTATTATTATTATTTATTACGTGGCACCTCTCTATTAGACAAAATTAAAACCCCAGCCCACCAAACTTTTCCCTCCTGCCTCGACCCAATTCCAATTTCCCCATGACCCAAACTCATTTAAAAAAATTCATTAGCATACAAAATTATACATCTCTCTTTCACCTGAACATAATCCCATTTTTTTTCTTTAAAGCTTAAAATTCAGCAATTTCAAGGCTAAAAATTTGGCTAAAATGTCTTGATTTCTACTACAATAAGAGTATTCGTTTTGGTCTTGTTGATGGTAGAAATTTGTGGCACTTTCGGAGTAAATGCAAATCGAATTGCATCTAATTGGAGCTGATCTTGTATCGTTGCAGATGACAGTTATGTTACTGTTGGTTCTGTTGATGGACTTGTTCATATTTGGTCGATATCAATGCTAAAATGGTAAGCTAATTGAAAGAACACACATCCCTAATACGTTGTTGTCCATGGAGTGATCTTGGTAAATCTTTGGCTACCTCAGATAAGAGTGGAATCATATGTATTTAGTAGTGATTAATCAGAACATTGATATCACATGTATTTGGTCTCTCTTCGAGCTCTCGGGATCATTATTATCAGTATTATGTTGCAGATTTTCCCAGGATCTCTCTAAACGTATATCAGCTTTGGAGTATGTTTGAGCCAGAATTTTAGCCTTCAAAATACCTGAATTTTAAGCTTTGAATAAGAAGAAAAAAGTGGGATCAAGTTCAGGTGAAAGAGAGATGTATAATTTTGTGTGCTAATGAATTTTTTCAAATGGGTTTGGGTCATGGGGCATTGGAATTGGGTCGGGGCAGGAGGGAAAAGTTTGGTGGGTTGGGATTTTAATTTTGTCCAATAGAGAGTTGCCACGTAATAAATAATGTAATAATAAAAATTAATAAAAAAAGGGATGTTAGTTTTAAGGGTAAAAATTGGCCAAAAAGGTAGATTGAGTGGTATTTTTAGCTAAATAGATGAACAAGGGATATTTTTAAACCTTTTCAGATAGTCCAGGGGTATTTTTAGCCCTTTTCCGTAAATTTAATATTTTAGAAAATGATCATAGTTAATAATAAGAATAAATTATCTCTTGCTTTTTTAAATTGAATAAGTAAAAATAAATATTTTTATTATCTATTTATTTTTAATATATGGACAAATAAAAATAGTTGGGGAGAATATTTTTCTCCAAAAAGTAAACGCAAAGCAATTCTAGTAGTTAATGTGTGTTTCTCCATGTTTTCTTTTCTTTCAAAAAAAATACTACGAAAAAAGTAAAATACACCACGCAAATTATCTTTAATTTATTTGCAAGTTGATATATTTGTTTCACGAGAAAATTTGGACTTTTTTAACTCTATATACTTTTTTATTTGAAACCTACGAAATATAATAAATGTTATAAAGGTAGATGTAATAGGGGTTGGAAATAGGATGATATGCAATTTGGTTTTGAAAACTATGACACTAGAAATTATAGAATTGGTTATCTTTCCTATCGAGTCATTGGAGCATCCTACTTTGTTATTTGATGACACGATATGATATTAATATTAATTTTTTACTCTCAAAATTAAATTTAGGATTAACTTTTTTTCAAGAAACAAGGTCTTTTTCGAATAAGTCAATTTATTTAAGACTATGTAAATCCACTTTTTTTACTTATTATTTAAAAATCTGACGATCTTCTTTCATATAATGTATAAAATAGATGTTTCATCACATCCAATAGAGCAGCACAAGCTAACGTGACAGCCTATATGCTTTGGATGGGAGATTAACGATTAACTGAATGTTCTTATATAATTTGTAGTGGAGTACTCTTTTTGACTATATTTTTTATTACTCGATCAGATTCGTAAAGTATTCGCTCCGATTTAGCAACAACAATCCAAAAGAAAAAATACTTTCCTAAATTTCTTTTATCAAAAGTTTGCAATTACAAAAATACTTTTAGGCTTCGATTATTTTTTTAGTTTCAACTTCAAATAATGTTATTGTCTAACGCATATTTAAAGGCGTTTGACCATGGATTTTTTTCGGAGTTCATGTTTTGCTATAAAATTTCAATTTTTTTTTGGATTTCAACTTCTTTTTAAAAATTTGAAAAACATCAAAAATTTATTTTCACTTTTTTCATTCTAAATTACTCACAAAAATTTAAAAACAACTTCAATTTATATTCAAGATAAAAAGCAATTTCAATATTGAAATATCATTTTTTACTTTAAAAATAAAAATTACTTTTTTAAAATATTCAAAATTTTCATGATCAAATGCTCTCGTAGAAAACAACGAGGATGAGTCATCTTGGGATTTTAAAGGGCAAGAAAATATTGAAGAGCGATGGTAATAAAGTTGGATTTATCTTATGTTGTTTTTATACAATGAACAGATTGATAAACAAAAAATGTTTTCTTTAAAATAATTATTCTTCAATATTTGGTTACCTTGAATTATGAAAAGAAAAAAAGAATTGACTTTCATTACTTATAGTTACATACTCTTTTAATTTCCTCTTTTACTATTCACTAACTCATGTTTATCCAAAGATAAAAAGAAATGAAGAAAAATAAAATATGGTTATAAAACTTTTTGGATGACTAGATGAAATGATATATTATTTAAATGATTAGTGACAAAATTAGAGTATAAGATAAATAAACATTAAATTTTAAATACTAGTAATTAATAGGATGACTGAGGTTTGTTTTAGTGAGTTTAGGGGTCGTTTCATAACTGGTTAGAATTACGTAAATATTAATAATCCAAGTATTAGTTATACATATATTAATTATGTAGATATTAGTTATGCGAGTATTAGTTATGCATGTATAAATTAATTATGCGGACCTACTAAAAAATCACTCTTAATCACTCTTTTTTCATTGAAATTTTTCACTGAAAATTGTTCAGTGACTATTCCCACATATATTTTGATTGAATCAGTAAAAAATAGTACTGTAAAATTTAGTAAGTTTTTCAATAATTCAGTGAGAATTTATTTTCCACCATGCGTTTTTAATGGGTGGAAAAATCATGTTTTATAGCACAAATTTTTCATTGATTCGGGTGAAAAAAATCTTTATTTCTAGTATAGTGGGGTATGAGCGGTATTCTACCTTATAATACACAAATTTCCTCTTAACTTATAAATGTATTAATTACGTGGGTTTCTACATTATAAATCAAACATCGTATTAATTTTATACATAAATAACTTACTCTCTAACTAGCTACCAGACATTACATAATTTATACAAAAATTAATATATGTTTAAGTATAAAAAATAAACTTCTTTAACTATTGTTTAAGTAGTCACTCAATTACTTTTCTACATGACTTAATTTATCTAAGTTATGGGTATCAAAAAAATGATATACCATTTAATGTCAGTCCAAATAAATTTAACCAATATCAAAACTTAAAACTTAAAATAAACCCGACCCCCCAAAACCCCAATAAATTTACAAAAATCCTAGGCCCCTAATTATTTTCTAGAACAAACGTCTTCAATTTTGCCTAAGAACGAGGAAGACTTTGTTTTGATGAAATAATTATGAGTTTAACTTTGGTGCATGGTCAGTGTATCACTATTTTACACTATAGATAAATATTATCTGTTATAACAGGTTACCAAATTTTTAAATATATTTTTTTATTCTTCTAAAATTTCACACTGATTTTTATCTCTCTTTCTTTACTTCAAACCTTCATCTTCATCTCTTTCAAATATTTGATTTGTATTTTATCTTTGATTTTCTACCACAGTAAGCCTATATTCTCCTCCAATCTTAAAATTTCTTTGTATTCTTGAAATACTTTTGCAGTTTTTCCAAATTTTTGGATGCAGAATGCAATTTTGAATGCAGTAGAAGCATCTTTAACATTGAAATGTGATTTTTCATTGTTAAGAGATTCAACACTAATAAAATTGACAAAATATTGGAAACAATATGATAATATTTTAAGATTGTATAGTACGTAGTTCTTTAGATGCTTATAAACTAAAAAAAAATTAAAAATTATTAAAAATACGTAAGGAACTATCATTTATAATGTTAAAGAGCTAAAGAATTATTTTAGTAATGATCTTGAGGAAACTCTGATGAAAGAATCAAAATGGTGAACAAATTCAAGAAGGAAAAATATTTGGTTATAGTAAAACAAGAAAATAATTTTAGTTAGAGTACAAGTAGGAATCAACTTTCCTTTAATGGTATTTTATCTTCAATAATTTATCATTTTTATTTAAGGAAAAAGTAAATAATATTACTTAAGAAAGTTATTGTATTTACCTTTAAAATTACTTGATAGTGTAAAAAAATGTATACACTGACGGTGCACAAAATTTAAACTCAATAATTATATAGTGTGAATAGAAATAATACTTGTATACTTCACTGAAATCAATTATTTTGTTAAGAGCGATGCAAGTGTGGACATTGTAATTTTGTGGGACTCTACAAGATGAGTCTAATCCTGCAAGGTTTCTTGGAGACTACTTTAGGCTGCTCTACCCTAAATCCTAAATCATGCTTATTTTAAGGGTAACAGATTTTATTGAAGAGACATTTCGAAATCGCATAAACTCATGAAATATTTATTAGGAGATCAAGGCATCAAATACTGTGTAACGACCAGTATCCTATCGTTATTGAAATTTTCATGGTAAAATGAAAGAATTAAAAAAATGAGATATGAATTTGTTTGGAAATGATAATTGTGGTGTCTAATAAAATACGGATTAAAATAGAGTCAATAAGTGAAACCAACCAGCGAACGATCGCTGTAATGGTTTCGTCTCTGCTATAGCGAGCTCGCCGCAGCGAGGTGGTGATCGTTGCAATGAAGCTCGCGAGACAGAATGTCGGGATCTAATGTTTTCAGCTTTCAGCTCTTTTCAAAAAAGGAAGCTCTCTCCTAAAACGCTCTAGGGTTAGTTCTAAGCCAGAACACCAAGTAAAGAGAGAGAGAGAAATATGAACACATCCTCCTCATCGCAGCTTCTCTACCAAGATTCCTAGATCGAGAGCAAGGAATAAGGTTGCATGCAGTTTATGGTAGCAGCTCGACATCGAGGTAGGTTATAGTTTAACAGGTAGTAGACTTTGATTAGCTAATTGCATATATTGTGTAGAGTCAATGAAGACAAAATGATTAGGCCATCAGGCATGAAATTTGAATAAATATTGCTTAAAATAAACATGAAAAGGTATGCATGAATAATTGTTAGGTATATACGTGAATGTAGTAGACATGATGTGATTAACTGTGACCAAAATTAGTATGAACGTCGACAAATATACTATATGTAAACTGAAATCTGGACCCAGATAGTGAATATGAAGGATTGAAAAGGTTGACGAAAATAATGATTCGATCACGTGTATACAATTATTTGTGTGTTATTTGTGGTGATTATGTGCTAGTGATTATCATAGCGAGTACAAATGAATAGGGAGGAGAATATAACTAGACGGTATAGTATAACTTGTAAATAAAAAGAAAAGAAACTGAAGGTTGCTCGTATGTTGAATGTGAATAACGGTCCAACAAATGACTAATGGTGTAGATTGTATGGATGCAATAATAATGTTAGTGAAGGGTCTTCACACTTAGAAATTAGATTCAGTGATCCTCAAAATAATCATGGTTGTTGAGTAATTTAGAGAAACTTATGATTTATGTGGAGTTAGACTCAATATAGTCCGTTATATGTGTTCAAATTAATAGTGTTTATTGGTCTTCGATCATGATTGTTAAAGTGATTACTTGTTTGGCTTGACATTGCTTGCATGAATAAGCTTAATTGTTGAAGCCTGTCTTTAAATAAGTTATGACTATGAAGTGCACCATTAATGATTGTGTACTTGTGACATTATCCTGAGAGATGATTAAAATGAGAACATACTGAGATATGTTGAGAGCGATAGAAAATATACATACTGTTTTGTTGTGTTGAGTGACTCAAGTCCGATATGAGCTTTCGGATGAGTAATTATATGATGTGGAATGAGTACCACGCTGATACGGTACATGAATCCTAAGTTGTTCCCTACATGCCATTACTAGTGGATAAAAATAAGACTCTTTACCATGTGAGCACAAATGAGTATTTGAGTGAGTTTGAATATGGTTAGTTGATATTGGTGAGATACAAAGACTATATATCCAAGAGACCATATGGATATGAATCTATGTTGTGTGGTGATTGCGTTATAATTGCAGGGTTCGTATGACTTAATACATCTATGTAGATGATTTCTATGTCCGTGATTGTTGACATTTGATATGTCTAAAATTGAAACTTACTTATTTGACTATGTTGATTATTGGGTTATACGAGATAGTAGTTTCCTGTGGTGTGAGGTTATCTTGGAGTATGTGAATAGATCTTACTTGTTGGTTGAGTTCTTAGTTGAATTTTATTTTGTAAACAAAGTTATGTGAACCATCGTGTCTTATTGTTGGGTGAACTTGGGTTGTTGATGAGAATCTATAATGACTAATGTTTGACTTGAGAGAAATGAATAATTAATGGTGAGACTGCCAGATGAGGACAATGAAGTGTAAGTAATCTTATAATTACTAAGTGGTAGTAAATGGGGTTGTGATTGTCGAACCCTGTTAAAAAAGTAACTGAATGTGTATAAATGATGGCTTGGATATAATCGAATTAAGAAAGTAATAAGAACTCTAATAGTGGTTAAAAAGGGATAAAAGATGACATGAAGTGATTGATGAAGCATTGTATAATATTACCTGCTTCTTTTGTAGATTTATTTATGATATTGCATGAATTAATCTTGGTCGATCGATAATATCTACCAGTATGTGTGGTGTACTGATTCAACTCTTGCTACATCCCTTTTGGGTGTAGGTGTGTGGCAGGTTGACTGAAGTTTCTTGATTGAAATGGCGAGTCTCCATCAATAACTTCTGTGCATCCCATTCTGCAGGCGAAAGTTGTGTCTTATATTTTCTTATCATGATTCTGTATTTAGACGCTCTTGTACATATCTAGACTAGGTCCTTGGGGGAAAGTTGTATTTACTGTTTCCAAAGAATTTGTATTTTTTTCAAGAATGATTAATATGATTATGAGTTTCATTCTAATGGAGTATACAATGTTAATTGTTTAAGCTAATTCCGCTTTTATAAAGGTGGGTAATAAGGGGTTCTCCTATCGAGTTAGAATCGAGCAGGTGCCCGCAAGACCTATCGTAATTTGAATCGTGACATATTACTCCTATCAAAGTCATCGTCGATGTTTTTAGCAATCAAACATATCTCAGGGATGTCTAAATCATCCTACATTCAAGAAATACACTAGTAAAAAGCTCACAAATCATGGAGAAATTTTCAAAAGAAGGAGCAGAATCATAACCAATACTATTTATTAATAAAATATTCTTATTTTTCCCGATTTAGTTTGTGATAAATTTATTTTTCGTACATTAAAATTTGTTGCAAACGACAAGACATTTTATATTTCATTAGTTATAAATATATTTCAACATCAAAAATAGGATATATATACATATATCAAGGAAAATATCATTGAAACGTGAAAAGTTGTTCTCTTCCAATATTATTATTTCCTTGACAAAAGTAGAGAGATTATATATCATAAAAAATCACAAAAAAATATGGTGAAGTGGATGGGGTTGTTTCTCTCTTAATTGGAGGTTTTGAGTTTGAATCATGGGTATCGAAAAATTCTTATTAGGAAGCATTTTTCCGAATGGACCATACGCATTGTGAATTTAAATTAGTCAGACTCCAATACAGATATCAGATACTGAATAAAAAATCAAAAAAATTATGTATATATTATAAAAATAAAATTCATTTCCAATTTCTATGGTTCTTCTTCTTCCAAACTTTTTCCAAGAATAAGACGTGCACTTTCTAAGTTTCTTTCCTTTACAACAAAATATTTTTAAAAAATAAATAAATTAATGTCTTAACCAAACTTGGCAAAATACAAAGTCCCATCCACACACGTGGGGAACATATAATTTTTTCAAGATTATAAAAAAAAGGTTAGAGTCCATGTTATCATACGTCTACTTCTTGATCTGTCGGTCCACCAAATCACTATTGCACCACTAAGAAATTGGTCAAAAGCATACCACAAAATAATAATTTAATCAGAAAAGTGGTCGTAGAATTAGGAATTTATCATGCTAAATTCATAATTTTATGATATTGTTGTTGTGCGACTTGATATTTGATATGATATTTGATACTCTCTCCGTTTCATATTGAGTGATTTATTTTGACTTGGCACAGAGTTTAAGAAAATAAAGAAAATTTATAAATCTTATGGTATTAAATTAAAGATATGTCAAATGTATCAGAATGCCCTTTAATCTTGTGGTTGTAAACATGTGGAAAGTTAAAATTAAAAGGTTGCTAAAAAAGGAAAGGATTATTCTTTTTGAAACAGACTAAAAAGGAAAGTAGGTCAAATAAATTGAAACGGAGGGAGTATATACTTTAATTTTTTGAGATTCAATATGGTATTTAAATTATCAGAATATTGATTACCATACTAAAGTATATACGACTCATATTTATTATCCTAATACTAACAATTATATAAATTAGTATTAGTGTATAACTAATTGTTTAGACGTTGAAATTTTAATTATTCTATCTTGATTAATATGTCTTTTTTTGTATAATTGATTAATAAAGAGAATTATTTTTACTTTTTTTTCAAATATTTTTATATGCATAAAGTGTTTGTATGATATAATTGTTTGAGCACACAATTCATACACACAACGAAAGTAGGAGTACGGTTCACAAACTTGCATAATAATCAGACAACATAAATTAAAACGAAATCAGAGAATACTTACTTGTTAAAGCTTTCACAAATTTTGCTCAACACCACGGGATCCAGAACTGCAGTCTTCTACTATTTCCTGATTAATTTTTCTAACCAAAACTTGAGTAGACAAGTAAATTTTCAGAGAAAAGGATAAGTTCATTTGAGAAAAACAGTCCCTATTTATTCCCAATCTTCATCTGAAGAGAGGAGACAAAAAAGAGACAAAAACGTTTCTGCCATTAAGGTAAAACGTTTTTAGCCATAATATCAACAAAACGTTTTTATCTTGAATTAAGAGCAATAAACGTTTTGCCATAATTAGAGCAAAACGTTTCCACTTTTAACACAAGCCTTAATAAGAAAATATTTTTTTTTCTTTTTCAAAAAACAGACTTTTAATGCCAATAGAAGATCAGTAAAAATAATATCACTTCTTCTAAAATAAACTCCTTTTCTTTTTCAAATTTGATTAGTTAATCAGGCATAGTAAGGACCGTAGATTTATTAACTGAGGCTTCCAATTATAATATTAATTCGTAGATGAATGAATTAATCATATCATAATAAATTATAAATTATTCCACTAAAAATCTGTAATTGCACTCCTCGATTTAATTTCAAAATCTATCATTACACCTTATTTAACTCTCCACGTTAGAATTAACGACACCAATCAATTAAATTAAATTTCTGAAAAATTCAATTCATTGATTAATTTAATCCTTTATTTTTATACTTAACTTATTTCACATGATGGATATTAAATCCACCTGCAGGGTTTTCACATGAAAACTTATAAGCATCCATAAAGGGGTATCTTCTATCTCAAGTCCGAGACATGGTTCTATCAACTAATTATTATTTCACTAGTGTGATTTGTTATCATCCAATCTATTAGGAATATATTGACTCATAATAGAGTCTCACCTTTTAATAGATTAAAATAATAAATCAAACTACATAGATCATAATAATTATATCAAGATTAAGAGTATAAGTACATGTAATGGACTAGAGAAGTTGTTTACTAATATTCAGAATATAAACGGACATCTCTACTTGGTACGTTCAATACATACGCAATGTACTACTACAAGAAGTCGGAATATTACCACTCCCATAATTAAGATCAAATTATATTTAATCTTGTGCTACAATCATCAAGATATTTGTCCTACTTTATCTCTGATTGTGAACAATAATTTATAACTTATAAGAACCGACAATTTTAATCTTTCTTGTATGAGTTGAATAACTCCATACACAAAATCGTCTACTGTATAAGTAAAGGACACGCATGTTGACGCAATGATCTATTTTAAAAAAGACTTTATTAAATTAAGTAAATAAAATAAACAGCCTTTACATAAATTGAAAACATAATACTATAACATAAATTACATGATTAATAGTATATTTTATCAATAATTGAGATATTTGTTGAAAAGTCAAACTCACAATATGAGTATATATAAATCAAAGTCGAACAAATTATGATTACAAATTTACCGTATCACAAAATACCGAAATAGAACTTACACTGTTGAACCATGCATACTGGATTGATTAGGTATGTAACTAATAATTTTAAAATTCAAAATTATCGAATCAAAGTTTTCAGTACCGTACCATGCTCATCCTTACGTGTAATAGTAGGTACTCCACATTTCCTTCTTCTTAATTAAAAGTATCGAATTCAAATTTTGAATATAAAGAATGCTTCTAGAGTATAACTTTTTTAAGGTAAATTTAAATTAATCAAATTTTAAAACTAACACCAAACACCATATTCCTTCATACTCTTGCACGAATTGATAAATAATCTAGAAGCTCTACTCATATACCTTCCAATTTTCCAAAATCATCCCAACACGTAGTATTTCTTAATTATGGATGTTATTTCTTAATTAACTTTTTTTAAAAATAAATTTATATATTTAGAACTATATAGAAGTGCTATACAATCAGAACACTTTTTATAGTAAAAAATACTTTAAGATTGAAACTATAACCTGATTTCAATTTGTCAAGTGATTAAATCATACACGTAATCTTCAATTTGATATGCCCATATAATACATAAATGTGTTCTTTAATTTAGTTTTACTTGATATTTATGTCCTTTAATTTTGGATGTACACAAGTATAGGCACTTAAATTTGTATAAAGTTAAATAAATAGATACACGCGTCTTACATGGCATCTTACGTGAAACATCACGTAGGACACATGTGTCTGCTTGTTCAACTTTATACCAATTTAAGGCTTGTCTGATTGGGTAATGTACAAGTTATCCTGAGATTAATTATTCCGGAATTAGTTATCCCAAGATTGTTATTCCACCCTCAATGTGGGATAAAAATAACACTACAGTCTATGATAACTAATCTTTGGATAAGTTATTTCACGATTTTATTTCAACCAAACATGTGATAAACTTATCCAAAATTTAATCTCGAGATTAGTTTATCCATATCCCTCGTATCAAATAAGTTTTAAATGTTTACTTGTGTACATCCAAAATTGAAGGACATAGATATCAGTCGGGGCTAAGTTAAAGAACATGTTTGCATATTATGTCAAAATATTACTACTAAATGTAATAAAGAAATAAGGATTACAATGGCAGTTGATTAGGATTAAACCTAACTGCTTCTAATTAATTTCTCAACCGTTTTCATGTATTAATTAATTAATTAAAGGAGTTTGATTAATGTTTATACTGATTAATATAACTTCTAATTATGAAGTGACAAATAAGTGGGCATGTGTACTTATGTCCAATTAATATTAGAAAATTTTAATCAACTTTTTATAGACGTGAAGGATAAGTTGCCTATGATTAAGACACTAATGACAAGGATTTTCACTAGCTAATTAACTTTTTCAATTTAGCAAAGGGTTAATATTAGGTGGGGAATACTAAATTAGTTTTAATTTCTTATTTATACTAGTAATTGAAAGCGACCGATGACAATAATTCAACGAGGCGTGTCTGATACGAGAAAAGTAATTATTCAAAGAAAATATTTTCCATTAAAATATTATATTCTAATGTTTCGTTAATTCGAAATAGTTTTCATCGAATTGGAGAAAATGATTCCGTCATCTATGGATGAACATCATTTTTATAATTATTTTAATTTTAAATTTCATATCATTTTCTCCAACCAATATTTAGGTGGAAATGATCGCTTATGGCCTATTAAAATTAAATGAAAAAAATAATATTTTCAGATTTATTATGTGTAAAAATTGAAAATATCTTGTAAAAAAGATATAAAATTAAAAATAAATTTGTAAAGGGTTGCAAAACTAAATCTTTCAAATATTTAAATCATTTTTATCAATCTTTAACACTAAAGAATTCATCAAAATACTATCTGATTTGTTAAATTTACTATTAATCTTTTATTATATTATAATTATTGGAAAATACTTTTAGCTCATCAATCAAACACCCAAAAAATGGGAGATCATTTTCCATAAAAAGTGGATTTGATCATATCAAACACACTTAATTTATTGTTGGAAATAGTTCATTTTCTTGGATGTTTTTACAAGTATTAATGGAATGTCTTTGCTTTGAAAATAACTTTGAATAATAATCAAATTTAAATAGGAAAATGACTTTGAATTATAATCAAATTTAAATAGGAAAATGACTTTGAATTATAATCAAATTTAAATAGGAAAATGACTTTTCATAGGTTTTCTGTAGATTTTACGACTACATTTGCAATTTATTCTTTTTCCATCTCTTTTTTGTCCTGATAATAATGAAACTTTTTGTCACACATTTTTCACTTTTGCAAGCTTTTGGAATCTTTTTGTCAATTGACATAGTTGTGTTCATGCTTTTATTTATTTTTTCTCTCTCTCTCTCTATATATTTCAATTTTATCCATGCACATATGAAGAACTCAATAGTTTTTCATTAGTTTGATTGGGTAAAAATGTTGCCCAATTAAATTTGTGAAACTTTTTAGATGTTGATATTATCCTATATCGTGATATAAATTGAGTATTTTTTGTGATTTTTTATTCAATGTCCAACACTCGTATTAAAATTCGATTAAATTTAAATTAATTTGTGCATTACAATTATTAAATGTGTTTAGTCGAAAATAGTACTCTTTCCGTCTCATAATAGTTGATCACTTTCACTTTTGCACGCCTCTTAAGAAATCATAAATAAAGAAAATAATTTTATTTATTTACCTCTTAAGATACCTTTTTGGAACTTTGTAAATTTGTTTTTACACTTTTAAAAAGACACAGTTGTAAGAGTAAAATAGAAAAAAAAATACTTTCTCTTTTCACTTTTACTTGTCACTTTTTGACTTAGCACATCCATTAAGAAAATAATTATTAACATGACTATTTTACCATAGTACCCCTATTAATTGATGGTTACTATTGCATCTTGAAATTAATTTGGAGAATAAACTAATGCTAAGGGTAAAATAGAAAAAAAATTGTCCTTCCTTGATATGTCAAAAATGACAAGTAAAAGTAAAAATCCAATTAGAAAATAAGTGATAAATAATTCTGTGAAAAACTAATATAAGACGGAGGGAGTACTAGAATAGGTGATCTAAACTGAATTATCTCATCATAAGTGCAATTATTCATCTCCAAATGAGATGATAAGATTTTGAGACTATTTTGCCCTTTTTCATCTCAATCATTGAAAAAGAGGAAGAAAGAACCCTCTTTACGAGGTGTACTTAATTACATTAGGGAAGATAGTAGCTTATTTTATTTTCTGAGACAGTTTGGTTTAGACACTTCAATCACAATATAGTTTAATTGAATACTTCAACACAAGTATTTTTATTAAATATTTCTAATTCAAAATTTTGGAAAACTTTTATTTGTGTTCTCAAGCGTTTATTACGTAAATAAATTAATTACTTAAAATATGATATCTCCTTTAATTATATGCACTAGTCTCAATAAGTCACAAAATCTCAATATGTTTAATTTCAATTGATGTTAATGTGTACAATTAAATTAAAGGAGAAGACATATTCAAAGTGGTTAACTTATCTATATAACTGTCGCTTGAAAACAATATTTTCAAGGTGAAAATGTTTAATAGGAACACTTTAATGCTCAAATGTTCAACTGGAATAAGCTATCATAATTTAAATGTCTAAACAAAATTTACCAACAAGTTTAAGATATTGTCGATGTATTCAACCTTTCTTTTTGAGAGCAGCTGACTGAGTTGTAGTTAAGCTATATATTGTAAATACAGATTTGATAGTTTAATAAAATTTCTTAATTATAAAAAATATATATATTCGTATTTTTGACTATTTTCTTTAAGTACCTTTTTTTTCTTTAATCGTAAAAGTATCTATACTCTCATGGTTGATGCAATATGGTCGACCATATGTTTAGTAAATAATAGAACGGATTGATACCTTTAGGCTTTAATGCTTTTATTATTCTGTTCTGTACTTTTTATCTTTCTTTTTATGTTTTAACACTCCATTAAAGAAATTATTTGCTACATTTATTATAAAGGGTATTTGACTAAATTATCAATATTTCTTCCTTAAATAAGTACTCCATCTCAAAGTTATTGTGTTTTTCTTTTACACGTTCTTTTTTTACATATTCAAATAAGTCTTTTTTTTACCGGTATTTTTTTAATATTTATATTAAATATTTTGTTGTCAATTATTGTAACTTATAGAACTTTTCACATAGTTTTCAAATATGTAAATTTTATTTAATTTTTTTTAAATATTCTATGTTTTAATTCACGATCAAAATTAAATTGTTTGATTCTCAAAATTCAAATTGTATCACATAAATTGGGACAAAGGAATATATACTTTTAAAAGACAAAATGATTGTACTTCGTATAATTACTTTTACTTGTCACATTTTGATTTGACACACTCATTAAAAAAATACTCCTATTAATTGATGTTTAGTATTAAATCTTGAAAAATGATTTGGGAATAAGTAATTAATGCTAAGATAAAATATGAAAAAAATAATAATTATCTTTTCTTGATATATTAAAATTGATAAATAAAAATAAAAAATTAATTTGGAAATAATAAATAAGTAAAAATGAATAGAGAAATCGTATGCTATATTACCAAAAGTTTCTTCAATTTTTCTTAGGTACATAAATTAATGACAGAAAGTTTACTCAACATTAAACACTGCCATATTGAAGCAGACTAAAATTTATATTTGAGGACGACCCAACATGACATTTTTAATTTTATTGTACGTTTGATAGACATATTTCAACACATCTTAGGAAAATTTGATATGTTGGTGGTTAAGTTTTAATTGTCTTTGAAGTTTTAGCACGTTCATCATTGGAAGAAAAAATATTAAAAGGCCGTTTGGTAGCTGATTTGGATAAATGAGTTATTTAAATATTAAATTTTGCATGAGTTATATTATGTTTGGTAGTTGATTGGGAGATAAGTTATTCATGTATAAAATTAATACAGTATTTAGTCTATGATTTAGAAACACGCCCAATTAATATTATATGTATAAGTTATGATGAAATATATATATTGTTCTATGCGCGATTGAAGATGGAATAACTAAATACTGCATAACTAATACCTGCTTAAGATAGTATATAGATT
This sequence comes from Jaltomata sinuosa, assembly GCA_003996215.1. Classification (NCBI taxonomy): domain Eukaryota; kingdom Viridiplantae; phylum Streptophyta; class Magnoliopsida; order Solanales; family Solanaceae; genus Jaltomata; species Jaltomata sinuosa. The sequence goes on from QJPP01007241.1 coordinate 88,569, forward strand.
TTCTCATAACTAGTCCATCATAACTTTTATCAACTATCAAACGACCCCTAAGTACAAGGTGCCGCCCTTATTTATTTATTTTAATTCGGACTGATTTTCATTTGTATTTACATTTAACCCCTTATTTATTTCACTCATTATTTTTAAGATTTTAATACTTGATTCCTTTAGTTGTCTTTATGTCCACGCCTAAGGAGATCACCTTAGTGGGCTGCGATTTCATAAACATAGTTATAAAACTAAAATGGTGTTCAAGTTTTTTATATACTATTTTGTATTTAAAATAGTATATAATCTTTCTTCATACAATAAAATTTAGATTTTCTTTTTATTCCATTCTTCCCATATCAGATTTTTCTTTTCACTCCTTATGTTTCCATTTGTGAAAACAAAGAATTACAGGTGCTATCAGATTATATTATATTTCTTTCGTTTTATATTATTTAGTCTTTGTTAATAATTTGATTCATCCCTCCATTTTTTTAATTAAAGATGTATTTTATTAAATTAATTTTATTAATAATATTTTAAAATTCTTAATTTGATCATTATTATTTTATATAATTATTTAAAAGATTGTGTAGTACACGGAATATGATAAAATATTTCAAATTAAACCTAAGATATCTCACCTTATTCCATTCAAGTTGAAATTATTTTATCACATTTTTCAATTGAGATAAATTAGTTCAAAAATTATAATTTCAAGATAATTTAGTTCGTGTGTCAAACGACCCTGATAGTATAAAAAAAAAAGTGATAAAATTCTTTTAATTTGCTAAAATAGACTAGAGCCTATTTGGATAGGATTAAAATCTGATCAAATTAGATTTTAATCTCTTTTTTAGCCTTTTCAGGTGTTTGGTAAAGTAAAAACTGATTAAAAAAAAGTTAAAAATTGATTTTAAAAAGCTAAAAGCTGCCCCCCTCCCCCCTCCCCCCTCCCCCAACTTTTTATTTTTAGCTTAAAATTCTTTTTAAGTTTGACCAACATATTTACCCTTTTATCCCTTAAAATTTTCATAATTCCAATACTACCCTCACTTGTTAGCTCTAAAATGTATGAAAATACTCTCTTTTCTCTCATTCTCATCCCGCTTCTCCATTTTTTCCTTTCTCCTACAACAAAAAAGTGTTTAACAACACTTATTTACCAAACACATTAACAACATTTTATTCAATTTCAGCACTTTTTATCCAAACACTTATCTACTTAATTATAAGCTATTTTTTTAATCACATTGATTAAAAGCTACTTTTTTTTAAAGCAAATCCAAACAGGCTCCTAGGAATAAAGTAAAAAATCTATTTTTGATATAGGGGTCAAGTAAAATAAAACGTAGAGAGAATTTCTTAAGGGGAACGTGATACTCCCTCCGTGTTTCTAAATAAGTGATTGTTTTAGCCTAGACATACCTTTAAGAAATTAATTATTCCTAGAAAATGAAGAGTGTTCTTACTAACTTGTCTTTAATAAATATTTTTAAAGATGTAATTCTTTAATATTTTTTTAGTTATGTAAAGAAAAAATTAATTTAAAGAAGGGTAAAATTGAAAGAACATAATTAATGTTTTCTTGATTATTTAAAATATTATTTATTTAGATTCAAATAAAAAAAATTAAAGAATCATTTATTTAGGCACGAAGAAAATAACTAATTTAAGACAAGAGAGTACTTGCCCGTTTTAGAAAATCAAGAAATAATAACTTTATCAGCTGATTAATAATTTATTAATTCTATGACGGTGTTACTTTTTAAGAATTATGCAACCATAAGTATTAATTAGGCAAAGTGTTTGATGAGGAATAAAGAGCACAATTATTCGATTCGACATGAGATGACTACGTTACTGTGCTGCCTAAATTAATTATTTATTTTATTTCACCATTACTGTTGCTGTGACACCTTCCATTATTTCATGTTGGAAACTCAGGTTTATCTACCCTCATAATATTGGGATCGTTTGAATTCAGTACTTTTAATATTTTTAATATGGAGAATATATATATATATATACTAATGTAACTCGTACAACAACACTTAAACAGGATAAGTGGATATCAACAAGAATTATGTTGGACTGGTAAATATTTTTTTATACTTAATCAGAGATTTCAAGTTTGAGTCTGTCTAGACTCTAGGTACAAACTCGTCTTTGTTATGGAACACTTTACCCCCTCAATGTGAAGCTTTTTCATGCGAATTTGAATTTAATCGTACCCCAATGCAGATAACAAACGCTGGAATTTAGTTGTACCCCAACGCAGATACCGAACATTAGACAGAAACATGTAAGAACTTTGTAATCATTAACAAGAACAAATGAAGAGGAGCACGATCAATGCCTTCTGCACCTGATTGTCAGGGCAAAGTTATAGCGACGTAAATTTAAATTTAGTCGAATTCTAATGCAAGTATCGGTGTTAAGAGGAGCACGATCAAGATCAATGTCTTCTGCACCCGATTGGCAGGGGAAAAGTTACAAGCATATCTACACATATTTGACATAATTCAATAACTTTGATACAAATTCCGTATCTATATTTAAAATTAATTTTACTTAATATATATAAATAATTTATTAAATAAGCTATGTTTTATAAAAATTCAAAATTTATAGACTTAAATTGACTAATCAAAATCAAAGCTGCCAATTTTTTTTTGAATTGGTCACTAATAAACCGTCGTCTATTCTCCAGCATCTAGTATTAGACCACCCTTGAAATTGAAAATGATTTTATTTTTGGAAAAGTTTCCCCAGTATTTTTGAATTGGTCACTAATAAAACACTAATAAAGTATTTGGATTATTATTGTTACTCCATCCGTCTATCTTTACTTGTACACTATTGACTTAACACACAACTTAAGAAATAATAAATAATGGGATTAATTTACTGTATCACCCTTTGAATATAATAAATTTAATACTTTGAGAAGTGCATAGGATAATGAATAGTATTTAATAGCAAGGGTAAAATGAACACATAATGATAAATTATCCATTAATTTTTTAAATTGAACAAATATTATTAAACATTTATTTTTAGAAAGTTTAAGAAGGACATTCATTAATTTTTCAAATTGAACAAGTAAAGATGGACAGAGGTAGTATTGTCTTTAAGAAGGTTTATGGTGCTATAGATTTTTTTAAAAGTGTCTCAAACAAATAGTTTTTCTAATTTAGTCTTTCTATGCAAGTGAGAAGTGATGATTCTTATTAAAGTTCGTGGCAGAATGATAAGTAGTTTAATATTTTTAATTAAAAATTTTGGGTTTATTTCTCGGGTATCGAATTGCTTTTAATTGGGAGTGTTTTACCCTCCCTTGAAAATAGTACTTCTTAATGCGAACTTGAATAAACTATTTGTTTACGCAAGAATCTCAATTTCAAACCTCCCTTTTTAGCCCTTTTAATCAGTTCTAAAATAAATAAATAAAATTAAAGAGACAAGGTATTAATTTCCTTTTGCAAAATTATCTTGTCTAATAAATGTCGAACACATTTCTAACAAGTTTTTCAAATACTCACTCATTTATTTTACTTATCCACTATTTTAAAAATAGATCTTCACTTTTATTTGTTACTTTTAACATATCAATAAAAATAATTATTCTTTTTCATATTTTACCCTCAACATTAATTGTTCATTTCCCAAATTATTTTTCAAGACATATAATACTAAACATTAATCCCTCCGTTCCTTTTTAATTGTCATGATAAAATTTTGCACAATCCTTAAGAAAAATTGATTAGGAGTGTAGTTTGACTAATATATCCCTTATTAATACTTTAATTTTTTTCTAGTTACGTACCTCTTAATTCTAGAATAATTAATGTCAAGGGTAAAGTTGAAAAAAATAATTAATTCTTTCTTGATTTTTTAAATTGACAAGTATTTTGGAACAACTATATTTAGTATACATGACAACTAAAATGGAGCAGATGGAGTAATCAATAGAATAGTGTGATAAAATAATCATGTCAATTATTATTTTCTTAATATGCATGTCAAATCCAAATATAACGTGTAAAAGTGAACAAAGAGAGCAGTTTTTACATTTTCCGATGCATGTATTAAAGGATCTTTAAATAAAATAACTCATTTAATTATTATTAAGTGATTTTCTTAATTGATGTGCCAAACTTTTAAAAAAATGAAAAGGTATATAAATTCTCATTAATCATGTTAACCTCCATTTAATTTAAATTTATTTCATTTCAAACATATGATGATTATTTACTGTGATTGAAATCAGCAAACTAATTTAGACCATTGAGCAAAGCCATTTGTCCTTTTTTTCCTTCTAAATATTATTATCCTTTTGACCAAATCTTTGGAAGTCAAAACATATTTCTCCTCTTCCACACAAAGAATATATTACTTCCTCGCGTCCATTTTTATTTGCTTATATTTGACTTGATACACCCTTTATAATATACTTTTTATAGATTACTTTACTTGTCATTCTTATTAAAGATAGATAATTTACAATATTTGTCATTTTAAATACTTTTACCTATAATTGTAAATATAAAAAGAAATTAATGTAGTGCAAAAGAAAGAAGTATTAAATTGAGAAGAGTAATAAATGAGGATAATTTATCTACTTAATGTTTTTTCTTAATGGACATATAAACAAAAAATGTAACAAGGAAAATAATCCGGAGAAAGTATTAAATAAAAGAGTAATTTTGCTATATCACCCTACTTATTATAAGTCATCTAAAGATGGGGAAATGATAGTATTAATAATGAGGATAAAATAGGTAAAAATAATAATAAATTAATTTTTGATTTTCTAAATTAAACAAGTAAAAATGGGACATCTAATTTTTAATATAGTGAATAAGTAAAATTGAACAGAGAGCGTAATAATTTATTTTTCTTTGGGGGAAAAAAATTCTAAAATATTTGGTGTTAGAGACCATTGGAAGTGTGGCATATATACTGTTCAAAAAGTGGAAAATTACGTGGGTGAGTACTTTTTAATAAATAATTATGATTTATAGCAACACTTTTTATTTATTACCATCTATAGCAATACATAGCAATATTACGATAAATCTACATTATGTATTAAAATGAATTATGCATGCAATATAGATGTATTATAAGTGCTTTAAAGTATGCTTGTTTGGTAAGAAATTGGCACAATGTATTATAAGTGTATTAAAGTGTTTGATAAATGTATTATCCATGAATAAAACTTGTATTATATGTGTTTTATAAATTGTTCTCTCTAATATGTATTAAAATTGTATTATAGATGTATTATAAGTTTCCAGTGAATTTTTTTTATTACTATAGATGGTAAATATTTTCTTAAAATAGCATATCTACGTAAGTTTCCCGTTAAAAAAGCTGAATACTGTCAATTTAAAAGGGCCCACGGCCCAATTAAATGCCCATGGACTTTTTATTAACCCGGCCCATTAATCCAAAGGAGGGCAGGCAGGCCACGACTTTTGCCGGTCCATTAAATGCCCACGACTTTTTTATTAACTCGGTCTATTTTTAATTGTTCAATATTGACTTGACACATTTTAAAAAAATAATAAATAGAATGATTATTTTATTATATCACCCTTTGAATATTATAAAACTTAATGTTTTTATCTCACATCATGAGATAATTACACAATTATTATTATTTCGGCCTTCGATAAATGTCGGGAAATATGGCCATATATCTCACAATATTTTTTCTTTCCAATTTGGCCAGAGAAAGGAATAATACAAAGTTCTAATTTGAGGTATGCATTTGTTTATTTTGTTTTAACATTGTGCACACTTAGTAAATGATTGTTTGTGAATTTGTTGAGGCGCAATAGTTGACTGGACATCTAGGGGTAAAGCACTGTTTCGAGTTAATAAATGATCGTTTGTGAACTTTGTATGTCAAGCTTATACTACCACCTCCCGCCATAGTCGGAGCTTCAAAACTCTCTTGCTCCTTTGGGGTTTCAGAAGTTACTACTTTTGTGAGTATCTATGTCAAAAGTGTTTGTCAATGCCATCAAGGAAAAAACTACTGGATATTCACTAGTACGAGAAGATCGGGAAGGACGCACCACAGCGTATATCTCCATCTATATTAATGAATATCACCTTGCATATCCATTTATCTTGTGTATATCATGTATATCCGTGAAATCTCTGTGTGATATATGTGATATACAATGTTGTGATACACACAGATGTACACAATATACATTATATACACATGTTGTAATAATGCGTTTCGGGTCTAAATTTCGACCCTAATTTAGCAAAACCGAAATAGTGAAAATTTTGGATCATCTCAATGACCGAAAAGTTCGATCAAACAAACTATAAAGTTGAATAACTTAATAACTTACCTATCATTATTAGGGTTAAGTTCAGAAATGACCCTAAATTGGGTTGGTCTAGATATTTTGTCCCCATAAAAAAAGTCTTACAAAAATGACCTACGTAGGGTGGTCTTGATTTTTTGGCTCCGTTTAATAAATTTTGCTAATAAGGCAGACGTTCTGACTCTTGCCCATAAGGCAGAAGCTCATGACATTTCAAGACAATGAACCTGCACGATTGACCAGAAATTCTGCCTTATAGGCAAACTTTAGGACTTAGATATGTTGCCAATAAGACAGATGTTCTAATTCTTGCACATAAGACAGACGTTCATGACATTTCAAGACAATAAACCTGCACAAGTGACTAGAAGTTCTACCTTATAGACAAAAGTTACAACTTAGATATGTTGCCCATAAGACAGACATTCTAATTCTAATTAGTTGTTAATTATTGTGATTTATAAAATTTTTAATGTAAAATAAATAAATAAAAATGAAGAAGAATATAAATTTTTTTGAACGCCGAAGCAGGCATGTCGTCCATGACATGTCTGCTTCAGCTGCTAAAGTCTCTACTAAAATAATATATAAATAGTTGTTAATTATTGTAATTTATAAAACTTTTAATGTAAAATAAATAAATTAAAACGAAGAAGAATATAATTTTTTCGAAGTGGGACCCATTGAAACAGGCATGTCGTCCATGACATATCTGCTTCAGCTGCTAAAGTATCACTTCTTATATAGGATAATTAGTATGATTTATTTAGAGGGGGTAATAAGACCCTTGTATAGTTAAGGTGTGTCGCTGAGATTTCACCTATAGTTTAGGGGGTATTTATGCATTATCTCTATTTTTGTCGGTAGCCTTTATATACAATATTTGAACATGTGAATATAAAATATACTTAAGGATTTAGCAATAATATTAGCTAAAGTTGAAACATTGTCCTACCTTATAAACGATGATTAACTTTATTGTAAAATTATTATTAGGAAAAAGTACATGTATAACCCATAGGAGCAAACTATTTATAACTAAATACTCCCTTACAAGAAATACCCCTCTAACTAATTATAAAAAATGTTCCCTTCTCTTATAACTTTTGTAGCTATTTAACTTCCTTTTCATTATTTAACTTCCTTTTCATTCTTTTTCCTTTTTATTTCTTTACTCCTTTTCTTTTTTCTTCTTTTCTCCTTTTCTGTACTCATTTTTTTTTTAAAATTTTATGTTTCTTTGTTCATTTTTTTTTTCAAATTATATATATTTTTTTTTTACACCATAATTTAATTCATTCTCAATTTTGACTCTCTTTTTCTCCTTTTTTATTTCTCTACTTTTTTCTCCTCAATTTGATTCTCTTTTTTTTTTTATTTTTCATTTCTCTACTTCTTTTTTTTGTTTTTGTTTTTCTCTTTTTTTCTTCCTTTTTTTTTCTTTTATTGTTAATTTATTTTCCTCACAAATCATGTTATTTTTTATTTTCTTCTTTCAGCATATTAATTTTGGCTTATTTTGTATTTTTTATTTTTTTATTCACTCTTTATTTTTTTATTTTTTTATTTCTTATTCCTTTTCTAATTTTATTTTAATGATTTTTTTGCTCTTTTTTTATTTTTTTATATGTTAAAAAAGATAATTCATACAGTAAACATCCGTCCTTTTTTGTATATATATATTTTTTTCTTTCTTTTCTCTTTTTTTCTCGTTTATTTCTTTATTCTTTATTTTTTTTCTCCTTTTTCACTCATTTTTTCTCAAATTATATTATTCTTTGTTTTTCACCATAATCTAATTTCATATCAATTTTGGATCTTTTTTTAATTTTTTAGTTTTTTTATTCTAATTTCATTTAATCATTTAGTCTTTTATCTTTTTCTCTATAATCTAATTTCATTCAGTTTTTTTGCTCTTTTTCATTGCGGTATACTTAAGTACTTCAATCAGACACTACTCATCCATGATACCATCACATTATATTTATATGCTGACATAGTATCGTGGAGGACTACGTAAGTCTTTCAATGTGGCACAACTCAGTATACCATCATAATATATCTATATACTGGCATAGTATCGTGGAGGACTGTTTTAGTCCTTTAATGAGATATACTAAACATTTCTTAGTATACCATCACAATATATTTATATACTTGAGTGGTATCATCCATTAATGAGACAATCATGAGTTCTTTATGATACCATCACAATATATTTATATATTGACATAGTATCATTGATAACTGTTTTGGTCCTTCAATTGACATTACTCAATCCTTTATGATACCATCAGAATATATTGATATACTATCATGGTATCATTGAGGTTTACTTTAGACCGCAATGATACCATTATAATATATCTATATACTATCGTGGTATCATTAATGTTTATTTCAGTCCTTAGTGAGACCTCTATGATACCATCACAGTATATCTATATATTGTGATGGTATCATGGAGGATTTCTTCAGTCCTTCAATGAGACACTCCTCAATATACCACCAGAGCATATCTATATACTTGCGTAGTATCATATTTTAATGAGACACTCCTCAGTCGTCTATGATACCATTGCAATATATTTAGATATTGACTTGGTATCATGGATGACTGTTTTATTCCTTCAATGAGATACTACTCAGTATACTATTATAGTATATTAATATACTGGCATGGTATCGTGGAGGACTATTTCGGTCTTTCAATAAGACATTCCTCAATTCTCCATGATACCATCACAGTATATCCATGTACTGTCATGATATCATTGATATCTGCTTCAGTCTTTCAGTGAGACCTCCATGATAGCATCACAATATATCTATATATTGACATGATATCATTGAGGTATACTTCAATTCTTTATTAGATCACAAGATTCAAAATTTTTCTTTACTTTCATAAAATTCGTGCCAAGTCATAATCCCATCACAATATATCTATATACTAACATGGCATCATTTAGATTTGCTTTAGTTCATGATGGTATCATGAAGGAATGCTTTAAGCCTTCAACGAGACACTCCTCAGTACACCATCACATATTTCTATATACTGGCATGGTATCGTGGAGGACTACTTCAGTCCTTCAATAAGACACTTATCATTCCTTCATGATACCATCACAATATATTTATATACTATCATGGTATCATTAAGGTCTGCTTCAGGTCGCAATGATACCATCACAATATATCTATATGTTGTCGTGGTATCATTGATATCTGCTTCAGTCCTTAGTGAAACCTTTATGATACCATCATAGTATATCTATATATTGTGATGGTATCATAGAGGATTGCTTTAGTCCTTCAATGAGACACTCCTCAATATACCACAATAGTATATCTATATACTTGCATAGTATCATACTTCAATAAGACACTCTTCAGTCCTCTATGATACCATTGCGATATATTTATATATTGGCATCGTATCATGGATGACTATTTTAGTCCTTCATTGAGACACTACTTAGTATACTATCACAGTATATCTATATATTGGCATGGTATCGTGGAGGATTATTTCGATCCTTCAATGAAAAACTCTTCAATCATCCATGATACCATCACAGTATATTCATATACTGTCATGGTATCATTGATGTCTGCTTCAGTCCTTTAGTGAGACCTTCATGATACCATCACAATATATCTATATACTAATATGGTATCATTGAGGTATACTTTATCTATTTAATAGATCATAAGTAAGGGTGTTCACAGGTCAGTTTGGGTCGATTATTGATCAAAATCAAAATCAAACCGATATAATCAGTTTTTAAATTATTAAAATCAAATCAAACCAAATGTAATATATATTATCGATTTAATTATTACCGATTTAATTATTATCGATTTGAGTTCAGTTATTAACCATACACAAAAATAAAAGAAATGATTCATTCAAAAAGAAAAAAAGACAATAATTCATTTAAAAAAAATAATTATAAGATTACCACATAAAATAGTAACATGGTGTATATCTAATACAACATATTTAAATAATAAATAAATTTTGATGAAAACATATATAAGATATTTAAAAATATTTATAAAAATATATATATTATGTATATATAATATAAAAAATATATGTATAGTTTTATCGGTTCGGTTTGGTTGTTTTTTAAAATTTTTTTGAACAAAATCAAAACCAAACCAAATATTATCGATTTTTTAAAAATATAAAATCAAATCAAGTAAAAATTAGTTTATTTAATCGGTTTGGTTCATTTTTTTTGTTTGGATCAATTTTTATCCAAACCGTGAACACTCCTAATCATAAAATTTTCAAATTTTTTTTTACTTTCTTAAATTCTGTGCCAAGTCAAAATACAATAAACGAATTGAAACAAAGAAGTATATATTTCGTTTTCATTTGTAGAAGCAAAAAAACTATAAATTTTATTAATTTATATTTAAAAAATTAGTGTACTTAATATAATTTGACTTTTTTATTTTTATATTTATTATTATTTTTAAAAAAAATATATGAAAAGAGACAAAAATTTAAAAGAAGATAAACAAAAAAGTAAAAACAATTAAGAGAAAAAAAATAGATAGGAAAATGAAAATAAAAGAAAACAGAAATGAAGGAAAAAGAAAACAGAAGTCAGCCGCAATATTTGACTAAAATTGGAAAAAGTGAGGCACCTTGAAAATGAATTGGAAGAAAAATTGCGAAAGGGGTATATTTCGTGTAATTATTTTTAGCCGAATGAATATTTTAGGATTTATTATGGGAGAGGGTATTAGGATGTAAATATTTTAGGTTTTAGGTTTATTTTGTGTACTTTTCTCTATTATTTACTCACTTCGTCTCAAATTATTTATCGTGATTTTAAAAATTAAAAATTATTTAGTATTTTAAAAATTTAAAACAAAATTAATTTTTATTTTATTTTACCCTTAGTAATAATTTGAGAATATAGTAATTAATAGCTGACTAACATAGTCCCCACATACATATAATTTTAATTAACTTATTAGACTAACGCTAAAAACATGTGTGTTGAATAACTTTCTTTTATGATAAAATCAATTTTAATTACTTTCCATTATTCTCTAATCTTTGTCTAATTTCCCTTGTTCCAGCACTCTTTCCACGTTTTGCTAAATTTTTGTTTGTTTAATCCAGTTTTAAAGGTTGGACGTTAAGCGGGATATTTTACTTAATATAAGATGAGGCGTAAGCTCCAAGTCATGAGATGTAACCTCATTAATTTTTAAATTAATAAATTAGCATAGTAACACTAAAACTATAAAAGTACATTGAAAGTTTAAGAAAATCAAAAAGGATTAAAGAAACTCACAAAAAAAAAATATCTACTATGTCTTATAAGAATAAATAATACAATGACGTTAAAGTTATTATGAGATACAAAGCAACTACAATATTTTAACTTTTGAACAATTAAAAAACCACAATTTCTTAAAAAATGTTATCAAACTATACATTTTAATTCCCTAAAGTAAATAATTAATAAAATTTATCGATATATTTAAAACATAACTCCTTCATTAATAAATACTTAATTACTTTTAAATAGCAAAATAATAAAAGTATGATAATTCTGAGAGATCAGAGATGTAGAACTAAGACATGAAAAATCAATAACAAGTGAAGTTAATTTTTTTTGGCTATTTTCAGAAAAAATATTATAAATCATTCACTAGATTTCTGGTGTATTCTCATTTAGTAGTTAAATATATAATACTATCACGCTCGTTTGAATTACTCTTAATCTTCATATTTCTACATATGAATAGAACTTTTATCATTCATTTGCTACAAAATATTTAGGGCCAATATTACTAAACTAGCTGGGGATTCGATATATGATTTGAACAAAAATTATTAGACGAGTCTTGAGCGTTAAATGTTCAACGTTAGGCGTGTTTAAAGTATCATGTCGAACTCTTAAAACGTAAACATCACAAAAGAACCCTCATACATGAGATTTAATGTGTTTTGCAAGTGCCCCACACACGAGCGAGTTCAAACGAATCCCAGAAGGACTTTTTAAAACACTAGTTTAATATTTGTTTGTTTCTAGAGATCTGATAAGTACCTTAATTCTTTTTCTTTTTTTGCTCTCATAAGTAAAATACTTATAAAATATGTCTAGTAAGTATTAGTAGGACTACTATTTTGGAAAATAATTTAATTTCTATACAAAACAATTACACAATCAGTAACAAAATTAATTCATTCTAACAACTTACCTAATATTTTTTCAATGTTACTAAATCAGGATTAGTATGTAAATCCTCATAATTTGAAAATAATCTTTGCTAATTAATTACTTTCTCACTAGTCAATAACTATTTAAATAGCAAATGCCAAATATTAACCCCCTTTTTTTTAATCAAATTGAAACTCAAGAAAGAGGGGAATATATGTTGTCACAACAATCACATTTTCCGGCAGCCACCATGTTGTCTCCGCCGTCTATGGCGGCCGTATACGATAAATACGGCCCCGTTGACACCATCATCAGGTCAGGGGCTCTTATGAACGTGTTATAAATTTTTGAGATTTTTACCTTCTATATCACTTGACTCAAACTTATAATCAAAATTAGTCATATATTCTAGATCTTACTCTATTTAGTCCATTTTGTATATAATTTCAAATATTTAGTGAAAAGGCGATAATCCTTGATTTGGGATTATGATTTTGATTTTCTTATGCTTAGAAATTGATCAAGAGTGAAAGTAATGTTAACTTATCGTTATAAATTTTTTAACACCGTTGGGTGAATTAAAGTGAAAAATCTAAAGCTAGAAGCTTGAAAACTCACAAATAGGTCTTGTGTTTTGTTGAAATTTTTGATTGACTATTACGGTTTATTGGAATGTCATTTTGAAGTTGTTTGATTGAAAATCTGAGCAGTTTGGTGATTTTTATGACCCATTCCGAATGGAATTTTGTGGCTTAAAACTCGTAGGAGACGAAATCCAATTTGTATAAAAATGTGTATAAATACCTCTTATACATTCTAATACGTTTTTGTATAGGGTTGGTACGTTATTTGTAATAATTGTATACTATTGTACATATAGGGTTACGGGAAAAAAAATGGCTATCCGGGCATGCATAAACTAAAGATATTGCTTCGTGTGATGCAATATATTGTATTGGACTGTATATTTTTAAAATATTTATGATATTATTTTTGTATAAAAGTTGAATTTTATTACATATATATGCTTTTGTGTGGTCCAAACATTTTTCTTTTATGGTTTGATATAAATGTATACTTTGTTTTTGTTTTTATGCAGAGTGGCTGAGATTCCACCTGTTGTGATGAGTGAGAAGGATGTGTGTGTTAAAATGCTGGCTGCTCCAATCAACCCTGCTGATATCAATAGAATTGAAGGTTCCATTTAATCCCCCTAACATATGCATTGACAAAAAAAACATGTCAATTTACACGCACAAAAAAATAAATAAATGTGGGAATAGCTTCATAATGTTATTAAGGGGAAAAGCTAAATATGTAGTTGTTGGACCACTTTGGGGTGGGGTGGGGAGGGCGGGTTTCTGCATCAATTCGTATTATTTGTTGTTGTTACTATTTTGTTCTACTGTATTTCCTTTTCATATTTGTTTTGATATGTTTTATTTGAGCCGAGTCTATCGAAAACAACCTCTCTACATACACATGGTAGAGGTTATAAGGTTGCGTACACACCACTCTATCCAAACCCCACTTGTGAGACTACACTAGATATATTCATGTTGTTGTTGTTGTAACTTGTTTTGCTAAGTTACAATCTTTGGCATTGACCAAAAAATAGCTAATTATTTATCAATTTAAGTTATATACACCAATTACTTTTTATATAGAATACCAATAACATAGTCAATATAATCACACAAATGCAATTTAAGGAGAGTGGAGTGTACGCAATTTTACCCTTACCTTGATTAATTACTTTTTATATTTTAATCAATATAATTTAATCTCTTATAACAAATTACTTATCATTCATTCTATATTACCAATTGATGTTTTAAAGTAATTTTACATGCAATTACCTTTTAACTGACCTAATTATGTAAGATAATTTGTATATCATTGGTGCATATTTAAGTTGCGCAGACTCTTCACTTTTAATGCCGTACTCGTGTCGAATTCTTTAAAAATATACTACTTTTGAAAAATGCAACACGCACCTATTGATATTTTTGAAGAGTCCGAGCAACATAGGTGCATATAACTTAATTAAGCTTATTTATCTACTGTTGTTTTGCTTTTGGCCATATATAAATTTTGGTGAATAACAGGAGTATATCCAAATGGACCAGCACTACCAGCAGTGGGTGGAGGGGAGGGGGTGGGAGAAGTACATTCTGTTGGCTCTGCAGTTAAGGCTTTGTCTCCTGGTGATTTGGTTATCCGTTCTCCATATATTCCTGGTAAATATATGTTGCTTATAACGGTTTTGTTGGTGTCTGTTGTTTCGGGTAGATCGATTGTAGTATTATTTTGTAGTACTATTAATGTTTTGTTACTACCTATTGTCTCTTGTACTTCTATTACGTCTTTTTCTAGACTCTTTTTGTCTTGAGCCGGGAGTCTATCGGAAACAACCTCTCTATCTCACCTCTGAGATAGAGGTATGGACTGCGTATCACTTTATGAAAATACATTGGGTATGTTGTTATTGTTGTTTATGTGTTGCTTATAACAATAGATAATACACATTTATGATTAGTCTCATCAACACTAATACATTTGTAAGAACTTTTCTTTTTCATCTATGAAGAATTTATAGTATTTGTTCTTGTATTTCCATATAATATAAGCATAATATATAACAGAAATTTAAATTTGACATTAACTGACAATTAAACAGTATTTTAATTTTGAGAGTGTACGTCTAGACATCTTAACTTGGTCTCAATTGACAACTAGACACTCTAACTCGCCCCGCATCGTGTCTCGTGGACACCCGATGTTGATACTGACGAGGGACATAAATTTTGGAGGTATCTAGATTATCATTTTTGTAATTAGTTGGCGTGTTCAACTGGCGCAATGGAGACGAGTTGAGGTGTTTATATGTGCATACTTAAAAGTTGGGGTTTTTACTTACTAGTTGAGGTCAAGTTTGAGTGTCTATTTATGTATTATGCGTATAATATATAGTAGCTTGAAATGAATTTAATTGGAGTAATGACAAGTTACTATACGTTGTGATGGGACGGATTGAATTCTATTACTCTTAACCAAAGGTTTTGCTTTCGAATCTTAGGTATGAAAAAAGTTCTGATCGGGAGATCGATCTTCCCCTTTTAATGTGCTTTATGTGGCGCGTTTTAGAATGCTTTGACATGTTGTCTATAGTATTTTGCCATGAGTTTTTCACTTTTGCTATTTTTTTTCCGACCTGCTTTAAAATATTTTCCTTGAGCCGAGAATCTATCGAAAACAACCCCTCTACCTCCTATATGATAGAGGTAAGGTCTGCGTACACCTTACCTTTTTTACATCTCACTTATGAAATTACACTGGATATATTGTTATTACACAACACGTTTCAGAATTAACCAAGCTTCAATATGAATAACAAACATCGAATAAAAAATCATAAATAAAAATATTAGATTAACATGATTGAAATTTTATATATCCTATTTCAACTTATTTGGGATGAAAGTTTGTAGCTATTATTGTTGTCTATGTATCTCTAAGTTAGAACTATTATAAGTACACCACTTGTGTGCTGCATTAGCACGTAATAATAACTTCATATAACAAATATATTCCTAGCTCACTTTAAAAATACTAATAATTTCAAATAATTTTTCATAATAAGAGTAATAACATTGTATACTTAATTATGTTTTGGTCAGGGGCATGGCAAACCTACATGGTTGAAGAAGAAAGTTTGTGGCACAAAATTGATAAAAGCACCCCAATTGAATATGCTGCCACTGTTTCTGTTAATCCAGTCAGTGCCTTGAGAATGCTCAATGAGTTTGTAACTTTAAAACCAGGTCAGTGAGACAATATTTTCTGTTTACTTATCAAACATAGTATAATATATGCGAGAAAATCATTTATTTTCTAGTGTTTTAATTTAATTTCTTGCTTTAATTCCATTATATATATAGGTGACACAATTGTGCAAAATGGAGCTACAAGCATAGTGGGGCAATGTGTTATTCAATTAGCTAGAGTTCGTGGAATTCATAGCATTAATATCATAAGAGATAAGCCTGGATCCGATGAAGTTAAAGAAAAATTAATCAAACTTGGTGCTGATAAAGTGTTTACTGAGAGTGAGTTGGATGTTAAACGTGTCAAAACTCTCTTGGTACGTATGATCACTGAATTTTATTCGCTATCGAATTAAAGTAACTGAATTTCTCTCTCTATATATATTTTTTGCATGTTGTAGGGGGATACACCTGAAGCTATTTTGGGTTTGAATTGTGTTGGTGGCAATGCTGCAACTTTGGTCATCAAATTCTTGAAGTGAGATATATATGCACCTATTCTTAATTTAATTTTCAATTATAATTAGTGATAAGTGATTATAATTAATTAATTAACTTCATTATTAATAATTGCATGTTGTTAATTTCAGGCAAGGTGGTACTATGGTTACATATGGAGGGATGTCAAAAGCACCTGTTACTGTATCAACTTCAAATTTCATATTCAAGGTTAGTTTAAAAATTAATTTTTTTTGTTGGTTATTTTTTGTTGTGGTAATTTTAAATAATTACGAAAACATAACAAGATTATGTAATTTTATAGCATATATACATTTATACACGTATTTGTGTATCAAAAATCCCTAGCACTGTCCACCCCAACCTCGCCCTTTCGTCGGCATTTCAGTTGGCCCTGAAAATTGGCGCTGCTTCGCCGGAGATGGCCATGCACTTCACATACACTTTATATACCCTTCATATACAGTTTGGCCAATGCTGTGTACATACAATTTTTAAAACACATACATTGGATCCAGTTGGCCACACATACAGTTGATATAGTCACATACAAACACATACATCCAGTTTCTACTTTGAAAACACATACATACACGTAAAGTTGGTCGCATATACATCTAGCCTCTGCTTTGAAAACACATATATACACATACAGTTGGCCGCACATACATCCAATTTGTGCTACTTTGAAAACACATACATCCATATCAGTTGTCCACATATACTATTACAATCAGATATCATATTCGAGCGATTTCAGTTAGAATTAGATTTTATATGCACGCGAATATACTGTATTTTGCTAGGTTTTGAAAGTAAACACTGCTACATTTTGAAGGGGAAAAAAATATCGCTATATTTTACAAAAACAAACACTAATAGCGCTACTTATGAAATTTTTCTTAATTATTTGTATTGTTATATATATATATATGTCAAACTTATTAATGGGAAAATTTTATTGTAGGATATTACATTGAAAGGATTTTGGCTGCAAGAGTGGAAATTAGACAAAACTAAATACAGGAATTGGATGGATTATCTCTTGGGCCTTGTTTGTGCCGGGAAACTCAAATATGAGTATGTTCTCTCTTAATTACTCTATTGGGGTGATAAAATTATTACATGAAATCATGATTCGTTTAATTTATTTAGGTTTGGGCGGGTCAATTTATTGACTTGGCTTATTTTGAATCGTCTAATTCAGCTCACCTAAATGACATAATACATAAACGTACCTTTTAAGTTGGTCTTACCTGACCTCTATGCCCTCCAACTTTGGTATGCATGCACAAGTAAACACTTAAACTTGTATAAAGTTGAATAAGCAAACACACACGTCCTATGTGGAGTCGCACGCGAATTACCACGTAGGATGTGTGTGTCTACTTGTTCAACTTTATACAAGTTTAAGTGTCTACTTCATGTGCACACCCAAAGTTGGAGGACATAAATATCAACTGATACCAAGTTAAATGACACGTTTACATATTATGCCCACCTAAAAAGTTGTGTTGATATACACATCTCAAAATGACCTATGAAAAATATTTTTATTTGATATGTTATATATATTTATAATAAAAAAAAGAACTTTTATTAGCTCCTTAAAAAATTAAACAAATAAATTAAAATTTAATAAGAATTGAATAGTCTAAGTTATGACTCATTTTTTAACTTAAATTATTTTAGCCACGTGACTTTTAAGATGATCATACCAACTTAGGGCTCGTTTGATAGGAGGGATAAGAAATAACTAATTTTGAGATTAATTTTAGGATGAATTTATCTCATGTTTGATTGGGATAAAATTGTGGAATAACTTATCACGAAATTCTAGTGTTATTTTTACATCACATTAGAGTGGAATAACAATTTTGAGATAACTAATTTCAAAATAATTAATTCTGAAATAACTTATTCCCAATCAAATGAGCTCTTGTCTATTTTAATTCATCCAAATTCAATTCAACTTACGACAACCTATTTATGAACCTGTTTGAAATTGCTTTAAAAATCAACTTTTAAGCAATGTGATTAAAAACTGAAAATAAGTACTTATAAATAAGTAGATAAGTGTTTGGATAAAAAATGCTAAAATTGAAAAAAAAAAATATTAATGTGTTTGGTAAACAAGTGTTGATAAACACTTTTTTATTGTAGGAGAAGGGGAAAGATGGAGAAGCGGGATGAGAATGAGAGAAAAGAGAGTACTTTCATACATTTTAGGGCTAAAAAGTGAGGGTATTGTTAAAATTAAGGACAATTATAAAGGATGAAAAAGTAAATGTATTTGTGAAAATAAAAAGCTGGGGGGAGGGGGGGTCCAGCTTTTAGCTTTTAATTTTTTTAAATCAGTTTTTAGTTTTTTTTAATTATTTTTTTACTTATTAAACACCTGAAAAAATTTAAAAAAAGATTAAAATCTGGTATCAGATTTTAATCCTATCCATACTGACTGTTATATTTCTTGCTTCGTCATATGCATGTAAAAGGACAATTTTGGACACTGTAGTAATAAGCAGTAGACTTTATAGTGTACTTAAATGTCACGATCCAACTATCGAGCCGTGTGGGCACCTACTCTAATCCACCTAGATAGGAGAATCATTACCACCCGAACCAACAGAAAATGCGGAAAAAGAAGTAAAACCATAAAATAAACCTTTTTGAAATACAAGAAACATCCTTTACAATATTTAAAGAATAAACCATTACAATTTGAAAACTGTCATCCCAAGACCTAGTCTAAGCCGGTACAAGAGTTACTACAAGAGTAATACCAAAATAAAATAGGACACAACTCCCACCATAGAAGCAAGGAGTAGGAGCAGCTGGAGACCAATATCATCATGTACCTATGAAACATCACCAACCCTGCAATCAGACTATACCCAAAAAGGTATAGCAAGAGTAGAATCAGTACAAACACATGTACTGGTAGGCATCATCGGTCGACCCAAATTCACTTATACCACCATATAAGAAATCAAGGGAATGCACAATTAATTACAATACTCGACCCTTCAACATTCACCTTACCAAAACCCAATGTCAACCCAAGCCTACCTATCCCTTAGACTTCTCAAGTCACTTTGACACCTAGACTTCCCAAGTCACCTTAAGACCTAGACTTCACAAGTCACCTTGTCACCTAGACTTCCCAAGTCACCTTGACACCTAGACTTCCCAAGGCACCTTGACCATTGCCAACATCTATGTTCATACCCGGACTATCATTTTCTTACCCAAGTCAATCACTATGACTCAAAAACCCGGAGTAAACCCCACTACTTAGTGACATAGATCGCACCCGTCGTACCGCCACCTACTAGTACAAAATCGCCTCATTGACCCCCAGGACCATACTCGACGACAAGTAACAACAACCAACATTATAAACAGACCACAAGTCTCCTCCTTAGCTTATCAACCACACGTAGCAAGTCTAGCCGACATTGACAATTCTTAGTGACAACCAATATACATCCTTTTTACATAACCCGGACCAAGCAAGGATCCCTAGTACATCATCTATGTCCATAACATACGACACCGATTCACAGAAGAACCCCCTTGTCACTTGAGCACACTAACCCGGCCTTTCAAGGATCAACTATACGCCAAATAATAATAGATCCCGGCTCACTCAGAAACCCAACATATAAAGAACAATAAGTACACCCACACTGAGTAAAGCAGTGCAATATATAATAACAGCCAGTAGTACAACTTCAGACTCTCAGTCTACCTTTTTACTTATCAACCACAGAGAACAGGTTCAACAATCATTTAACAACAATAATAAACATAATATTTACCCTTTTTCATTATCCGGACCAATCAAAAATCCCTAGACCAACACCTAAGTGTTTACATGTGATGCCCGGTCTACCCCAGGACCATCCCCACATTTAAGTGTAACAACCCGACCTCTCAAGGACCAATATAATCAATCATAGATTTAACACTCAACTTGATTCACTTATGGAACCATCGAAAGAAATACCACAAAAACAATAAACAATCCCGTATCAGGCGTGGTACTCAAGCCAACCAAATAGTAATCTGTATCAGGCGTGGTACCTGAGCCAACCAAATAGTAACCTGTACTAGGCGTGGTACCCGAGCCAACCAGATAGTAATCTGTACTAGGCGTAGTAACCGAGCTGATCAAATAGTAATCTGTACCAGGCTTGGTACCCGAGCCAACCAAATAGTAACCTGTACCAGGCATGGTACCCGAGCCAACCGTTAGTATCCCATACCAGGCGTGGTACCTGAGCCAACCGAATGTCAAACAAGTCCAATCAATCACAACCAATGAACACACATACTTGTAAAACCAACAGGCAAACAAAAACAGTTCATTTCACAAGACTGATTACTGGACAACTAGACATTTATAAAATATTCCCTAAACATGCAAGTTATACACCACTATGAAATAGTACGTGAACACATAATGCATATTAGAAATTAATAACCATCACCTACCCTCATTCCGGATACAATAACTTAATCTTGAAATCCCGTTCGAAGACTAACCCCAATTCACCCCTTAACACATACTAGTAGGTATATCCAATCCCGACCCTCCTTTTAGTACCAAAATACAACATGGGGAGAGACCTCCCCTAACTTGGTGATTCAACCAATTACGATATTCTAGTTTCTTATAACAATATTTCAGAGAATTTCCTATTTAACCCGTGGTTTAATCCCCTCAGATTTTATCATCACATAACACCAAATTAATCATAACAATCCGAAATGTCACAACATTATCACAACTCAATCAATTCTAGATTAACTAATCCAACCACAATAATTCTCCTCCAGACTTCGTGCCCGAGGGCCTAAACATGGATTCTCCTTTTCAATTATACAATAAGTAGGAAATAAAAGCGAGTCAATCTACTCAATAAAGAAAATTTAGCCTACCTGGACGCCAAGCAGCTGCGCAGTGTAATTTCTGACTCCGTAAAGGCGTTCCTTGATGGATGACAGGCCCTAAATTCATGATTTCGCATTATTTTAGCTGAAATCTCCCCTCCCCATGGCTCCCAAGCCTTGGAGCAGCCAAAGAGGGTTGTTGGAGTAACCCTCGTCTGTTTTGAGCTGAATGGGAGAGAATGAAAATATAAAATCCGTTTTGGAGTTCTCTGATACCGCCGCTCTGCTATAGCGATCCCCGCTCTACTATAGCAGTTCCGCCGTAGCAAAATCATCTGCTATGGCGGTGCTGAATGGCGTTGACTTCTGCTATAGCGATAATTTTTTCGCTATACTGGAGGTCGCTATAGCGGAGTGGTAGCAGTTAACACGGAACAGAATATCGTAAAGTTCCCAAAAAGTGCCTATTTTACAACACACTCGATTTTCTGACGTTTCAGAATGACCCCTTCACGTCAACCTCGATACTGTGAGTTCTACTTATCCGAATTCACTTTCGAAAAGTCCTCCGAACTCCTTTATGTCTTAGCTACAAGGAAAACTAGCTCAAATCACGATAAGTTTCTCAATTCTTACCCGAATTATCCTAGATCACACCTCGCTCCAAAATCGGCCGAGGCTAGCCTAGCCCAGAATTTTCAACTCCCAAACTCGAAAATTTTCTGACACAAAAAATTTACCCGTAACGACGAACCCGATCGTTACATAAAGGTCGACAAAAATATTTTGGTAGGATTTTTTTTTTTTTTTAAAATTTGGTAGGTGAAAAATCATTATTCAAAAGTTCTGGTAGGTGAGAACATCAAGGGTACGTTTGGTATGCGGGATAAAATAAGTTATTTTATAATTAAGTTTGATATTAAATTTATAATGTATTTGATTAATGATATAAATTAATCTTGAAATAGTTTTATACTGTCTATAAATATTTGATCTTTTTTAGTAGGCGTTTGAAGTGAAAATAAAAAAAAAGTTACTTTATTTTAAAATTTAAAAATCGGAGTTGGAATTGTGTTTAACCATATTTTTTTACAATAAATACTTAAAATCTAAATGTATTTTTAAAAAAAATATAAAATATGATTTAAATATGAAATATAATTTAAATGAGGTTATTTTATGAAAATAAAAAAATTAGTATTTTAAAAAAAAATCAAAAAAGTAAAAAGTAAAAGTGAAATCAACGTTTTAGGTATTTTTCAAATTCCAAATACAATTTAGAATTGTATTTGAAATTTTCATGATCAAATGCTAATATTTATATAAAGTGAAAAAAAATTCAAAACAAAGTGAAAAGTTTTCATGCCTAAACGAGTCCTTAGAAACATAAGAAGTCGTTTTACTCTCCTTTTTAAAATTCTGTCCTTATTATTTCAATTAGCGGAATACCAATTAAGATATTATTAAGAAACCAACATGAATTTAAATTAATATCTTAAGATATTAAGTATTTCATCAAAGTGAGAAAAAAGAACTTTAAATGATACTTCTTCCGGTCTATTTTAATTATCGTGCATTTATTTTACACATTTCTTAAGAATAATAAGAAGTATTTTATTATTATTATTATCTATATATTTAATAAGTAATAGATGTTAATAAAAACAAGACTGAGCTAATCCGAAAAATCATAGCAGCATGTGTATATATTCTTTATATTTAGGTTTTTTATGCTAAGTAATCAATGTTTATTATTTTTAAAAATTAATTAATACTTATTAAGGGTAAAATGAAAAAAAAACTTAACTATATCATAAAATTTTAAAATTGCAACGTTTTAGACCAATTATTTATTAATTAAGTTTGATAATTAAAATAGCTCGGAGAGAGTTAATTTGTTAGCGAGAAATGGGATAAAGGATGTGTTGGGTATGAAAGGAAAATAATTTCCAAAAAATATTTTTCTATTTTCTCATGTTTATTTAGTTATAAATTTTTTAAAATATTTTTTTAAAAAAAAACAAACTCGTTGAAAATAATGAAAATGACTTTCTTAATAGAAATTAGAAAACATAAGTGAAATTGTCTCCTCATATTCTCAAAAACACTCGCCATCCAACCCCCCTCTCCCCCCCCCCACAATCCCTGTCCTCCCCCCCCCCCCCAACCACAATACCCATCTTACGATCTTATCCGTTTTCATTATTTTGTGTTAAATATATATAAATATTTTTAAAATAATATTTTTTACTTGTGTATGAGACATAAGATAATAAGTAAAATTCACTTATTTTCTTAAAAAGATATTTTTCTTTAAACACACCTAAGTCTAAACTATTTTCAATTATTGTACAGATAGTGAGATATTCTGTTGATTTTTTCCTTTTTTTTGGGGAGGGGGGGGGAGGGGTTGGCTGGGGGTAGGTGTGAGATTGTTTAGTAAGTTCTCACTGCATGTTTTCCATAAAGTGCAAATAATATCATTGCGTGTTTTTATTGCAGAGCTAGAAAGTTATCTTCAAACTTTATAGTTATATTAAAATATTTACTAAATAAATATAAAAATAAATATAAAAATAAATAAATTTAAAACTCATAAAATTTTATTTATGATCAATTAATTGTGTATTTTGATACAGGATGGAGCTAGTACCTTTCAATGATTTTCATAAAGCTCTTGAGAAGGCAATGGGGAAGCATGGAAGTCAAAGGAAACAAGTTCTTATATTCTAAAGTCAAGGGCAATATAGTAATTTCACTGGTCATTATGCTTATGAATAATTAATTAAATTATCTCCTTCTGAATTTTCACATGTTTGAGATATTGTTAAACTTTTCTGAAGCTTTATTGTTTGTTGTTATTTTTTTTTTACTTTATTGATTGTGCCAAGAAGAAGCCTTAATTTCGTGCACGTCTGAGATTTGCTGAAATATCCAAATAAAAAAAGAAAAAAAATAAAGCATTTGATGGTTAGGTATGTATTGTACGGTCAGACTTTTTTATAATGGTCCCCCATTATAACGGTTTGATTTTTTTAAAAATTAATTTTTTATATTATATTTTACTTTTCTATTTCTACCTAAAATAATAATAACACTCATTATAACAGTACACTCTTTGTAAAATTCTATAACAGTTATATTCAAATAATGTGTAATAATATTTTATAAAAAATACATTATGTATAAAATAAAATATTAAAATCTTTATGATTGTCATCATTAATACCACACATATAGTAAATTTCAAGTAAAAATATCTTTAAAATTTTTTATATTTATATGGACCATAATTTCACGAGGAATAAAGCTATTGGCATTTGCCTTTTGTACATATATACTTTTTCTATTTATGTATATTTTTGTATATAACTGCTAAATAAGATTTAAACATCAAATATCATTATATATATAATAGCAACTCGTTATAATAATCATAATACTTTTATATAAATATTACGTTGTCACTATAAAGAGATCTGACTGAATATTTTTTTTTATTATATTTGGAGATTAAAAAAAAGAGAGGAGATCATGGCCATATGAGGATATCTTCTAATCAATAGCAACACCACTTAACCACGACTGCAATTTGTTAATTCAAATCTATTTTTCTACTAATTATGATTTTTATTTTTAAAATATTTCTAACTAGATTAGTATAATAATAATGATTGACAATACTCTTATTATATTGCACATGTGTACATTTCATATTCTGTTTATTGAAGAAAATCGACGAAGTAAGATTTGTTGGATTGTCTTTGCAATACTAAAATCATGATTCATGAGATTTGTTGACATAATATATGAATGATGGGATTGTTTGTTTGTTTTCTCCTTTGACAAAAGAGATGATTTACCTTTTAGGTTGTGATTTAGAGTTAATATATTTTTTATTAAAAAAATATTGGTAGCTCATATATAGCCTTATAATTTTAGAAATGGCTCGAATATATCTTTTTTGACTGATAAAAGTGAAAATTGAGTCTAAGTTGATATTTTTAATTTTTTATTAAAATAAAATCTATGTAAGAGTATATTTAATTCTTTTTGCAAGTTCAGAGGTATATTTGATTTAACTCACGCATGAATTTTTTTTGTCTACTTTAATTCAACGACTAATTTAAATTTATTATCTTGATGATTAAATTTATTTTTTACTCATCTTCTTGTAAAATCTGTCACAGATACCTCAATTTGTTTTTTATAAATACAAAAAAAAAATTACAATATGGCTGCAATGTTTTAGTTTCAAGTTTTTCTTACTTTTTGTCCTTTATTTTATTTGCACTTCTTTCTTTTTATTTCTCATATTTTTACATTAAAAAATAAAAGCAAAAAATAAAATAAAATAAGAACAAGAAACTCAGATATAAGCAAATAGATACATAATTAAGGGAGATATTTAAAACTCAAAGTTGAATAAAAGAAGTCAAAAAAACTCATTCGTGAGAACAATTAAATACACCCATAAACTTTGCGAGAAGGATCAAATATACCCCTATATGTATTTTATTTTAATAAAACATCAAAACAATCAAATTTAGAATCTATTTTTCGCTACCCACCAGTTGAAAAGAGTATATCTAGATCATTTATATAACGAAAAGGCTATATATGAACTGTTCTTTTACCATAAAATATATCAACTCTAAATTATAAAATTAAAAAAATATATCAAGCTCTTTTCTCATAAATAAATAAATAAATCATCTCTTTTGGCAAAACAAACAATCCCTACTGAACACACCCTTAAGTTTATGAGGGATATGCCAATATGAATGCAATGCAACAACAAGATTGAAGAAGAAAAAGGGAAAGAGAAAAGATATTTTGGGTTTTATATATAAAAAAAATATATTAGGGATATAATTATTGTAATTTACTTGATGAAATTTCAAGTATTTTTAAACCAAAAAGCAATAGGTTGGGTAAGCTAATTTATAGCTCCTTAACTTGTTTTGAGTTATTTTAGTTTAGAAGTATTTGAATTAAAGGTACTTCCTCTTTCGTTTATTTTTACTTATCTATTATATTAAAAATATATTTCACTATTAGTTATCACTTTTGGCATATTAAGAGATTTTTTTTTAATGTTTTTCTCTTATCATTAATAACTTATTTCTCAAGTTTTAAGACTAATTATCATTAATTAATATAAATATTGAGGTAAAATATTCATATCAATTACTTCCTCTATTCACTTTTACTTGTCGATTATATTAAAAAAGATGTTCATCTTTATTTGTCCAATTTAAAAATTAAAAGATAATTTATCCTTATTATTAACTATAGTTATTTCCCAAAATATTGAATTTATTACTCCCTCTGTTTCAAAAAGAAGGACTTACTTTTCTTTTTAGTCCGTTTAAAAAAGAATGACCCTTTTCTTTTTTAGCAACTTCTTAATTTCAACTTTTCACATGACATGTTTATAACCACAAGATTTAAGGGCATTTTTGTACATTTGACATAACTTTAATTTAAGACCACAAGATTCAAAAGTCTTTTTTATTTTATTAAACTCCGTGTCAAGTCAAAATAGGTCACTCACTATGAAACAGAGAGAGTACTATAGTGTATTCAACGAGTGAAATAGTAGAATTGTCATTCTATTTATTATTTTTTAAGAGGTGTGTCAAATCAATATTGGACAAGTAAAAACAAACAAAAAGATGTTATTTTTTAAAAAATATAGAAAATTCAAACCGAATAAATAAAAATGAAAGAAGAAAATAATTTCTAACATTACCAAAAATCTTAATAACCTAATAAAAACTTAAAAGTTTGTTTGATCAGAAAATGAAATTTCTGATCACTTACAAATTAAATAGATTTTTTTTTATTTATAGGTGAAAAATGAAAATCTCTTATATAAAAATTACTACTTCCTCTGGGTCACTTTGTTTGTTGTCCTTATTAAAAATAGATCGTTCAAAATAGTTATCATTTTAAAATCAAGATATAGTTAGTTGTTTGTTTTCACTTTTACCTTTAATTATAAATATGGAGAAATATTAATATAATGCAAAAAAAAGAAGTATTAAATACCGAGAAGTAATAAATAATAATAATTTAATTAAATTATATTTTAATTGATATTTTCTTAAAAGATGTATAAATAAAAAATATGACAGATAAAATGATTCGAAGAGAGTCATAAATTGTCCTATAAATCCCTTATAATCAGTTTTTAAGATAATTCAAACAACATCTTAAATCTTGTCCTACCTCTTTGTTTTATACTCCCATCGTCTCATTTTATGTGGCACGCTTTTATTTTTAGTCCGTCCCAAAAAGAATGTTATCTTTCTATAATTAGAATAATTTTAACTTTGAAATTCTCATTTTACCCTTAATGAAATGATTTACAACCATACAAATATTCAAAGATTATTTTGAACTATAAATTTTAAAAGTCTTTTTTTTTTAAATATTGTGTCAAGTTAAAATATGTCACATAAAATAAGACGGAGGTATTATTAATAATCCCTAGGAGTTGTTAATGAAATCCTCTAATTAATTGCAAATTTCAAGGTTTGATTTATTGCATGGACTCGAGGTGGGCCAGCTTAGAACATGACATATGTCATAAATCTAAGTGGGTCCCTTTTTCCTGTCACCGTTTTTCATGTTGAGATTAGTTGAAAGTACGGAAGTGGTGGAGATGTGCGAGTTGTAAATTATTCATTCGTTTCAATTTGCTTTAACCTACTTTTCTTTTTAGTCTGTTTAAAAAAAAAACTTTTCTCTTTTTAGTAATTTTTTAAATTCAACTTTCTACATGACATATTTACAATCACAAAATTAAAGGACATTTTAGTATATTTGACATATCTTTAATTTAAAAAATCACACAATTCAAAAGTCTTCTTTATTTTCTTAAACTCCATACCAAGTTAAAATAGCTCACTCAATATGAAACAGAGAAAATATTGTTCTAGTCATTTTTTAAGTACAAATTCAGTGATGCAACTCGTGAGCCAAGCGTAAAAGTCAGGCTTGACACACCCATTGTTT
Source organism: Jaltomata sinuosa (assembly GCA_003996215.1). Classification (NCBI taxonomy): domain Eukaryota; kingdom Viridiplantae; phylum Streptophyta; class Magnoliopsida; order Solanales; family Solanaceae; genus Jaltomata; species Jaltomata sinuosa. Next base: position 117,312 of record QJPP01007241.1, read on the forward strand.
TTAAGCGGGATAAGTTTAAATATTTTGAGTCTATAATTCAAAAAAATGATGATATCAATGATGATAATTACACATCGTATTGATGCGTATAGATAAAGTGAAAGCTTACTTCCAAAATTTTGTGTAATAAAAAGATATCACCAAAATTCAAATATAAGTTTTATAGAGTGGTGGTTAGAGCGATGTTGTTATATAAGGCAGAGTGTTGACCAGTCAAAAAATTTCATGTCCAGAAATTGCATATTGTGGAAGATGGGAATGTTGAGGTAGATTTGTGAACATACTAGGAGTGATAATATTAGAAATGAGAATATTCGAAATAAGGTGGGAATGGCTACTATGGTGGACAAAATGACACAAGCTAGATTAAGATGATTTGAGCATGTGAGAAAGAGACGCACAGATGAGGAGGTACGAGATGTTGGTTATAGAAGATACAAGGAGAGGTAGATGTAGATAAAAAAATATTGGGAAAGTGATTAGACAGGACATGACACAACTTCAGATTATCCAGGACATAACCTTAGATAAAAGGGTGTGAAAAATGCGTATTAGGGTAGAAGAATAGTAGGTAGTGGAGCATTGTTCTGCTTTTTGAGGGATTAGTATGGTTGATGTTTGTCGTTGTACTAGCTGTATTATTTTAATTCTTATTTTTGATATCTATCATCATCTATTGTTTATTGTGTTTTGATTATCGTACTAGTTTGTGTTGTCTTGTTTCTTTCTTGTAGGTATTGCACTACTTTCCTTGTTAGTTGCCTGATTTTCTCATTATTTCTTTCTTGTAGGTATTGCACTACTTTCCTTGTTAGTTGCCTGATTTTCTCATTATTTCTTTCTTATTTGTACTTGAATTTGCAATACTTGAGCCAAGGGTCTTCCTAAAATAACTTTTCTATTTTGACGAGACATTGATAAGGTCTCATACACTCTACCCTGCCCAACTTCACCTGTTCGTCGGTGTTTCAATTGATCACTGAAAAATTAATGTTGCTTTATTGAAGATCGCTATACACTTCACATGTACTTTACATACAATTGGTCTCTCATGCAGATGGCTAATGCTGTGCATATACAATTTGAAAATACATACATTGAATTCAGTTGGCAACACATACAGTTGGTGTCATCACATACATACACATACATTCAACTTCTACTTTAAAAATATATACATTACACATACAATTGATCGCACATATACCCAACTTCTGCTTGAAAGAACATACATGAATATACAGTTGGCCACACATATAGTTACAATCAGATATTGTATTCACATAATTTTAGTTAAAATTAAATTTTTTATGCACGCGAATATATTGTACTTTGCTACATTTTGAAAGAAAAATGCTGCTACGTTTTTTTTTAAAAAAAAATATCTCTAATTTGTAAAAAAGACCGACATTAAAAACGCTATTTATGAAATCTCAAATTCTCAAAAAATCATGATTTGAAATTTTAAATCATGATTTCAACTTTTAAAAATATAAAATTTAACCCATAAATTTTTATTTTGTAAAAAAAATTATCATTTAAAATTTTACAAAATAAAAATAAAAATGCTCGGGCTAAAGAGATTGTCCGCACCATGTGAAAGAGTTATATTAAAGATTAACTAATTACTATTATTATTGACTAGTGGATCTTTATAAATTATATATACTTGAAAGTTTGTAACCGTAAATATTTTTTAACAAAAAAAACATGGAAAATTATGATTTATAAATGCAGTGTCTTAAGATATTACGATATCCTATTTATGAACTGTGATTTGCTCATTTGATAAAAAATAAGGAAAATGAGTAATTTACAACTATCACGATCCAACTCGTCGTGAGTGGTACCCATCCAAACCTCTGGATGAGCGAACCAATATCGACCCAACACTTAACAATTCTAACAGCGCAAAACCAGTGCATTGAAATAAACTAGCATTCATAACTAATCAAAAAGCTAATAGCATCCTGCGAAAAACTACCCCTAGAATTTAAAGGTCATCGTACCAAAATAATCTACCAAAATGTCTAGAACGGGTATACAATCTCAAAAGAAAAGAAAAGTTTAAATCCAAAATAAGTGGGCTATAACTAAACATGGACGAAGACAAAAAAGTCCGAAAGAAGCAGCTCACCCTTACAATCTGAATTCACCGGGATTAGAAATGAGGTCGCATATGAGCCATCGAAAGATGTCATGTACTTATAGAAATAAAATAAGTGCAGAATCACTACACAATCATCGTGTACTGGTAGAATCATCGGCCAACTCCAATAAATAAAATATGAACAATAAATCAAAGCTGAGTAAAGTAAAGTAAAGTAAACATATAATACAAGCCAACAATACTGCCAAACGATAAGTCTTTCCCTTAGCTTTCAACAATACGTAACAGGTTCAACAATCATCTAGCAATGAACACATATCATGACACTTATTCCTCTTACACATAACTCGGACCAACCAAGAATCCCTAAGACACCACCTACGTGTTCAACATACAGTCCCAGTCTACACTTAGATCAATCTTACATCAAAGGCGGAACCCATCGGCGTCCTCCTAAAGTTGGCACGACTTTTAACTTAGAAACCTCAACTAAAAGTTGTTCATCTTAAACACCTTATGTAAGGATTCGCTGTGTCATTTTGACACTTTTTTCACAATCAGCAAAATATATAATGTGTGTGTGCTACACTCGCTGAATGACGTGTAAAGTGTCAAATCAAATTAGGACATTTGTCATTTGTGTCCAAAATAATTCTTAAACAATAAAATTTGAGTAAAAAATAAGGGTGACCAATGAATTAGTGACACGTGGCCCACTTTTGACAGAAGCAACCCCCCTATCGTCTTCTCCAGCATACCCCACCCCCATCGATCATCTTTTTCACCATACTCCCCCCCTCCCCTCCTTCCTTCGTCTTCTCCAGCATACCCCATCCCCCATCGATCATATTTTTCACCATACACCCCCCCTTCCTTTCCCTTCGTCTTCTCCACCATAGCTCAAATTTCTGTTATGAAATTCTTATATTTTCTTGTGGTGTGCCTAGCTGTCAAAATATTCTTAAAGAATTGAAGGAGGTTAGTTGTGTGATAAAGCCATAAACTTTGATGTTTTATTGAGAATTTAACTTTGTTTGGTGGAAATCCATCAAAAATTAATTCCACACCCATTTGTAGACGTCAAATTCTTCCAAGAAGTATCTCATGATTATTTGAATATTTAAATTTAGAAATGGATCTATCCTAAATTTTCAAAATATTTCCCGTCATTTTGGTGTAACTATTTTCATTCACCATGAAAGTTTTAAACTTGGGGAAATGGTAGCTGAAAATGGAGAAGAAGATGAAAAAAATAAAAGAAAAATTGCTAAATAAGCCTTTCACGCGCAGTCAACGAGTGTATCACACTCACTATGCCATGTCAGCGAAAAGTGTCAAAATGACACAGCGGATCCCTACATGAGGTGTCTAAAATGAACAACTCTCAGTTAAGGTGTCTAAGTAAAAAGTCGTGCCAAATTTAAGGGGCCATCGATGGGTTCCGCTTACATTAAATACAATCACCCGGTCTCTCATGGACCATTAGGCAATAACCACAATTCAAGAATACAACCCAGTCCACTCATGAAATTATCGACAGAATAAAGTCAATGCAAATAAAATTAATCCCATACCAGGTGTGGTACCTGAGTCAACCATTATACAATCCCGTACCAGGCGTGGTACCTGAGTCAATCGATAAATATTTCATACCAGGCGTGGTATCCGAGCAAATCAATATGTAATATGTAGACATAGTACCCGAGCCAACCGAATGTCACACACAATCCAACAAGTCAATAAAATAATGAACAACATCACTCTTGTAAACCAACAAGCAACCAATCCAATTCATTTCACATAATTGACACAGGATAGCTAGACATTCACAACCCCATTCCCTAAGAATGCAAACTCACACAATACTAAGCGATAGTACATAAACACATATTGCATATTGGAAAAACAGTAATCATCACCTACCTCGAATAACTCAAATAGCTTTACTGGATCAGAGCCTTCTCATTTTTTGAAGCCCTTGCTTGTAATTTTTGGTCTAAAAATAATTATACAAACAACTATAATCAATACACTGACTTAAAATACCTGAATTATACAAAATCTCAATTCCCAAGTCAAAACTATGATAATTCCATTCATTCTCGAGCTTTTTCACCACTAATTCGCCTAAAGACTATCATTTAACTGACAAAATAAGAGAATTAAGGTATTTTAATCATGAATGATCAATAATAAACTCAACCCAAGAATTCTACACCCTAGAATTTTCTTTTTCTCCAAATTCTATCATTTCTAGGTCAATTCAAACCTTCCTCCAGGCCCGTAACTATCAATTCTACCACGTAGTAATCATAGTACTAAGTTAAGGGAGCGAAATCCTTACCTTTGGGACGAAAAAAGAGAAAAACGGAGGTGTTATCGCCCAAATCGCCCTTGCCCTTCTCCAAAACGCTCTTGAGGAAAAACTGAATGTTTAGGGGAAGTTTCTGCATTAAATTTCGACTAAGTCCACTATAGCGGTCCGTACCCGCTATAGCGCCACTGCCATAGAGGAATTGACCGCTATGGCGGTGTTGACCAATGTTGACTTCCGCTATAGCTAAAATTATTCCACTATAGCGGTGGTCGCTATCGCGCTGTGTCAATCGCTATAGCGTTTGATACGAGACAGAAATTCGAGAAATTCCACAAAAGTGCCCATTTTACAACACATCTTTAGATCCTGACGTTCCGGAACAACCCCTTCACGTCAACTTTCAAACCGAGAGTTCTACTTACCCGAATTCATTTCTGAAAAGTCCCCGAGACTCCTTTATATCTTAGCTATTGAAAAAACTAGCTCAATTCAAGACACGTTACCCAATCCTCACCCGAATTTCCCTAGATCATACCTCGCTCAGAAACTGTCCGAGTCTAGCCTATCCTAAAATTTTCAACTCTCAAACCGAAAGTTTTCTAACTCGAAACTTGGCAAGAAAAGTTTTTCCGTAACGACGGACCCGGTCATTATAACAACTTGTGAGATTTTCATGTTTATGAAAAAAAAATTCAATTTGTATGTTCTAACAAAACTTCAACTTCATATTATACTTTCATATCACATATCTAAACGAACCCTAAATCAAATAATTTTTCCTGATTATGAGTTAAAAATGTTTCAAACTAGATTTTATTATTGCAATAATGATTTACAGTACAATTTTTATTATATTGCACATGTGTACATTTAATATTCTGTTCGTTGAAGAAAATCGACAAGTGGGGGATTGTCTTATTGTCCAAGATTTCCATATTATTAGTTAGTTAGTATATAATAAGAGGTTGGCAGCTCAATGGTAAGCAGACTCCTTTTGAATAACGTGTCTCCTTAAGCTATTTGCTTAAGAGATTTCGCTTCAAAAAATTTAATATTTTCTTCATTTTAATTTATTTATTTTACTTTTTATTTTAATATGTTATATATTTGATCAAAATATTATGTTATGTATTTGATAATTATGTAAAAGATATTATAAATCACAATATAAAATTTTTGTTGACTCAAAATTGTTTTAGTGCCACATAAAGGGATAAAAATGACATAAAAAGTATTTATAAATCATAACAATTTAAAAAAACATATAATAAATTTACTGAATTTAAAAATTCTATCTATGTAATATATATTGGGCCCGTACTGATACGAAATTTTGTGTATATTCTTATATAAATTTCATTGATCTAAATAAAATAATGTATGCGTATCTAAAAAATTAATTAATCTAAATAAAATAATAATATATATATATTTAATATATCTTACCATTTTTTAGTATTAAGATTGGACCAGTCAGTAGCACAGAATTTTGGTCCAGTATATATATATGAGTGTGATTACTGTTGACATAATATATCAATGATGAGTTATTGGGATATGGATTGACATCCCCTCCATTACAAAATTGTCCAGTAATGTTCAATGATACAATTGATTTATGCCATGTGTTCATATAGTATTTAATGGTTGTGATCATTTCGTTAATTATGGCTCCTAAAGCAATTAAAAAACTTAAATAATTTAAATAAACAAAAAACAAAGATAGGATAAATTCACTTTCTAAAACATCTGACCACCTTAATTAACTCACTTTGTAAAATATTTTCAAAAATAAACTCAGATTTTAGAATTATACTTTATTTTTGTATTTATTAATTGATAGGATTTCACCTCAAAGGAAAATATTTTTAATTTTCTTTTCTTTTTGTGTTGGATATATTGGGTAGGCCAATTTTAAAATATCATTGCATTTTAAAAGCATATATATATATATATATATATATATATATATATAACACCTTTTTGTATTTAGGTCCATTATCAATGCTCTAATTGATTCATATAATGAATAAAAAAGCAAGCAAAAAACTATTATAAGGTATTTCTAATTAGCTATACAAAAATATAGTTACTACTTGCCACTGAAATATTTTCAAACTACAAATAAGATACTTGTTATTTGAATCACCATGAAATCACAATACAATTACAAGTTTTAATTTTACCTTTTACTTAAATTTTATTCCTGACACAATTTTCTTTTCTAGAAAAAGCTACTCTTTTATTTTTTTAATTTTTTTGCCTTCTACTTGTTCTAGGTTTTTATATTGTTTTAGCAACAATAAATAATGAATGATCACAACCATTAATCTACATGGACACATGGCATGAATCAATTGTGTCATTGAATATTACTGGATAAATTTTTAATGGAGGGATCTCAATCCTTGGGATATATATTGGATTGACTTATTTTAAGCTATTTCTTTTAAGTTGAAAATTTCAGCTTTTAATTTGTAGCTTTTTTTTGCTATTTTGACCTAAAATTAAGTGTCCAGAAACACTTTTTTACCTTACCCAAACACTATAAAACAGTTTTAAAACTATTTTAACTTAAAAATTACTTAAAATAAGCCAATCCAAACGGGCTCTAAGTACTAGAAAAAAGGTGAGAAGTATAGGATTTCTTCAAATGGTGCCAAAAAATATACTCCCTTTATTTTAATTTATTTATCTAATTTTAATTTAATACGAAGTTTTAAAAAGTAAAGATAACTTGCAAATCATGTGATCTTAAATAAAAATATGTAAAATATATCAAAATACTCTTTAATCTTGTGGCTTAAATATGCCATGTAGAAAGCTAAAACTAAAGAATTGCAAAAAAATATCTTTTTAAAATAAACTAAAAAAAAGGTACGACAAACAAATTAAAATAGTGAGAGTTATCACATGGATGATTAAGCGAATTGAGTGAGAGTTATTTTTTTTTAAAATAAACTAAAAAAAAGTGAGAGTTATTTTTTTCTAAAATAAACTAAAAAAAAAGGTACGACAAACAAATTCAAATATATAAATTTTATTTCAAAAAAATTGAAGATTTCATACCTAAATTCAAGGTCAAATTTAAACTGTTTGACTCTCAAAAAATGAAAAGTGTCACATAAATTGGGGCAAAGAAAGTAATACAAACGAAAAAAAATCATGATAACTGTCTAAATTAAATGACAGAATTATTATCTAATAAGAATGAAGAAGCAGGCAGCAGGGCGTCAACACGTCTGCTTCTTTATTTGTGGGCTCGATCTTCATTTTAATTTATTTGTCATTTTTTAAAATTTATTATATATTTAAAAAAATACGTAAAAAGATAAATTATAATAATTAACAATCTAAAATATTTGAAAGGCACAAAAAATTGATTGACTCTCAAAATTTTATTAGTGTCACATAAATTGGATAAAAAAAAGTACCATATATTATTTAAAAATAATATAAAAAGTGTTATAAATCACAATAATTAATAATTTAAAATATTTAAATGACATAAAAAAATTAATTGACTCCAAATTTTATCAATGTCACATTAATTGGAGTATTGAAGTAGAGAGAGTAACATATATTAATTGAAAATTACGTAGAAACTATTATAAATTACAATAACTAACAACTTATAATATCTAAAATCTATATAAACAAATTAGAGTGAATCTCCAAATTCCACCAGTGCCACATAAAAAAAGTATTATAATTCACAATAATTAACAACTTAAGATATTTAAAAATCGTACAAGAAAATTATGATTTATGTTACATAAATTGGGACAAAAAAAGTAGCATATATTGGGCCCATGTTTGTGGGCCCAGTAAAAATACTTTCTTTTAATTTTTTTTGTTTTAATTGTTTGTCTTATTTTTTAATTTATTATATATTTAAAAAATACGTAAATTAGTAAATTATAATAATTTAAATTATTTAATAGACATAAAAAAAATTGACTCTCAAAATTTTATCACTGCCACATAAATTGGGATAAAGAAAGTAACACATATTATTTAAAAATAATGTAAAAAGTATTGTAAATCATAATAATTAATAATATAAAATATTGAAAAGACATAGAAAAATTTATTGACTCTAAATTTCATTAATATCACATAAATTGGAGTAGAGAGAGCAACATATATTATTTAAAAATTATGTAAAAAATACTATAAATTACAATTACTAACAACTTCAAATATCTAAAAACTATAAAAATAAATTGGGGTGACTCTCCAAATTCTATCGGCGCCACATAAATTAGGACAGAGAGAGTAACACTATATAATCTGAAAATTTTGTAAACAAATATTATAATTCACAATAACTAATAATTTGATCGACTCTTCAAATTTAATTTATTTATATAAATTGGGACAGAAAAAATAGCATATATTCGGCTCGTACTTTGCACGGGCTTTTCATGTCTTATTTTTTTTTTGGTAAGATGGATAGCATATATATAAATAGTAGTAAATAAGTACAGTTACAGGCTGCCTTGTTCAGCTAGGATCCAGAAAGTGAGAGTCTATGCTCATTCCACTAGTGTGGTTAATGGGTACATGAATGGTCCTTTCAAAACTAGTTCCTAGGATGTCTGCCCATACAGCTTCATTGGCATACATTGGAGGAACTACAAAAAAAGTTGTCCTATCAAAAGATTTCCCCTTTTCCCCTTCTTTTGCAAGGCTATCCGCAACTCTGTTCTGCTCCCTGTATGTGTAATGACCGGATTCGTCATTACGGGTAAACTTTTCGTGCCAAGTTTCAAATTAGAAAACTTTCATATTTGGGAGTTGAAAATTCTGGGCTAGGCTAGTCTCGGCCAGTTTTGGAGTGATGTATGGTCTAGGGCAATCTGGGTAAAGATTGGGTAATGTGTAGTATTTTAAGCTAGTTTTCCATTTAGCTAAGATATAAAGGAGTCCGGGGGACTTTTTAGAATCGAATTCGGGTAAGTAGAACTCCCGATATCGAGGTTGACGTGAAGGAGTTGTTCCGAAATGTCAGAAAAATGAGTGTGTTATAAAATGGACACTTTTAGAGAACTTTACGTCATTCTGTCCCGTGTCAACTACTACTACTCCATCATAGCGACCTCCGCTATAGCAGAGAAATTACTGCTATAGCGAAAGTCAACGTTGGTCAGCACCACCATAGCGGATGGTTCCACTACGGCGGAACCGTTATAGCGGAGTGGGGACCGCTATAACGAAGCGACGGGATCAGAAAACTCAAAAAAGGGTTTAATATTTTCATTCTCTCTCATTCAGCCCCAAAACAGACGAGGGTTACTCCAAGAATCCTCATTGGCTGCTACAAGGCTTGGGAGCCATGATGAGGGGAGATTTCGACTAAAAGGATGCAAAACTATGGATTTTGGGCTTGTCATCCATCAAGGAACGCCTTCACAGAGCCAGAAATTGCACTGCGCAACTGTTTGGCGTCCAGGTAGGCTAGGTTTTCTTTATTGAGTAGATTGACTCGCTTCTATTTCCTATTTATTGTATAATTGAAAAGGAGAATCCATGTTTAGACCATCTGGCACGAAGTCGGGAGGAGAATTATTGTGGTTGGATTAGTTAATCTAGAATTGATTGAGTTGTGATAATTTGTTGTGACATTTCAGGTTGTTATGATTAATTGGGTATTGTGTGATGATAAAATCTGAGGACTAGGGTGTCGAGAAGGTTCGAGAAACTGGGAACTTGGATAATTAAACCATGGGTTAAAGAGGGGATTCTCTGAAATGTTGTTATAAGAAACTAAAATATCGTAAATGGTCGAATTACCAATGTTAGGAGATGTCTTCCCCATATTGTACCTGTCTTAGAAAAGGTCTGGGAATAACTGTATCTACTAGTCATGTGTTAAAAGGGGTTGAACGGGGGCTTGGTCTTCGGATGGGATCCAAGGTTGAGTTTATGTACCCAGGATAGGGGTAGGTGATGGTTGTTGATTTCTAATATGCATTATGTGTTCACGTACTATTTTGTTGTAGTGTATGAGTTGCATGTTTAGGGAATGTTTTGTGAATGTCTAGTTGTCCGGTAATTAGTCTTGTGAAATGAACTTCTTTTGTTTGCTTGTTGGTTTTACAAGTATGTTTGTTCATTGGGTGTGATTGATTTGGACTTGTTATGACATTCGGTTGGCTCGGTTACCACGCCTGATACAGGAATTACTAACGGTTGGCTCGGGTACCATGCCTGATACAAAAATACTAATGGTTGGCTCGGGTACCAAGCCTGGTATGGGATACTAATGGTTGGATCGGGTACCACGCCTGATACAGGTTCTATATTGGTTGGTTTGGGTACCACGCCTGGTACGGATTTAATTATACCTTGTTGAATGTGTTTATCGAAGATTCCATGAGTGGATCGGGTTGATTGCTAAATTTGTGCTTGTATACGTTGGTCCTTGAGAGGCCGTGTTGTTACACTTACTTGTGGGGTTGGTCCTGGGATAGATCGGGCATTGCAGGTTAACACTAGGTGTTAGTATAGGAATTCTTGATTTGTCCGGGTAATGGGAAAAGGGTAAATGTCATGTTTATTATTATTGTTGAATGATTGTTAAAGTTGTTCCTTGTGGTTGATAAGTCAATAGGTAGACTGAGAGTCTGAAATTATACTACTGGCTGTTATTATATGTTGTACTTTTTTACTTAGTGCGGGTGTACTATTTATTCTTTACATGTTGGGTTTCTGAGAGGGCCGAGATTTATTATTATTTGGTGCATAGTTAGTTCTTGAAGGGCTGGGTTAGTTTGCTTAAGTGACAAGGTGGTTCTTCGGTGAACCAGGATCGTATGTTATTAGCGTAGATGATGTCCTAAGGATCTTTATTTGGTCTGGATTATGTAAAAAGGATATATGTTGTCATTAAGAATTGTCAAGGTCGGTTAGAGTTGTTACGTGCGGTTGATAAGCTAAGGAGGAGACTTATAGTCTGGTTATGATGTTGGTTGTTGTTACTTATTGAGTATGGCTATGGGAGTCATTGGGGGTAATTTTGTACTAGTAGGTGTCGGTATGACGAGTGTGGTCTATGTCACCAAGTAGTGGGGTTTACTCCGGGTGGTTGAGTCATAACGATTGGCTTGGGTAAGTAAATGGTAGTCCAAGTATGGGCATAGATGTTGGCAATGGTAAGCGTGACTTGGGTAGTCTAGGTGATAAAGGTGACTTGGGAAGTCTAGGTGATAAGTGTGACTTGGGAAGTCTAAGGGTTAGTATGACTTGTGAAGTCTAAGGGTTAGTGTGACTTGGGAAGTCTAGGTGATAAGGGTGACTTGGGAAGTCTAAGGGTTAGTGTGACTTGGGAAGTCTAAGGGTTAAGTGTGACTGGGGAAGTCGTAGGAGTCAGAGCATAGCATCTCATAGTGTGGAGTTGGCAACAGAAGGGTTAGAAAGGTTTGGGTTCCGAAGAGGATTTGATAAAGGTGGATGCAAACAGATTGAAGCGTTATATTATATGTGTATTTCCCTTGATTTCTTATATGATGGTATGAGTGGATTCGGGTCGACCGATAATACCTACTAGTATGTGTGTTTGTACTGATTCTACTCTTGTTATACCTTTTTGGGTATAGTCTGGTTGCAGGGTTGGTGATGTTTCATAGGTACATGACGATGGTGATCTCCAGCAGCTCCTACTTTTTGTTCTATGATGGAATTGTGTCCTTTTATGTTTTCTCATAATACTCTTATAGTAGCTCTTGTATCGGCTTAGACTAGAACCTAAGGAGGGTGTATATATTTTAAAAGAGGTTTTTTCGCATTATATTGTAAACATTTTCATGTGATAAAAAGGGTTATTTATTGTTCTACTTTATTTTTGGCATTACATGTTGGATCGGGTGGTAAGGCTTCTTCTATCTAGGTGAATTAGAGTAGGTGCCCGCACAACCCGGTAGTTGAGTCGTGACAAATGGTATCAGAGCCAGGTTATCGGTCTCCCAGTACAAGAGTAAAATGTCGAATAGATTCTCGCGGATTGGTGTGTTGACGTTCACATCTAATCTCTGGGAAGCTATGAAGCATTCTAGGAAACATCTCTCTTCTTTCATTCTTTTTTGTGCGGTTCATTCACTTGCTTGTATGGGTTGAGTCCAATTGGTATCTCTCAATTCCAATTGGTATCTCAATAAAGTGAAGGATGTCATTGGACTCCGGTTGCAGTAAGACAAGCAAGGGAAATCAGAACCGGGAAGATTCCAATTGGTATCTAGCCGGGGAGGCTATGTAAAGGATGGATGAATCGGCTAACGGTCATTCATGAAGTGAATAAAAGGTAATGAAACTGATTTGGTTGAGTGTTGAAGCTTGAGACTTAAGATTGTGCTTATGTGTATTGATGTTGTTTGAATGGCTGCAAATGTGTGGTGTGTTGTTGTTTGAATTGTTGCGAATATTGTGGTCAGGGAAAAGTCATAACTGGATTTTGTGTGTTTGCGTTGATAATAACTTTCTATGTGTACTTGAATTGATCAGTAAAATGGTATTGCAATTCAGAAATGGACTTGCCATTGGTAAAAATAGTAAGGAAACAAGGCTTATGACTGTAGAAAAACTGCGGTTTTAGGACAATCAGGATTGGTTGAGAACCATGGGGAAAAGGGGCTATTATTGCTTGGTAGCAGAAATTTTGGTAAGGATATTTTTGTGATAACTTATGATCGTGACTTCAGTAAATTTATTCTGACTTTAAAATTTATGATTTGCTTTAGTGATAAATTGTGGTATGCCCAATTAGAATGGTTTGCATTACATTCGGGTATAGACTTATCATTGGTATAGATGGTAAGGGAACAAAAAGAGTTTAATGACTGTGGAGAAGCTCCGATTTCGGGACAGTCAGGATTGGTTGGAAATCATAGAAAGGAGAAAGTGGGACTAGTAGTGTACGATAGCAGAAATGTGTTATTGTGCACGGTTCTAGTGTGTTTTGTGTCTGATTTTATGATAATGGGGTGCTAAATTCTCAACTATGCATAGTTGAGGTTGGTTTTGAGGTTATGTTTTAAGACCGTAATGCATTTTCGATGTTAGCATTGAGAACGGAAAAGGGTAATAAGAGAATTTTTTAGAGAATGGTAAATTCTCTGGGCTACTACTTTTGGAGGTTGCCATAGCAGTGTGCAAGTCGCTATAGCGGGATGGGCAGGGCATAATCTCTGTCCTGTTTTCCCCTTATTTTGTCTTTCATTCCGGGTCATTTTAAATCGCTATTTGAGCTGTGAGCTATTGCAAGAATTATTTAGCATCCATGCGCGATAAGAGAAAAGAGTAGGTATGATAGCCCGTGGTATTAGTGAAATTTTGATTTACCACTGATGGGAATAGTCACCCATGCAGAATTTGGCCAGATGACCGTAATTGACTAAGTAGTGTTGGACACTGCTCATAGGCTTATGTTATGAGGGTGATTATTGACTGGTTTTATTATTGATAATCCTTAGTGGTAGGGTCGGCCAAGGGAGTGGGGTTATTAAATGAATCCTTTAACATTGTTATTCCTTCTGTCGGTCATGATAATAGCAGTATTACTGCTCTTTGAGTGGTGGGGGTGTGCTTGCCATAGTATTAGTTAGGGTGCAAGTGCTCGGGTAGAATTCCCCTTAAGATGAGAGTTGACAAAAACCTAAATCTAGGATAAGTTCCAATGGAATTTTCATTGTTGCGTGGTTTAGAGAATACGTGGTATCTCGGGAAACAGTGTTGATAGAAGTAAGGTGATACTATGATATGCGAGGGGCATAGTACCGTGTAGGAAGCTTACAGAATAAAGTTCGGGTTAGGAGAACTCTGGTATAGCGGGAAAGGGGTCGCCATGGTGGGATCTAATCCCCTTGGCATGGAAAAATTATTTTTTTTATTCGTTAGTTGAGTTTCTTTCGCTCCGGTGTTTTGATAAGGCCTCGGATTTCTTAGGCACTCGAGGATGGGTAATCTAGTTAGCTTTGTGCAGCTCAAAGGAAGAAATTCCTTGATAGAGCAGGAGCGAGTTAAATTTTGATTGAGTTGGGGACACCAAGGGATTAGAAAGTTTTAATGGTTTACGTAAGGTCATATTTATGCTGTCAAGGTAGAGCGTTAAGGTTCGGGGGCGGGCTCCTTCTTCTCTTTTTGCCCTAGAGATCATTCGGGGATGAACGATGGGTAAATTGTTATCTGTTGTAACGATCGGGTTTGTCGTTATGGTTAAGCTTTTCGTGCCAAGTTTCAAGTCAGAAAACTTCCGGATTTGGGAGTTAAACATTCTAGGCTAGGCTAGTCTCGACCAACTTTGGAGCGAGGTATGGTCTAGGGAAATCCGGGTAAGGATTGGGTAACGTGTCCTATTTTGAGCTATTTTTCCATTTAGCTAAGACATAAAGGAGTCCGAGGGACTTTTCAAAATTGAATTCAGGTAAGTAGAACTCCCGGTATCGAGGTTGACGAGAAGGGGTTATTCCGAAACATCAGGAAAATGAGTGTGTTGTAAAATGGGCACTTTTGAGGAACATTACGATATTCTGTCATGTGTCAACCGCTATCACTCCACCATAGTGACCTCCATTATAGCAGAGAAATTATCGCTATAGCGGGAGTCAACGCTGGTCAGTACCGCCATGGCGGATGGTTCTGCTACGACGAAACCAATATAGCGGAGTGGGATCGCTATAGCAAAGCGACAAGATCAAAACTCAAAAATGGGTTTTATATTTTCATTCTCACACATTCAGCCCCAAAATAGACGAGGGTTACTCCAAGAACCCTCCTTGGCTGCTCCAAGGCTTGGGAGCCATGGGGAGGGGAGATTCCAGCTAAAAGGATGTGAAACCATGGATTTTGAGTCTGTCATCCATCAAGGAACGCCTTCACATAGCCAGAAATTGCGCTATGCAACTGCTTGGCATCCAGGTAGGCTAGGTTTTCTTTATTGAGTAGATTGACCCGCTTCTATTTCCTACTTATTGTATAATTGAAAAGGAGAATCCATGTTTAGGCCCTCGGGCATGAAGTCAGGAGGAGAATTGATGTGGTTGGATTAGTTAATCTAGAATTGTTTGAGTTATGATAATTTATTGTGATATTTTGGGTTGTTATGATTAATTGGGTGTTATGTGATGATAAAATCTGAGGACTGGGGTATCAGAAAGGTTTGAGGAACCAGGAACTTGGATAATTAAACCATGGGTTAAATAGCAAATTCTCTGAAATATTGTTATAAGAAACTAGAATATCGTAAATGGTCGAATTATCAATGTTAGGGGATGTCTTCCCCATGTTGTATCTATCTTAGAAAAGGTCTGGGAATAACTGTATCTACTAGTCATGTGTTAAAAGAGGTAGAACGGAGGCTTGGTCTTCGGACGAAATCCAAGGTTGAGTTTATGTACCCAGGATAGGGGTAGGTGATGGTTGTTAATTTCTAAGTTGTCCGATAATCAGTCTTATGAAATGAACTTCTTTTGTTTGCTTGTTGGTTTTACAAGTATATTTGTTGATTGGGTGCAATTGATTTAGACTTGTTATGACATTTGGTTGGCTTGGGTACCACACTAGGTACGGAAATTACTAACGATTGGTTCGGGTACCACGCCTGGTATAGGAATACTAATAGTTGGCTCGGGTACCACGCTTGGTACGGGATACCAACGGTTGGATCGGGTACCACACCTGGTATGGATTTAATTATACCTTGTTGACTGTGTTTGTCGAAGGTTCCATGAGTGGACCGGATTGACCGCTAAATTTATGCTTGTATACGTTGGTCCTTGAGAGGCTGGGTTGTTACACTTAATTATGGGGTTGGTCTTGGGGTGGACTGGGCATTGCAGGTTAACACTAAGTGTTGGTATAGTAATCCTTGATTTGTCTAGGTAATGGAAAAAGGGTAAATGTCATATTTATTATTGTTGTTGAATGATTGTTGAACCTATTCCCTGTGGTTGATAACTCAATAGGTAGACTGACAGTCTAGAATTATACTACTGGTTGTTATTATATGTTGTACTGCTTTACTCAGTGAGAGTGTACTATTTGTTCTTTACATGTTTGGTTCCTGAGAGGGTCGAGATTTATTATTATAATTGGTCCTTGAAGAGCCGGGTTAGTTTGCTTAAGTGACAAGGTGGTTCTTCGGTGAACCAGGGTCGTATGTTATTAGCATAGATGATGTCCTAGGGATCCTTATTTGGTCTGGGTTATGTATAAAGGATATCTGTTATTGTCACTAAGAATTGTCAAGGTCGGTTAGACTTGTTACGTGCGGTTGATAAGCTAAGGAGGAGACTTGTGGTTTGGTTATGATGTTGGCTATTGTTACTTATTAAGTATGGCCCTGGGGTCATTGGGGGCAGTTTTGTACTAGTAGGTGTCGGTATGATGGGTGTAGTCTACATCACCAAGTAGTGGGGTTTACTCTGGGTTGTGTAGTTATAACGGTTGGCTTGGGCAAGAAAATAGTAATCCGGGTATGGGCATAGATGTTGGCAATGGTAAGTGTGACTTGGGAAGTCTAGTTGACAAGGGTGACTTAGGAAGTCTAGGTGATAAGTGTGACTTGGGAAGTCTAAGGGTTAGTGTGACTTGGAAAGTCTAAGGGTTAAGTGTGACTTGGGAAGTCTAGGTGATAAGGGTGACTTGGGAAGTCTAAGGGTTAGTGCGACATGGAAAGTCTAAGGGTTAAGTGTGACTGAGGAAGTCGTAAGAGTCAGAGCATAAAATCTCATAGTGGTGGAGTTGGCAACAGAAGGATTAGAAAGGTTTGGGTTCCGAAGGGGATTTGATAAAGGTGGATGCAAACGGATTGAAGCGTTATATTAAATGTGTATTTCCCTTAATTTCTTATATGATGGTATGAGTGGATTCAGATCGACCGACGATGCCTACCAGTACGTGTGTTTGTATTGATCCTACTCTTGCTATACCTTTTTGGGTATAGTCTGGTTACAGGATTGGTGATATTTCATAGGTACATGACAATGGTGATCTCCAGCAACTCCTACTTCTTGTTATATGGTGAAGTTGTGTCCTTTTATATTTTCTCATAATACTCTTGTAGTAGCTCTTGTATCGGCTTAGACTAGAACCTAGGGAGGGTGTATATATTTTAAAAGAGGTTTTTTCGCATTATATTGTAAACATTTTCATTTGATAAAAAAGGTTATTTATGGTTTTACTTTATTTTCTGCATTCCTTGTTGGATCGAGTGGTAAGGATTCTCCTATCTAGTTGGATTAAAGTAGGTGCCCGCACGGCCTGATAGTTTGATCGTGATAGTATGTGTGTGTCACCTGTGGATTGACCTGTCTGGGAATCAACAATCTGCATTCATCAATAATAGCATTATAGTGAAGGTTACCATTAGCAATCATGTTGATAATATCTCTTGAGTCAACATTGCTCTCAAGGGGGGGTGAAGTTGTTGTCATGAGCAGCTCTTAATCCCTCTAGGAGGGCTAACAGTTCTATTTGGATGTTAGTAGCTCTAGGGAATCCCTTGGAGAAGTCCATCACCCAGTCCCCACTACTGTTTCTAATGACACCCCCTATCCACCAGGCCCTGGGTTTCCCCGGCTGGACCCATCAGTATTAAGCTTGTAGTGTCCTTTTGCAGGAGGGTACCATTTGACTCAATAGTAATTTCTATGTGTCTAGCTCTAGGAGTGCTAGTAAGGTGAAAGAACTCAGCAGCTTCAGAATAGGCACTTTCAAAGGAAGGGTTATCCCTTTTTTGGTTAAAAAAGTTGTGGTTCCTATTCTTCCAAATGTGCCAGATGCATAAGGGAGAATGTCTCCCCAGGTCATGTGACCATCAAAGCTGACATCCTTAATCTTTATCCAGGTGGAGCCCCAGTTAGACATAGAGAAGGAGTCTTTGGAGAGGTTGAGATTAGTAGGACTATTAGTGATAACAGAGTCCCAGAGCAGGGTATTGGCATTACAGTTGGTGAAGACATGGTCCAAGTCCTCCTCAGTGTTGGGGCAGTAACTGCATGTATTGACAACATTTAGCCCCATTTTAGTAAGTGTGGAGTTGCAAGGGAGTCTGTTATGCTAGATTTGCCAAAACAGGTATTTGATTTTATTAGGAATATTGAGTCTTTAAACCCAACTGAAATTGGTCCTTTGGGGTTCATTAGAAGAGGTGGACTGCTGATTGATGAAGTGGTAAGCACTCTTGGTAGAGAATTTTCCATCTCCATTTAGCCTCCAAATCAAGGAGTCCTTTTTAGCTCTAAATCTAGGGTAGAAGTTAAGGTTGATATTCTGAACAATGTTGGGAGGCATTTCAAAGGGAAGTTTGTCAAAGTTCCAAGTATTATCCCTCCAAATATCAGAAAGCTAAGTGTTAGGAAGATCCCTTGTGCCAGGCCCCTGGATAGTATGACTTAGAGGGCTATGATTATGGAGCCACCTTTCTTCCCAGAAATTAACATCAAGTCTAGTGTTGCATATATGCCAAGCAGCTCCTTGATAACTCCAACTGATAACCTCAATAATCAGTGTCTCCTTGTTCATGGTTAGTACTTGGAACAGAATATGTATACAAAAAAAATACAAAAAAAAGTAAATATTAAAAATACGTATACTTAATAGCATTATTGATCGATCTTAAATTGAAGTGATAGAGAGGGTTGGACTTGCAAATGTTATTTTCACATTTTAATAATTATCAGCTTAAGGATAGAATATACAAATAAATTATTAATTTTTAATTTCATTCGAATACGTCCGAAGTTATTCTCGAAACGGAGAAAATCATAAAAAAAATGAACACAAATTAAATAACAATTTCAAAAATAAATATTTGTACACTTTCTTCCATTTAATACTTATTGGTATCTCAGAGGTTCCTTTCCAAAATCCTTAAGAGAAAGATCCATTTTAAAATAGATGCTCAATTATAGAAGATAGATGCTCTATGAAGAACCAAATTATGGTAGGTGAAAGGGGTAGGTGGACTAATGGAAGGAAGGAAAGAAATATGCATTTTTTCATTTATCTTTTTCCTCTTGTTTTTAGTATTCTTTTTGTTTCAATTTGTTAGATTGATTTTGACTTGACACAAAATTTAAAAAGTAAAAAATATTTAAATTGTGTGATCTTAAACTATAGATATGTAGAATGTATCAAATTGTCCTTTGATCTTGTCGCCAGTGGTGTAGCCAGAAATTTAGCTAAAAATGTTCAAATTTATAAAGTAAATAGTAATATTTTTAATGAATGGGTGCATAAAAACTTATAAATTAAACTACATAATACAGTCAAACCTCTCTATAGTATCAACGTTTATCAAAAAAAAATCATGGCTGCTAGGTGAGGTGTTGTTATATATGTATGGAGGTATTTGACGTTTCGATCTCATTTAGCTATTATAAATAAAAGTATGCAAAATTATTTTTTGTACCTTTTGTGTTATAAATGAAAATAAAATACTTGTTAAATTATGAAGAACCAAACTATGGTAGGTGAAAGGGGTAGGTGGACTAATGGAAGGAAGGAAATAAACGTGCATTTTTTCATTTATCTTTTTCCTCTTGTTTTTAGTACTCTTTTTGTTTCAATTTGTTAGATTGATTTTGCCTTGACACAAAATTTAAAAAGTAAAAAATATTTAAATTGTGTGATCTTAAACTATAGATATGTAGAATGTATCAAATTGTCCTTTGATCTTGTCGCCAGTGGTGTAGCCAGAAATTTGGCTAAAAATATTCAAATTTATAAAGTAAATAGTAATATTTTTAATGAATGGGTGCATAAAAACTTATAAATTAAACTACATAATACAGTCAAACCTCTCTATAGTATCAACGTTTATCAAAAAAAAATCATGGCTGCTAGGTGAGGTGTTGTTATATATGTATGGAGGTATTTGACGTTTCGATCTCATTTAGCTATTATAAATAAAAGTATGCAAAATTATTTTTTGTACCTTTTATGTTATAAATGAAAATAAAATACTTGTTAAATTTTAAATTTCAGTTAATTTCGTATTTCATTAATTAAATAAAAGAGAATAATATATTACTAATAATTTTATAACTAATTATACCATATCGACGAAGAATTAAATCTAAGAAACATATGCATTTACAATTAATTAAAAATTTTAATATATCAAGTTTGATGTAAGAATTGTATAATTATTTCATAAATTCTAGTCTTTTAGTGACCATATACATCGCTTGAATTGACAAAAATGTTTGTCCAAACTTTCAGCAAAAGCGTATTCAATAGTTTTCCCTTGAAGGTTGTTTAAGAGCTTAACAATTGACTCTTCTATCTCACTCCAAGTAAGAGTAGGTTGAGGCTCTTTATCAACACTTTCATATTTATCTTCAACATAATATAGTTCTTACAAGTATTAGTACACAAAAATTGAGTCTCACTATTGTAGAGGGGTAATTTTATGAAGAGTGTACTGCTATAATGAATGTTATTATTGTTATATGTAGAATGTTGTTATAGAGAAGTAAAATATAACATGAAAAAACGATTCTGGAGAAAATAAAACTGTTATAGTGAAACATTATGATAACTACGGGCCATTATAGAGAGGTTTGACTGTATTTAACTTTTTTATTTTCCTTCGTAGTTTGTCCCCAAAGCATTATCGAAACACTAAATTTGAATATGTTTTGGAGTTTTCACTGAAAATTTTAGTTGAGCAACAAAAGTTACTTAACAAAGTCTACCTAAAGAAAAATTGTCAGACACAAATAAAATAAACGGGTGGAAGGTAAGAAAAGAGAATAAGAAAGAATTATAGAAGAACGAACCAGACAACCTTTTTTGGTGGCGTCCAACAGGTGGAGACCACAAATAACTTATTTATATAATTTATTTTGCTTCTTTCGTTAGATACGCTAAATTTACCTTTGAACTGTGAGAAAAGGATTAAATTTTCCAACCCTTATCCATTGAGTTGCGGCACACATATGTTCTAATCAGGGTGTTCAGTATGCGATATATCACCAAATATTATAAAGTTTCACCTATATATCTGATATAATTTTTCGGCGAAAGGTACTTGACTAACCATCCATGCATGCTATAGTATAGTACCACCACCGCTTGTGGTCTTAAACATGTAATGTGATTGTGAAAAGTCTAAATTAAAGAGTTGCCAAGAAAAAGAGATATTTTTAAAAAACTAAAAGGAAAAATAATTGAGAAGAATGTTTATTTCTCAAATAGATATCAGTATGTATCAATATGTATTATATGATGATTGTATTTCAGATATGTATATTTTGTATCAATACATGTTATATCAATATGGAGGTTGTATATCATATATGTATCAATACCTATCAAAAAAAGATTGTATCAATATGTATCAATATAGAGGTTGTATCTCAGATATGTATCAATATATATCAATACATGTTGTATCAACCTGGAGGCTGTATCAATATGAAGGTTGTATCTTAGATATAGATATATATCAGTATATATTGGATTAATATGTATTAATACAAGCTATATCAATATGTAGACTATATCAAATGAAATTCATGAGGGAGAGATGTATCAGATACATTTCCATCAAATCATTATCTATGTCAAACGGTATCGATGGTCTGTTTTGAAATCGTGAGAGAGATGTATCAGATGAAATCACGAGGGAGAGATGTATCAGATACAATTCTAGCAAATCATTGCATGTACCTAGAGCTGTCAAAATGGGCTTGGCCCGTGAGGCCGACCCAACCCAGCCCTTTAATTAAGTGGGGTTGGGCTAAGTTTTTGCAGTCCATTTAGAAGTGAGGCTTATAAGCCCAGCCTTACTTGGTCATCAGCCTCGGGGGCCTAACCCGTGGCCTCAGAGGCCAGCCCCTAAGTTAAAAAATAATTAATAATATATTTATTTACCCTATAAAAAATGTAAAATAATTAAATAAGGTAAAATAAAAACTAAAAGAAGTACAAAGTACATTTAAAATATACAATAGTAATTACTCATTTAGTCAATAGTCATTAGTAATATAATACATTACATCAATATATTATATTATATTATATTATATTACATATGATATATCATATTCATGTATACATATTCTTTGCCCTTTGGTCTTCCGACTTCTCTTTGCTCATAAGCAACAAGAAAAATTAGGGCTTTTAAAAGTCATTTCTTTTCCTTTTCTGCGCAGTTTTTTTTATTTTTTTGTCCAGATCGTTATCTTAGTCCAAATCTCCCTTCAATAAATCTCCGTACAGTTAAAGTGAAGTTGTTAAGCTCTAATTGATGGATTACGTAATTTTTAACACTTTAAAATTTTAGTTTTGTAGTTTTGTAACTGGGCAAAAAAATTGTGCATATAAGATTTGTAAATTTTTGAATTATTATAATTCAGATATGTAGAAGTATGTTGACAATCTTTTTAACTAGCTAATTATTTTTTGTTCTTCATTTGGTTAATATTAATTATTATCGTATACACCTGTTGTTAAAATAAAGACTTATAATGGTTGGTGATTTTCTAGTAATCACATTTTTTTTGTTTATTATGTTATGAGTTACTTTTAATTTTTATTGAAGGGCCAACCCGTCCTAGCCCGCGACCCGCATAGGGTAGGGTTGGGTTGAGTTGCTATTTTAAAGGCCCTTTAGTTAAAAGGGTCAGCCTGTCCAAGCCCATTTAACTCTCTAGCCCGCTGGGGCTGGATTGGGATGGGTAAGACTAGCCCGTTTTGACAGCTCTACATTTACCTGACTATATCAACGCTTTTTTTTCAAGCTTTTATCATTGGGTATCAGTGATGGAATCGATATAGTATGTATCAGTTGTTATCAAGCTACATAGTGATACATACTGTATCAACTTTATCATTGATATAATTATAAGTCTCTACTATAAAGTGTAACTACCGGGTTCGTCATTACGAATAAACTTTTTGTGCTAATTTTTGAGTCAGAAAACTTTCGGATTTGGAAGTTAAAAATTTTAGGCTAGGCTAGTCTCAGCCAATTTTGGAGCGAGGTGTATTCTAGGGTAATCCGGGTAAGGATTGGAAAATGTATCATGATTTGAGCTAGTTTTCCTTGTAGATAAGGTATAAAGGAGTTCGAGGAACTTTTCAGAAGTGAATTCGGGTAAGTAAAACTCCTTGTATCGAAGTTGACATGAAGGGGTCATTCCAGAACATTGGAAAATCGAGTTGTGTTATAAAATAGGCATTTTTGGGGGACTTTACGATATTATTTCCTGTGTCAACCGCTACCACTCTGCCATAGAGACCTCCGCTATAGCGGAGAAATTACCGCTATAGCGGAACTCAACGCTGGCCAGCACCGCTATAGCGGATGGTTCCACTACAGCGGAATCACTATAGCGGAACGACGGGATCAGAAACCTCAAAAACGGGTTTTATATTTTCATTCTTTTCCATCAGCCCCAAAACAGACGAGGGTTACTCTAAGAACTCTCATTGGCTGCTCCAAGTCTTGGGAGCCATGGAAAGGGGAGATTTCTGCTAAAAGGATGTGAAACCATGAATTTGGACTTGTCATCCATCAAGGAACGCCTTCACGGAGCCAAAAATTGCATTGTGCAGCTGCTTAGCGTCCAGGTAGACTAAGTTTTCTTTATTGAGTAGATTGACCCACTTTTATTTCCTACTTATTATATAATTGAAAAGGAGAATCCATGTTTAGGCCCTCGGGCACAAAGTCTAAAGGAGAATTGTTGTGGTTGGATTAGTTAATCTAGAATTGATTGAGTTGTGATAATTTGTTGTGACATTTTGTGTTATTATGATTAATTGGGTTTTGTATGATGATAAAATCTGAGGACTAGGGTGTCGAGAAGGTTCGGAGAACGGAGAACTTGGATAATTAAACCACGGGTTAAAGAGGGGATTCTTTGAAATGTTGTTATAAGAAATTAGAATATCGTAATTGATTGAATCACTAAGGTTAGGGGAGGTTTCTCCCCATATTTTCGGTACTAAAAGGAGGGTCAGGATTGGATGTACCTACTAGTATATGTTAAGGGGTGAATTGGGGTTAGTCTTCAGACGGGATTTCAAGGTTAAGTTATTGTACCCGGAATGGGGGTAGGTGATGGTTATTGATTCCCGTATGCATTGTATGTTTGTGTACTTTTGTCTAATTGCTTGTCTACTTGTTCAACTTTATACAAATTTAAGTGTCTACTTGTGCACACTCAAAGTTGAAGAGTAAAGATGCTAGTTGAAGCCAAGTTAAAGGGCATATTTATGTATTATGCCATTTTAAAACTTTTCCCTATTTATTTTGTATCTAGGTGTATACTAGGACAAGAGCCTATGCAAGTACGGGTTCAATATATGCTTTTGTTTTGTCCTAATTTATGTGACATGAAATTTGAAGAGAATTAAATTTTTGTTTATGATTTTTAAATATTTTAAATTATTATTTATTATGATTTATAATATTTCTTTACATAATTTTTAGATAATATATGTTACCCTCTCTGTCCCAATTTATGTGGCACTGATAAAATTTAGAGAGTCAGCCCAATTTTTTATATAGTCTTTAGATATTTTAAGTAGTTAATTATTGTGATTTATAGTACTTTTTACGTAATTTTTAAATAATATATGTTACTCCTTCTGCTCTAAATTATGTAGCATTGATAAAATTTGGAGAGTCAATAAATTTTTTATATGTTATTTAAATATTTTAAATTATTAATTATTGTATTTTATAATACTAGTTTTTTATGTCATTTTTAAATAGTATATGTTACTTTTTCTATCCCAAGTTATGTTGCACTGATAGAATTTTGAGAGTCAACAAGAAATTTTTTATGTCTTTAAATTTTTTAATTGTTAGGTATTGTGATTTATTTTTTTACATAATTTTTAAATATATAATAAATTAAAAAGAATAAGACAAATAAATTAAAACAGAGGAATTAACTAAAATGATCAAAGTGTCCTTAAAAGTCAAAGCATGCATATTGACTTGCTGACTGTTTGACATCCAAACTCCCTCTTATAAGATAGTATAATTACTCTCTCCATCTTAAATTATTTATTGTATTTTTTACGCGGTACTTAAAAAATATTAATAAAGAAAGGTCCTTTTTATTATTATTTTATTTATATTTATGTCTTAAAATATATACTCTCCGTCTATTATATTAAAAATAGATGTTCGTTTTTTCTTGTCATGTTGTCCAACTTAAAAAATCAAGAAATAATTATCACTTAGTTCCTATTTTACCTTATTATTAACTATAGTTATTTTTCAAAGCATTGAATTTATTATATTTAAAGGGTGATATAATATACTTGTCATTCTATTTATTACTCCTTAAGTGGTGTGCTAAGTCAATATTAAAAAAAATAGAAATGGACAGAGGGAGTAATTTTTTAATGAAATATTTACTCTATTGAAGTGTTTTGTAATTTTCAAGAACAATTACTACTAAAGAATAATTCTAAAATGACAAATAATTTGAGAAAAGTGTTTTTAAAAATCTCGTAGATAATTTGAGACGGAAAGAGTAGTACTACTATATCCTCTATCCATTCACTTTTACTTGTCCCTATTATACTAAAGATATATTTTTACTTTTACTTGTCACTTTTAACTAGCATATCAAAAGAAAAATATTATTTTCATGTTTTACCTCGGCATTAAGTATTTATTCCCTAAAATCATTTTTAAAACCTAAAATTAAACATCAATGAATATGAATACTATAATAAAATATTTATATTAATCATTATTTCTTAAGAGTATGCAAAATTCAAATTAAACAAGTAAAAATGAACATAAATAGTATGTTGGTTGGAAGTGAAAAATATTGTCTCAAACGTGTGTATATATATATATATATGTATTTTTAGCAAATATTAGGAAGGATGAAAGTGGGGGCTACGAGGAGAAATGTGTTAGAGGATGAAGAGGAGCGGAATGTACTTGTTTTTTCAATTTTTTTAGAAAAAATAGTTTTATTATATTTAATAAATTTATTTTTCTAAAAAAATATCTTTCAAAAATATTTTTATTGATCGAACATAAGAAATTTTAAAAAATATTTTTTGAAATATACCAAATATACCCATAGTATGTCTCTTTTTTCTTCTTATTTTATCCTTCTATCTTCTCATCTATAAGGAATTGTTAATTGTGTTTCTACGGATTCTTCAGATGATTTCCCATGCTAATTAAAATAGAAAAAAAATATCCTACAAAAATATTATGTATTTTATTTATAGATTTATTAGTATGATATTTCTTACTAATCTCATGTAAAATGTCATTTACTTAAAATACAATATTTATAATAGACTGTAAAATCAAATCGCCTTTTGATATTAATATTTTATATAATATATTTAAGTTTATAAGATTAAAAAATGTTTTAGTATATTATATATATTTTTAATTTAAGATCATAAAATATATATTTTCCCCCTTAAATTCCACCCTGCAAAGTCAAATTAAATCGAATAAATTGAACAGAGGAAATATACAAGTTTTATTAATATCATAGATTTTATATTCAATCAAACACTAGTATTCCCTTCGTTTCAATTTATGTGGCACAGTTGAAATTTCAAGAGTGAATTAAAAAAAATTATATATTTTTTAAAATATTTTATGTTTGAATTCACATTCAAAATTTAAATATCAAAATTTCAATTATGTCACATAAATTGAGATAGATAAAGTATCAAATAAATCAAGATCGAAAAAGTAAGCAAAATATTTTGTTTACTCCCTCTGTTCACTTTTACTTGTCCACTAAAATAGAGTTTTACTTTTACTTGTCACTTTTAACCTATCAAGAAAAGATTAAAAAAAAAATCATGTTATACCCTTAGCATTAATTACTTATTCTCCAAATTATTTTTCAAGACCTAGTACTCCGCCGTTCTTAAAGAAGTGATTGTTTAGCCTTTTTATTTTGTTCCTAAGTAAGTGATTTTTTAGATAACTAAGAACACATTAAAGGATGTTCTTTTATTTTTACTCTTTTTTAATTAAAGAAAGTTTTACAAAATCAAGAAATTACAAAAGAGTTACATTCTTTTCAAATATGTAGTAAGGGCAAGTTAGTAATATTTATTTTCTAGGAATAAATAGTTTCTTAAGGGTGTGTCCAAGCTAAACAAAATACTTTCTCCCTCTAGTTCATATTAAGTAAATTTTTGAAATTTTTTTATTGTTCAAGATAAGTGAATTGTTCAAAGTTCAAGAGATCTGTTGAGACTTCTTTTCATTTTTACCCTTCCTTTTAATTAATGAGGACGTTCTTAACTACCCCCTCTGTTTCAATTTGTTTGACCTACTTTCTACTTTAGCCCGTTTAAAAAAGAATGATCTTTTTTCCTTTTTAGCAACTGTTTAATTTCAATTTTTCACATAGCATGTTTAAGGCCACAAAATTAAAGGGCATTTTGGTACCATTTGACATATCTTTAATTTAAGACCACAAGATTCAAAAGTTTTTTGTATTTTCTTAAACTCCGTGTCAAGTCAAAACGGACCAATCAATTTGAAATGGAGGGAGTACAACTTTACATTTTCTAGGTGAAACTACTTATAGAGATTATCCCTACTTTTAATACAGTTTGAGAATAATCAAAAGGGTAGCAATGAAAAGTAGTATTTAAATTATGTCCTAAAATATTTTTCTTAAAGGGGTGTACATTACCTCAAAAATTTACTTAATATGGACTAGCTGAGAGTACTAAATACTCCCTCTGTCCTATTTTATGTGGCGCATTTTTCTTTTTAGTCCGTCTCAAAAAGAATGTCACCTTTCTATAATTAGGAAAAAATTATCTTTGAAATTCTCCTTTTACCCTTAATGAAATGATTTACAATCACACAAATGTTCGAGGATTATTTTGGACCATAAGTCTCAAAAGTCTTCATTTTTTTCTTAAACATTGTGCCAAGTCAAAGGGTGTCACATAAAATAGGACGGAGGGAGCTGTATCAATTAACAGGGATAATATAATAAAATAGTCATGTCAATCATTATTTTTCTTAATGGGCATGTCAAATTTAAATATGACAAATAAAAGCGAACGGGGGAATATTATATTTGACAAAATGGGTGGTAGGTTTCCAAATAATATCATTTTTTCTTTCCATTATTATAACTATTTAAGTAGCGGCATCTTCGCCCAATGTTTCCAAGTGAATACAATACACCAAATTTTTGAAAGAGAAAGAAAGAGAGAAAAAAAATGTTATCACAACACTCACATTTCGTCGTGCCTTTATGTCACGGCAAACAAACCTCCATCGTAAACTTTCCAGCCGCCGTGTCTCCGCCTTCCACCGCCGTTGTTTACGACCAACATGGCCCTCCGGACACCGTAACAAGGTTCGTTCTAGATTCACAATGCCCCTCTACCACCGCCCCGAGTTCATATTGTACGTACTAAGTCGGAGATAGGGTACGGGAAGGGGTTCATCTAAACCTTTTTCGTTAAATAGTTACGTTATATATATAACGAATTCTATTGGTTTGTTCATATGTTTGTTTCTTTATATTTTGAATTCACTTGTTGAGAAGATCTGGCTCCGCCATTGCAAGTGTAAGAGTTAATGTACGTGCAAGTGTACATGGGTGGAGCTAGGATGCCGAAAAGGGTTCAAAACCCTCTTCATCAAAAAAAAACATATGGGCGGAACTAGAGTATCGAAATGAGTTCATCTGAATCCTCTTCCTCAAAAAATACACTATATATATATATACATTAAAAACTATCTCTTGGCTTGTTCATATGTTTCTTTTTTATATATTTTGAATTTACTTAGTGAAAAAACCTGGCTCCGCTATTGCAAGTGTAAATGTTTGCATCGTGTTCATTTTTGCAATATTTTGTTTTGAATAATATATATAGTATAATTTTTCGACAGGCTTACGGAGATTCCACCGACGGAGATTAATGAGAACGATGTGTGCGTGAGAATGCTTGCAGCTCCCATCAACCCCGCCGATATCAACAGAATAGAGGGTTCGATAATTATTATTATTTTGCTATTTTAATTTTCCAAAGTTACTCAATTAATAGTGTTATTATTTTAAAAAATTATTTTTTTATTAAAAATAATATAATATTTTAAAATAATAATTATTAATTGAGTAATCATCGGGAAAATTAACTCCGAAAAACGGAAGTCCTAATAGTTTCATAGTATTGTAAAGTGAAACATACAAAAAAAGAAATGTTCACTTCTCCCTCATATTCGTGGGGACTGTGAGGTCAACTTTTTGTTCAATTAGAAAATGTTATTCACTCTGTTTTAATTGGTTTGTTTAACCTTTTTATAAAATATATTTTTTATAATTTTTTATTTTTTATGTGACATAAGATTATAAAATTAAATATTATTTTAATACGTTATATATTTCTTTTACTTTTTTATGTTTCGTGTTAAAATCAAAATCAAACAAAAAAAATTGCAACGGTGAGACTATATTTATTGTAATATGACATCCCCATCTTGAAAACATTTTTATGATTATTCAAACTAGTAAACTAAAAAAATTCACTTTTGATAAAAAAATTTTTTTTTTTTTTACTGTTAACCTCTGATTTAAAATGGTCTTTTGTCATCTTCTTGCATCAAAAGATTTATATAAGAATTTTTCTTATTATAATCAATTAACAGTAATTTTTTACTGTACTCCCCAACCCCACCCCACTCCTCCAATAATTAAAAAAAAAAAAACTTAATCGGCCATTTGTCATAAATTTCAAATATTTTCATTTTTTTTGGAATTTATAAATTTAAAGTTGTGTTTGATTGTAATTTTAATAAAAAATATTTGAAATAATGTTCATCAATCATACGTGAATCTTGAAGGTATTCAAATATAACCTCCAAAGTAAAAAGTAAATTGAAAAACAGATTATAAGTTGTTTTTCAAATTTGAAACACAATTTCAATTCGAATTTGAAATTTTCATAGCCGATCATTGATTTTCATTTTTTATTTTTTTTAAAAAAATAAATTAATAATTTTTATGGCGAAACGGATCCTTAATTTTACAAAATGATTGGATAACAGGAGTGTATCCAGTACGGCCACCAGTACCAGCAATAGGGGGATGGGAAGGTGTTGGAGAAATACATTCTGTGGGTTCTGCAGTTAAGTCACTTTCTACTGGAGATTGGGTTATTCATTCTGCTTATCTTCCAGGTAATTAATTATTTCGTTGTCGTTACTGTTCTTTCTTGCGTAAATATTCTCCGTTTCACATTATTTTGTTATTGTTTTTGTTGTTTGGTTTTTGCTTTCGTATTTGTATCCCCTTTTCCATTTAAGTTGAGGGTTTATCGAAAACAACCTCTCTATCTCTATGAGGTAGAGGTAATTAGGTCTGCGTATATTCTACCGTTTCCAGATTTGACTTGTGGGATTATACCAGAGCATGTTGTTGTTGTATCTCTAATACAATACTGGTTTTATTTCGGATCCCTCTAATATAAAATTCAGATTCTGAATTCACCTCTGCTGTTCGCGCTGACAATTGTAGTCTTATGTATTTTCTAGGGACATGGCAAACCTATGTTGTAGAAGACCAAAGTTTATGGTACAAAATTGATAAAAGCACTCCAATTGAATATGCTGCCACTGTTTCTGTTAATCCATTGAGTGCCTTGAGAATGCTTGAGGACTTTGTGGCATTAAAACCAGGTCAGTCGATAATATTTTCTGCTTACTTATCAGACATCGTATAGTATGTAAGAAAATGATTTATTTTTCTTAACACACCCAAGTATTTTTAATTTCTTGCTTTAATTCCATTATATATTTTTACTCAAATTTGTGTGTTTAATTCCACAAATATATAGGTGACACAATTGTGCAAAATGGAGCTACAAGCATAGTAGGGCAATGTGTTATTCAATTAGCTAGGGTTCGTGGAATTCATAGCATTAATATCATAAGAGATAAACCTGAATCCGATGAAGTCAAAGAAAAATTAATCAAACTTGGTGCTGATAAAGTGTTTACTGAAAGTGAACTCGAAGTGAAAGGTGTCAAAATTCTCCTGGTACGAATTTAACTTATATACATTGATTGTGATACCGTGTAAAATGAGTGTATTTTAATCTGTTGTAACGGTGACATGTTGTAGGATAATATACCTGAACCTCGTTTGGGTTTGAACTGTATTGGTGGAAATGCAGCTACTATGGTCATCAAATTCTTAAAGTAAGACACATTTTTATTTTTTATTTGGTTTTCTTCAAAGTTCAAGTTTTTTTTCCCCACTTTTTTGTTATTTGCATCGACAAAGCATTTAAACGCATGGCACGTGAGTGATGTTCGGCTCGTAAAAGTTGTCAAAGAAAAAAAAAAGACATAATGTTTTTTTTTCAGGCAAGGTGGCACTATGGTTACATATGGAGGGATGTCAAAGAAGCCAATTACTATATCTACTGCATCTTTCATATTCAAGGTTAGGTTTCAAATCTTTCCAGATTCGATTATTCATCGAATCATACTGGATATGTTATTGTATATTGAATCGTGTTTTTTTTTTTTTGCAGGATATTTCATTGAAAGGATATTGGCTGCAAGAAAAGAATTTAGACAAAGCACAATATAGGTGTTCGATTGATTATCTATTGGCCCTTGCTCGTGCAGGGAGATTGAAATATGAGTACGAATTTCTAACTCGCTCCGTCAATTAGTTTTGCAGTTCTTTATAAATTTACGATAACAACAACAATATAGTCATCGGTGTAGTCTCACAAATGAAATCTTAAGATGATAAAGTGGTAAAGGTAAAATTATTACAATTAATAAATCAATCAATATAAAATAAGTATATATTATGTTTATCCATGGTAATTAAATAATATGCATTTTTACTTTAATTTATTAATTTTTTATTATTAATTATTTTGTTTCTATATTTGTTACAGGATGGAGATGGTACCCTTTAAAGATTTTCATACAGCTCTTGAAAAGGCAATGGGGAAACAAGGAAGTCGAAGGAAACAAATTCTTAAGTTCTAATTTCAAAGATACTAATATGATGATTATTAATGAAAGAAAATCCATGTATTGACTTATATAATTATAATTAGTATAGTATTTTTCTTGCTGAGCTTGGAATATATTTTTCATTTTGAATAATTCTATCTTCTTTTTCTTTTCTACTAATAATCATATCTATATATTTCTCAATCTCATCTATTGTGTTGCTGTAAATTCTGAAATGCATTCTACTCAAATCAAATTAGTACTCTCTTTGTCTCAATTTATGTGAGTCATTTTCTTGACACAAAATTTAAGAAAAAATGAAGAAATTTAAAAATTGTGGACTAAAATTCTCTGACCATTTATGTGGTTATAAATCTTTTCATTAAGGATGAAAAATGAAATTTTAAAGACATTTATTTTGAAACGGACTAAAAAAGAAAAAGTATATCATAAATTGAGACTAAAACAATATAATTTATGTCGATAATATAAAATATAGATAAATATTTATTCATACCGAGTGTTTAGTGGACAAATTTCGACTAAAATGTTTAAGACATGACATATTGTCGCAAATAACAAAGGACCAATATAGTTGTTACAAATTTTCTTGATCTTGTCAAGTCAAACTTTCTCTAGTTTATCATCCATGGCAATTAGTGGTATATTTTTTAAATATAAATATTTAAAAAATGATATTATTATATATTGTTAATATGTGAGACTCACACATCAATTATTACATATATATTTGGTTTGAATTTATATACAGTATTATTATTATTATTATTATTATTATATATTGTATTTATAGGCTGTCTATGGTATTAGGTGTATACATAATTTGCTCCATTTTATTAATGTAATCCATTTTTTATTAGACAATAATTGATAGTATTACGTGGGGAAGAGTAGAATTATTATGTATGTCAACTCTGCCACTTCTGCTAAAGAAACATGTGGAAAGAGTTAAAGGTGTCACATGGCTACATTGGAACTTAAAATAAGTAATAATTATAATTTAAATATTAGTACTTCTATATGGAGTATGAATAATGACTAGTGCTAATTAGATTATGTAAAAAACAAAACAAGTATTTCTTGTAAAATGGGATAGTGTTAATGTACCTACCATAAGTCTCCTTGAATTTCTCGTGTTCAACTCATGTTGGAAACAAAATCGTTTTTGTTAAAAAATGCTTTATCTTTAATACGAAATTTTATTAGAGATTGTTTCATTTTTAATATGGGACTTAATGCTTAATTCAAATTTAATCAGACCACAATGTAATGCAATGACGAAGCAAAAATTTGACCAAGTGTATATAAAGGTGTAAACCCATGAAAAAGTTAAAGAGAGTCGATATATATTACTTTTTTTGTCTCAATTTATGTGACACTTTTTTGTTTTTCGAGAGTCAAATAATTTAAGTTTGACCGTGAATTTGGGCACGAAATTTTCAAGTTTTTTGAAATAAAATTTATATATTTGAAAACTACGTAAAAAGTAATATAAATCACAATAATTGACATTTCAAAATATTTGAAGGTATATATGTAAAAATCATGGTCAAAGATAGACATGTTCGAATCTCGAACTAAATATTTGTCTTTTCTTGATATGTTAAAAGTGAGAAATAAAAGTGAAAATTAATTTTTAGAAAAGTGGATAAATAAAAGTGAACGGAGAGAGTAATTATTTCTTTATAATTGTGCAAAACCTTATCATGACAATTAAAAAGAAACAAAGAGAGTATACATTATAGAAAAATCTTATACTCAACTTTACAGTGCAATTTTTCGATAGAAAATTGACACTCTTCGAATACATGTGACCCTCCACTAAACATCGATATGAAACACCGAGCGAGAAATAATAATAAAAAAAAAACAAGTCTTCTTGTGTTTCACGTTGCATGTGCTTTGATATGTGGCACATCGAAATCCGAGCCTTTTTTTAAATCAATTCCTAACTTATAAGTTCAAATCAGATCTAATCAAATCTATTTTTTTTAATATTTATTGTTTTTAAATGCAATCACCTTTTTTACAAATACTCCCTCACCTCTGTTTCAATTTGTTTTGCTTACATTTCTTTTTGGTCTGTTTCAAAAAGAATATCTCTTTCCCTTTTTAGCAACTTTTCAATTCTAACTTTCCACATGACATGTTTAAGACCACAAGATTAAAGGACATTTTGGTACATTTGACATATCTTTAATTTTTAACCACAAGATTTAAAAGTCTTCTTTACTTTCTTAAACTCTGTGCAAAATCAAAATAGACCAAATATGAAACTTTCCGGCGTAAATCCGAATTTAGTCAGACCCTACTATAAATATCGAACACTAGATGAAAAAAAAGAATTACTTATTTTTAAAAAATAAAAAAATATTTTTCACTGTACGTCCGTACCGAATACAACTTTAATAGGAATTTTGCGGGAGCAAAGGGAGCAACCACGGTAGTATTAGGCGGTGGCAAGAGTTGGTGGAGAGCAGGGCAAAATGGGCAATGATTTTTACTTTTCTTTTTCTTCTCTGACTTCAGTTACAAAGAATTTTTAAAACTAGGGGGGGGGGACCACTTTTAAAAATGTTTAAGACAGACATATTGTCGCAAATAACAAAGGACCACAATTTTGTTACAAGGTACAGTGGGCCACACTTTCTGAGAGGTGGCCCACTTTCTGGCCCAATTGTGCTCAAAATCTAGGGTGTGTTTGGTACTTAAAATCTTTTTAAATTTTCTTTTATGTTCCGTTAATTAAATTTTTTGAAAAATATTTTCTTTAGAAAAATTATGTTCTTTGAAAATAAGAAAAATGACTTTTTTTTAGAAGAAGTAGGAAAAACAAGTTCCACAAATGACATTTTATATTGATTTTGTCCGCCTCAACCTCCAACATACCTCATCTTCAATGTTTAGTGGACAAATTTCGACTAAAATGTTTAAGACATGACATATTGTCGCAAATAACAAAGGACCAATATAGTTGTTACAAATTTTCTTGATCTTGTCAAGTCAAACTTTCTCTAGTTTATCATCCATGGCAATTAGTGGTATATTTTTTAATATAAATATTTAAAAATGATATTATTATATATTGTTAATATGTGAGACTCACACATCAATTATTACATATATTTGGTTTGAATTTATATACAGTATTATTATTATTATTATTAGATATTGTATTTATAGGCTGTCTATGGTATTAGGTGTATACATAATTTGCTCCATTTTATTAATGTAATCCGTTTTTTATTAGACAATAATTGATAGTATTACGTGGGGAAGAGTAGAATTATTATGTATGTCAACTCTGCCATTTTTGCTAAAGAAACTTAAAATAAGTAATAATTATAATTTAAATATTAGTACTCCTATATGGAGTATGAATAATGACTAGTGCTAATTAGATTATATAAAAAACAAAACAAGTATTTCTTGTAAAATGGGATAGTGTTAATGTACCTACCATAAGTCTCCTTGAATTTCTGGTGTTCAACTCATGTTGGAAACAAAATCGTTTTTGTTAAAGATTGTTTTACCTTTAATACGAAACTTTATTAGAGATTGTTTCATTTTTAATATGGGACTTAATACTTAATTCAAATTTAATCAGACCACAATGCAATGCAATAATGAAGCAAAAATTTGACTAAGTGTATATAAAGGTGTAAACTCACGAAAAAGTTAAAGAGAGTCGATATATATTACTTTTTCTGTCTCAATTTATGTGACACTTTTTTGCTTTTCGAGAGTCAAATAATTTAAGTTTGACCGTGAATTTGAGCACGAAATTTTCAAGTTTTTTGAAATAAAATTTATATATTTGAAAACTACGTAAAAAGTAATATAAATCACAATAATTGACATTTCAAAATATTTGAAGGTATATATGTAAAAATAACGGTAAAAAATAGACATGTTTGAATCTCGAACTAAATATTTGTCTTTTCTTGATATGTTAAAAGTGAAAATTAATTTTTAAAAAGTGGACAAGTAAAAGTGAACGGAGAGAGCAATTATTTCTTTATGATTGTGCAAAACCTTATCATGACAACTAAAAAGAAACAGAGAGTATGCATTATAGAAAAATCTTATACTTAGCTTTACGGTGCAATTTTTCGATAGAAAATTGACACTCTTCGAATACATGTGACCCTCCACTAAACATCGATACGAAATACCGAGCGAGAAATAATAATTAAAAAAAAAAATTCTTCTCGTGTTTCACGTTGCATGTGCTTTGATATGTGGCACATCGATATCCGAACCTTTTTTTTAATCAATTCCTAACTTATTAGATCAAATCAGATCTAATCAAATCTATTTTCTTAATATTTATTGTTTTTAAATGCAATCACTTTTTTTTACAAATACTCCCTCACCTCCGTTTCAATTTGTTTGAGTTACTTTCCTTTTTGATCTGTTTCAAAAAGAATATCTTTTTCCCTTTTTAGCAACTTTTTAATTCTAACTTTCCACATGACATGTTTAAGACCACAAGATTAAGAACATTTTGGTATATTTAACATAACTTTAATTTTTAACTATAAGATTTAAAAGTCTTCTTTATTTTCTTAAACTCTGTGCAAAATTAAAATAGACCAAATAAATTGAAATGGAGGGAATAGTAATTTTTATAATAATAAGTTTGATTGATTAAGACAACATAATTAAAAATATTAGTAATATTTTATATCCATGCTTGAAGTCAATGCGTTTGAAGTATATACCGAGTATAATACTTTTGGTCCCTTAATTATTGGTAAATTCTGATTTTAGTACTTGTAATTTATGATTTAATATATTTAGCTTTTAATTAATTAAAATATGTATTTTTGTTCCTTAATATAGGAAATAAGTGTATTTGAAGTTTTGAACTTCTTAGAAGTATATTGCCTTCGAATATGGAGTAACATTGCAAGTTTAATGTAATACGTAGATATTAAACAATGAAATAGATAACAACTCTAAAAATTTGAAAATATTCATAAATAAAGGGATCAAAATACACATTTCAGATAATTAAAGGTTAAATATATTCACACAAACATGACAAGAATTGAATTAAAAATATACTAATAACCAAGAGACCAAAAAAATACTCATTCATTCATTTTTACATGTCACATTTTACTTCTCGAAAGTCAAATTATATGAACTTTGATGAATATTTAAAATGTACTTTTTTATCATATTAATATGAGAAGGATTGTAACTTATAGTATCAAAAACTCATATTTAGGGATGCCAATAGGATAGGGGGGGGGGGGGGGGGGGTGT
This sequence comes from Jaltomata sinuosa, assembly GCA_003996215.1. Lineage (NCBI taxonomy): Eukaryota > Viridiplantae > Streptophyta > Magnoliopsida > Solanales > Solanaceae > Jaltomata > Jaltomata sinuosa. Next base: position 154,998 of record QJPP01007241.1, read on the forward strand.
AAGCATTCACCTCTTAGGATTTTGCCCTGCCCTGGCCTCCCCCACCCCGTTTAGTATTTTTTTTAAATTTTGCCCTGCCCTGTCCCGCCCCGTCAAACCCTGCCCTGGCCCGCCCTGTTTCTGTTTTCTCTCTTTTTTTTCTCCCGTACTATTTTCTTCATAGACAAAGTATTACCTTGACAATTGATATTGCCGAAACAGTTCACTCTTTTTCTTTAACCTATAGTATGTCTTTTTATTATTAATAATTTATTTATTACAATGATGCACGCCTGTAATTTCCCAACAATATTGGAAGGGAGCAAATTTACAGAGATAATTATGTTCATGTGTTTGAACTTGAAAAACAATAAGCCTAATCTATTCTTAGAAGGGTGTTGTGCAGTTATACGAGAAGGATGATGTTCTTATTAAATGAGGAAATATGTGTTAGCTTGTACTGAAAATTTTGTTCTTAAGTATCACGAGGTGAGGCAATGTATCACGACCTGGAGAGGTGGCCCACTTTCTGGCCCAATTGTGCTCAAAATCTAGGGTGTGTTTGGTACTTACAATCTTTTTAAATTTTCTTTTATGTTCCGTTAGTTAAATTTTTAAAAAAATATTTTCTTTAGGAAAATTACGTTCTTTGAAAATAAGCAAAATGACTTTTTTTTTAGAAGAAGTAGGAAAAACAAGTTCCACAAATAACATTTTATATTAATTTTGTCCGCCTCAACCTCCAACATACCTCATCTTCAATGCAACACCTACTCCGGTAACCCCTATCCAACCTCTCATAATATTTTTCTAAATTATATACAAGCATTTTAAAAATAATTTTCTTGTTTACATACCAAATGCAAGAAAATACCAACAAAGATTGTGGTGAAATAGTAAGTACTCCTTCATTCTTAAGCAGAGGTATCGAGTTCGAGTCCTCCTGAGTACAAAGTCGCATTTGTTAGAGAGCCCTTTATCTACCAATATGAAACTTTCCGGCGTAAATCCGAATTTAGTCAAACCCTAATATAAATATCGAACACTAGATGAAAAAAAAAATTATTTATTTTTAGAAAATAAAAAAATATTTTTCACCGGACGTCCATATCGAATACAACTTTAATAGGGATTTTGCGGGAGCAAAGGGAGCAACCACGGTGGTATTAGGCGGTGGCAAGAGTTGGTGGAGAGCAGGGCAAAATGGGCAATGATTTTTACTTTTCTTTTTCTTCTCTGACTTCAGTTACAAAGAATTTTTAAAACTAGGGGGGGGGGACCACTTTTAAAAATAATTATTTGGTTGTCAAAATTTAAATACTCGATTAATTTAGATTTATATTGTATATGATCCATTCAAATAGATATGAATTTAAAATTTAGATTCTATGAGTTCAACATTTAAGATTCTTATTTAAAGTTGTGAATTGATCATATTTACTTTTGTTATAATTTTAATAATCTTTTATATTGAAACTTATGCTCTCAATGGAAAATAGTGAGTTTAAAATGAACTCGATGTCGATATCTATACTTAAGATGAAGCACTCCCACCTACATCATTGAAGGTGAGTTTTAAATTTTACTCTCTCCGTTCTAATATACTTGTCATGTTTTATTTTACACACTTTTAAAAAAAAAATATTAATTAGAAAGTAATTTAATCAAATTATTTTTATTTATTATTTCTCTTTGTTTATGTCTTTTTAAAATAGAAAATATTATGAATTATTTATTTTAAATAAAAATAACAAGTATTTAAGAACGGAAGGAGTGCATAATGCAACTGAAAGGTGGTAACTATTACAATTAGACCACGATTTTATGCTTTGAACATTTTTACCTTTTAAACATTGAACTTTGATTAATGTTGAGAGTTTTATATCAAATATTCGATATATTTTAAAATAATTATACTTATAATTAATTTAATCATCGAGAAGGATGAATTTTTTTTATACATATTTAAATAGTTGAGGACTATTAGCATGAAGGCTAGGGGTTGTACCTTTCTTTTTTGGTTTATTGGATTTATCATGAGATGAGTTGTACATATTTCTTAGTACTTTGCCACTTGGTAATAAAATAATAAGAACCTTTTATAAATAATAATTAATAAAAATTTAATGAAGTTTTTATAGCAATACTTTTTCTAATTACAATTTATATCAATATTTTTTATATCAATTATATAATCTCGATATACAAATACGAATAAAGTAATCTTGGCATACAAATACAAATTCATATTGTATATTTTGTGGAATCTCAACATACAAATACAAATACAGTTGAGTGAGCAATAGTATAGCAATAATACTTTTAAACCCTTGCTGTGAAATATAACAGAATTAAATTATTGATATGAAGCGTAATTAGACATAAATATTTGATATGTTATGTAATTTTTCTTAAAATAATTAGTTATCAAAAAAATTATTGTCCGAAAGGGCTTAGATAAAACCACATTTCAATAGAAAACTATATGTCGGTGAAAATATAGCTATAGTTGAGAAATAAAATTAAAAATAAATAAATATATTTTCAGATTGAGGCACAAATATCTCTCTTTTTTAGGAAATTTAAGCGCAATACAATAAATCTTCACTCATTCAAGATACAATAATTCAACAATATATTATTTACCCAAACAAACTTTGTATAAGTTGTTAAATCCAAACCTAAACAAAAATACTTTCCTTTAACAAATAAAACTTTCCTTTTCACAACACCACCTACCTCACTTTTTCAAGCACTTTATAATATTTTCCATACCTATCACAAAATTATTAAAGTCTCTAAAACTATAGTTAAAATTCTACATCCGTCAATCAACGTGAACGGTGAATATTTTATTCAGTTTCAATGTAACACAAGATCAATCATCATAACAAGGAATCATTGACATATGCTCCTAGATTCAAATTAATAATCCACGTTTGTTAAATGTCATTATACAAAATGTATATCACAAAATATAAAAGCAGAGTCATAATTTAAAGTTAATGAATTTTTATATAATAATTTTAAGTTCATGTATGAGTTTATAATCAAATATTTACAAATTATCTAATAAATATTTTAATACATGTACATAATTTTTTTTTAAAATAATGAGTTCCTTGAATGCATACATTGTACTCTAAACTAGGGTTGCTTATCGAGTGGACTGAGCAGATAATTATGCTTAATAGTTTGACTTATTGGTTATTCGTTAGTAAGAGTGTACATGAATTGGGTTGATTTAGATTTTTTAGATACCAAACTAAATTATTAGTGTCGGATTTTAAAATTTATAAACCAAACTAATAAGAGTCGAATTTTTCAACCTCGGTTTTTTTTTTTGGTTTCCTCGGATCTTTTGGAATTTTTCAGATTTTTTTTGTAAAGTCTTCATACAAACATATAGTTAACTTGTGCTTCAAATATTTCTTTAGTCCTAGCAAGATACAACAATCTAAGATATTTCTTAAAAAATAACACAAAATATAAATGAGTGATGACATTAATAAAATACTCAACCAACAAACTAATGAAAGAATAAATATTGCATATTAATAAGTCATAATAAAAATAATCATAATTTAAACGTATTAAGTCATGCTAAAATAAGTCTAATAAGTATTAACTACATGACTAAATATTAAACAGAAAACAAAATTAGTTTATGTATTTATGCAAAATAAAGAATAGATATCTACCATGATTGTCATTCCTAGTGTTGAATTGAATATTTTTTTCATTTGTCAGCATTAGTATTGATTTGAGCTTTATTTGAGTTAGTAATATCTATTGATTATAAAAACTTATTAGACCATTTAAAATTCTAACTTTAAACTTGAAATAATATGTTGAAAAATAAAAACTATGAAAAAGTTTAAGAAATATTTATAAATTACATCACAATAAATATATTTATGCATAAAATGTTTTTAAAAGTAGTATACATGTAATATCGAGTTGATTCAGTTCGATTTGACATTTTTTAGTTAAAATCATACCGAACCAATTATAGTTGATTTTTTTTTTCAATACCAAACCAAGTCAAACCAAACCACTAGTCTGGTTTTTTTTTTTTGCGATTTTAAATTGGTTTATAATTTGATTCGATTTGCGTTCGATTTTGTTCACTCCTATTCGTTAGCCCGATAACCTATTACTAATAATTTTATAATTGGGTTATTAATTATGGTTCAATTTTGAACAGCCACGTCCCCGACAATATATTTTTTTCTTGTTTGAAAGCAAGGGCTAATTAATTATTAGTCATATAACTCTCGTGGTTCTTATAAAAGTGTTTAAGTGAAGATCTTTTTTATTTTTTCGAAATCTTGTCTTTGTTAGCGTTTCCATATACCCCGTAAATCATGCATATATTTATTTAATACAACAACAACAATAACATACCCAGTGTATTCCCACAGCGTGGGGTCTGGGGAGGGTAGAGTGTACGCAGACCATACCACTACCTCAGAGCTGAGGTAGAGAGCATATATTTATTTGATCATATAGTATAAAATAATGTTTCTCTTACTCTGAAGAAAGTTGAGATTTGGCAAGCTACCTACTTTCAAAATTTAATTTGTAAAATAGTCACTATTTTTTTTTGCATTATTTTTCTTCTTCTAGGGTTTAAGAAAGTAGAAAAGGGTGGAGTCATGTTTTTTTTTTTTTTTTTTTTTTAGTATTTTAGAGAGTTTGGGACAAGCTTATTGAAATATACCTTGGATTCCTTTATTCTTCTAAAATATACGCAAGTCTCTTTCTCTCTCCATCCCATTCCGGTCATACTCTTTTCTTCAAGCTCTAAATCTCTTCATTCGATTTATTTCTCATCCCAACTCGAAGCTCACCACTCGTCATTATCACATATGTTATCTTCTGATTTCAAGCATTTTGAATTTCATATTAATATTATTTTTATTCAGGCAAAAGTTTGGATCTATTGATAAATCCTAATATTCTTAAAGTTCTGAATCGTTTTCAAAATGTTAAGTATTTAAGAGATCACAAATTAAAATCCAAAATACTACCAACCGATGTTAATAATTGAGTTGAAAAAAGAGATAAAGTGTATTAAGAAGAAACAATCTAGAAGGTATTTAATAGTAAGAAGAATTACTAACGTTCACAAACGAAATAAAGCAAGTAAGCAACACACAATTCATGTGTTATGTTCTATCATTCACAGCCTAAAAGAAACCCACATACCCAAACAAATAATTTCAGTTTAAAATTCAAAAGGGCCACACAAAAATCTACCAAAACATCAAATCAAACCTTTAAAGTCAATTACTATTGCATTTTGAACCCATTGAAAAAGTTTCTTTGAGCTATAATTCACAAAAAGGTACAATCTTGACAACAAAAAATGTGAAGTTTTACTTGTAAAAGAGCTAAAATTTATAGATATATAAGGCTAATTAAAACAGATTCAAAAAAGTGAAAAAGAAGAAGTTAAGTTCAAAGTTGAAAGAATGTTACTCGAAGTTCATGTAACTCTGCTTCCTTATACTATAACTTTTTCTATTTTTGTTTTGCAAATTCATCTTGGTCTATTACTAGATTTAAAATTGTAGTCCTTTTTTCTTAATTGAAATATGTGTTATTTTACTTATTTGGTTTGTTTCAATAGTATTTTTTTTATTCTGCTTTTGCAAATTCATCACGATCTATTGCTAGATTTGTCATCAAGTATTGGAAATGATACAAGCATACCCTCTTCACCTTTGGGCTCTAAAATGCCCTTTTCATCTATCTTTGGACTCTAAAATACCCTTCTCATCCACCTTTGGACCCTATTTTGCCCTTTCCCTTATCAAACTCTTTAGGAAAAATGATTAGGATTTTCATTTAATATGTAACAATATTTTATTTGTTAAAATTTTAATTAATCAAAACCTATTAACTCACAAATCCAATTCGGATCCTAGATTTAGCTCCTCTTCATTTCTTTTTTTCCAAGTTATTATTTAGATTAGAGACATATGTCATAGATTTAATTTAATGACTGAGATTTAGTAAATTAAAAATAAGTCTTAATTATGATTAAAATAATTAATTACTTTTGTATATTTACTTTCAAAATATTATTTTAATCTCACAATTTTAGTTGTACAAGATATCTTTCCTAAATATAAAAAAATATTTTCACTTGCCTTGCGGCTTGAGTAAATTTTGTCCTACATCATTTTTACTTTAATTTTTTTGCTACTATTTTTTCACTCAAATTATTTTTAGCCTAATTTTGAATGTTGGAAAGGAATTTCAATGTTGGAAGAGAAGTCCTCCCGCTTTAAAATAAATTACAACTAAAATTTAATATAACTTTTTTCCTGTATAATAAATAATATAGTAATCAGATATTTGAATATTTGATAAAATAAATAATAATTTAATTAAAAATAAATTTAATGGCTAGAATTGTGGAATTACCTTATATTTTGGAGTAAATAAATAAAAGTAATTAATTATTTTAATCATAATTAAGAGTTATTTTTAATTTACTAAATCTTAGTCATTAAATTAAATTTATGACATATGTCTCTAATCTAAATAAGAACTTAAAAAAAATGGAGAGGTGAGAAATGAAAGAGAGCTAAATTTAGGATCCAAATTGAGTTTGTAAATTAATAGGTTTTGATTAATTAAAATTTCAATAAATAAAATATTGTTACATATTAAATAAAAATTCTAATCATTTTTCCTAAAGGGTTTTGTTATGGGAAAGGGCAAAATAGGGCCCAAAGGTGGATGTGAATGGTATTTTAGAGCTCAAAGGTGGATGAAAATAGCATTTTAGAGCCCAAAGGTGAAAGGAGGGTATATTTGTACCATTTCCAATACTTGAAGGGTAATTTAGGCCCTTCTCCATTATTTTTATATCGGAAAAGGGCTAAAAATACTCCTGAACTATTCGAAATGGAGCAAATATACCTTCCATTTCATTTTTGGCTCAAAACTACCGCTGCCGTCAACTTTTTGGACCATAAGTACCCTCCAACTTAACTCCCATCTTAACTGCTGATTTGACGTCCACGTGGCGGTCCAACTAGGACAAGGCCTGCCAAATGGCTGCCACGTAGATAATTAACTTGTCCTATTTTAAACTCATCCATACTCCAATTCATTATACCTGTCCCGAATCCACCCCCGAACCATCCCCACTGAATGTTATAATCATCTATGTTCAACCTTCAACAATGAGACAGACAAGGTGAAGCCTCGGGGAATAATATAGCATAATAAATGTTGTTTCAGCTATAGTAATCTATGTTTCTGTTCTGTTTTCTATTTGTTGTCTAGATCTTTCTAATCTCGGTTGAAAATTTTTACTTTTTCATAAATAAAAGAATTGTAAAGTTCAACATGAAGAATCGAATCAGATTTGTAAAATCAGCTTCGATTTTGATAATTTAAGTATAATGATGTAACATGAACAAATTGAGATGATGTAGAAGACTAATATTTTTTCCCTTGAAGATGAAAACATGGATACTAAATTTACAGGGTCTGTGGGTACATATTTTAGAAGTTTGTTTCAGTTGGCTGATTAGTAACATTATTGCAGATTCTAATAAATACTACATGGTTGTAACACATGAAACCTGAATAACTATCTTCACCTCCCAATTAAAGCACTAGCATTTTCTATTCTTTGATAAGTGACAGTTGAATGATCACGGCTTCACCTTTCTAACATTAAAAAAGAATTGGGGATGGGTCGGGGGTGGATTCGGGGCGGGTATAATGAATTGGAGTATGGGTAGGTTTAAAATAGGACAAGTTAATTATCTACGTGGCAGCCATGTGGCAGGCCTTGTCCTAGTTGGACCACCACGTGGACGCCAAATCAGCAGTGAAGATGGGGAGTTAAGTTGGAGGGTACTTATGGTCCAAAAAGTTGACGACATGGGTAGTTTTGAGCCAAAAATGAAACAGAGGGTATATTTTCTCCATTTCGAATAGTTCGGCGATATTTTTGACCCTTTTCCGTTTTTATATTGTACTTGATCAAACACACTCTATTATTTGTATATAAATCACAAAAAATGATAAAAAAAGAGAGGAGCAAAGTCCGTAAAATTTATATTTTATTTAAAGTATAAATTTTAAAATTTTAAATTTTATATCCAATCAAACACCGTCCGCGGCTAACAAGTAGTCAAGTTTACGAGTAATTAAGGCAAATGCAAAAATTAGGCATTCTGCCTAAAATAATTTGGTCATACCAAAAATCTAGCAAGTTCAAGCAACCAAACAAAACGGCGTCGTTTTTTTAATTCCATCAGAATTCAAAAACATAGCTCATTTTGGAAAGGTAGCGTTAATGGCGACTGCTAGAATTGTATCTCTCAAAGCTCTCGTACATGGAGTTTCACCACTCTCGCAAGTCCTCCACCGCCGCCGTATTCTAACCGCCGCCGTGCGAGATTATTCCGCCGCCACTTCGCCGCCTTCTAAAGCCGTTGTTTACGATCAACACGGATCTCCTGATGTTGTCACTAGGTTAAGTAACTCCTCCACTTCTCTTCAGTTTAATTTTCTTACTCCTTCTGTCTCTCAATTTACGCGGCACATTTGAAATTTTGAGAGTCAACCAAATTTTTCTTTGTTAGGAATTTCCGTATAACTAATTTATACTCTCTGTTTCAAATTGAGTAACCTATTTTGATTTGACACAGATTTAATAAAATAACTCAAATGTACCAAAATGCCCTTTGATCTTGTGTTTTAAACATGACACGTGTAAAGTTAAAATTAAAAAGTTACTAAAAGGTAGATGATCATTCTTTTTTGAAACAGAATAAATTGAAACAGAAGGAGTTTTACTTTTTACACAGTTTTCAAATATATAAATTTTATTTCAAAAAATTTAAAGCTTCAATTTCGAGAATCAACCAAACTTTCTTTTTATCGGAATTTTTGTTTATGTTTTTTAAAAATATTTGAAGTTGTTAATTATTCTGATTTATGATATAGTTTCTAAATATATAAATTTTACTTTAAAAAAAACTTGAAGGTTTTGTGTTGGAATTCACGATCAAAATTTAGAAGGTTGAGTCTCGAAATTTCAATTGTGCTGCATAAATTGGGACAGAGGAAGTAATTTTCAAATTAGGTAACTGTATGTGGTACTGTTTGTAAGTTTATATGTTTGTGTTGTGTTGTGTGTGTGTGTGTGTTGCAGAGTGACGGAGCTTCCGCCGGTGGAAATTAAAGACAATGATGTATGTGTTAGAATGCTTGCGGCTCCGATCAATCCTTCTGATATTAATAGAATTGAAGGTTCTAACATTTTACTAAGTTTTAGCTTTTTTATCCATAATGACACATTGTTGATTTCTTAATTGTAGTATATTTTCTATTTAAAGGTGAAATGATACCTCGTAACACAAGGCTTTCTAGGCTAATATTTTCTAAATTACACTGAAAATATTAGGATACCACATACCAGTGGTTATATGTGCAGAGATTTATGTTGACAACTACTACTCTCCCCGTATCAATTTGTTTGTCTGGTTTTGATTCGACACGGAGTTTAAGAAAGTAAAGAAGACTTTTGAGTCTTGTGATCTTAAACTAAAGATATGTGGAAGGTACCAAAATGCCTTTTAATCTTGTGGTCTTAAATATGTCACGTGAAAAGTTAGAATTAAAGAGTTGCCAAAAAAGGAAAGAGACATTATTTTAAACGGCCTAAAAAAGAAAGTAAGACAAACAAATTGAAACGGAGGGAGTATCTATTAAGCTTAGTATTTCTGACGATGGTTTGTGTGGGAATCCATTTTGGTTGGGAGGTGGGGTGGGAGCTTTGACTATGTTATTGTCTATCGAAATTATCGTGCTTACTTCTTTTGAGCTTTTTCAGATTTTTCATTGAGGCTAGTATAACTGAATAACATGTACTTCACTTGAACAAGCTGTTGTTGTTGGTATAAACTAAGTTACACAGACACGAACTGAAGGATCGTGTTGAACACGAAAGGAAAACAAAAAAATATTTAAAATCTATATTCACAAAAATTGTATTCAAAATGTCTATGGTATTGTATATGTAGTTACAAATATTAACAGAAGTACTAACAGCTGTTAAAAGATGCAAAAAACACATTTATAACAATTCCATTTTTCGGTAGATCTGTTTGAAGTGTCCAAGTTTGCACCAAATAGCAAAAGATATTACAATAGCAATGTATAGTAAATAATATCACAACATACCAGTAAAATGCGAAACGTAACTTCTCAGTAGAGGGGAAAAAAGCAACCACTAGCAAAAGAAGTAGAGGAAGAGAATAACAATCTCTGCTTCTACAGTAAGGATTTTGCCACTTAGACGTGTAGTCTGATTCAAGAAAAACCAAGGGATGAATCATTAAGCAAGAACCTGAGCTTATAACTCCAACGAACAGTACCCATGAATCAGGAAGGAAATAAAGTTGGAAGCATGTCCGTTTCTTTTTCAAAACTAAAGTTGGAAGCATGTCCGTTTCTTTTTCAAAACTAAAGTTGGAAGCATGTCCGTTTCTTCTTCAAAACTATGTTCTTAAAAAAAGGCCTTCATACTTATTTGGTAATGTTTGACTTGTGTTTGCTTAAAGTCTGACTCCGAATACGGAATTATATTAGGTGTTTGTGCTTTGTTGGATACAATATGCCAGAGTAATATATTATGGCTGAAATCGGATAGTTCTTGTTACTTTTAATGCAATATATATCACCTAATACATGGGATATTACCAATTTTCCAGTATGAGCAGAGTTGTATTCCATATGCACTTTGATGCATTGTGCTAGAAAAGAAAAATAGATGTTTCTAAGATCTCAACTTGCTATTAACGTCTATGTTTGGACAGAAGTAGGTCTCATTAGTTCTATACGTTTCAAAGTTAATCAATTTTTGACTTCAGTGGACTAGGGGTTGGGAGGTAAGAGGCAATATTTAGTTTTTCTTTATGTGACTTGCTTTTCGTCAAATGATGCCTTCTTGCACCAAAGCCTAAAGGTAGTTGTTTCTTTTCTTTCATTTAATCAATCAACTATGCCTCCGTCCCAAATAAGGACTAAATACACTTCAAGTTTCGAACACGCGACCTCATCGATGGAAAGGCCTGCTTCAGCGATACTTTTCTTTCATTATTAACACTAGTTTTCTCGCAAAGGAAACATTATTTCACAGTAATTGCCCCAAATCTATTGTACCACAGGAGTTTATCCAGTCCGACCGCCAATGCCTGCAGTTGGGGGATATGAAGGGGTTGGAGAAGTACATGCCATTGGCTCTGCAGTTAAGGGTCTTTCCCCTGGAGATTGGGTTATCCCTTCCCCACCTTCTTCAGGTAGTAATCCAGCCTTAGTAAACTTAATACCCACGGAAGGCACTTAATTTAGTATTCTGATACGCATCAATATGCCAATATTTTCATGCAGGGACATGGCAGACCTACGTCGTAAAAGAACAAACTGTGTGGCAGAAAATTGATAAAAGCGCCCCGATGGAGTATGCTGCGACTATTATTGTCAATCCTTTGTCTGCTTTGAGAATGCTTGAGGACTTCGTTGCATTAAAATCAGGTTTTCCAATTTTGAATCTAATGGTTACTGCTTGCTTCCATCTCCGTTGCTAATGCTTTTCATAATCAGGGGACACTATTGTGCAAAATGGTGCTACCAGCATAGTGGGGCAATGTGTTATTCAGCTAGCTCGACTTCGTGGGATCCATAGCATTAATATTATTAGAGACAGGTGGAGTTTAACTCTACTGAAAATATGTTGTGATCTTGGTGTATTTGAAGTTATTTTATTTCTCAAAATAGTTGCTTAGAGTTCAGTCTAATTCTCTGGTTTGAAAATCTTGCCTTACTCTCTGGTGTGAAAATCCTTGCTTCCCTTAGCAACATGCTATTTATGGTTAAAGTTTAAAATTTCATAGAATAGATGCCTTTCTATTTGCATCTTTAATTCCTCGGTATAGTATAAATTGCCAAATAATTACCATTATGATATCATTTCCTGATATCCTAAATTTCCCCGTTTATTGCTGTTGCAGTTTCCTTGTGTTTGAAATTAAACTTGGATTGCCTGAGAATTTCCTCTTTATACAAGAGCATTCAGCAATCGAATGGTACTAATATCTGCAAGTTTGTTAGGGGCCGATAATCTCTATGAATTAAGAGGGATTTCTATTCAATTGGTTATCTGAATGTTTAAATATGGTTCTCCAGTATTCCGCATTAAAAACTCTGTAGAAAATTTTTCTCAAGAGTAGTCTTAGTGGTACTATTCTAGGAAAGGTTGAGTCGTCCCCGATTAGTGCTTCTAACTTCTATAACCATTTAATAACTTACAGCCTAAAAGAACATGTTTCTTTCTGTGTAGCTTCCTGTCTCTCCTTAAATTTTCAAGGCCGTCTCACTTAATTGCAAATTTCACTTAAGGATGATGAGTTTGATATATGAAGAGCTTCTAACATCTCTCTCCATTTCTCTCCATTTCCAAACAAATTGTCTCTGTATAAATTGTATTCATTTCCTGGAGTGCTTTTCCCGATGAAAGTAAAGTAATAAATTTATGCACAAATAAGGTCTCAGTTAGGTTTTTATCATTAATATACGTATGATGTTAGGTCTTATTAATTTAATACAAATTGCTACACGAGGTATCACAGGATCATAAACTCAATTCTCTCAGGGCAGGGTCAGATGAAGCAAAAGAAAATCTCAAGCAACTAGGTGCTGATGAAGTGTATACTGAAAGTCAACTGGAAGTGAAGAATGTCAGAGGTCTCCTGGTATAAATCAACAACCATTCTAAAACTGATAATGACTTGTGTAATGTGCTGTTTATGTTGTGCCATTTCTACAAGGAATTTTCCAATTCATTTCCGTTTCCTCTCTGCCTATCCCCCTTTTTCAACCCTACACATCTTCAATGTGTTGGGACAATGTTCTAAAGTAGTTTTCCTTCCATTCCCTTTTAAGTGATTTTCTAACTTTTTAAATTTGGTAAAAAATAAGTGATTTTCTAACTTTATAAATTTGGTCCAGAATAAGTGATTTTTTAAGTATTGACTTGGCACACACCTTATGGAACAATAAATAGAATGACAATTTTACCATATCACCATTTGAATATAATAAATTTAAATGCGTTGGAAAATGACTATAGTTAATAATAAGGGTAGATTAGGAACTAAGTGATAAATTATCTCTTGGTTTTCCAAACTGAACAAGTAAAAGTGGACATCCATTTTTAGTATAGTGGACGATGGGAGTAATTTCCCCCCCTCAAAGTTACCTTTGTCTAATAAATGATCGAACAAACTTTTAAGAAGTCTTTACAATTTTCCATGAGTAAATTTGAGAAGAAATAAAGGTTAGTAGAGTCAATAGCATCCTTAAATAAAGTTCCAAAGTAGCCTGCTTAATAGGTGTGCAAAAGACTAAAAAATCAAATAAAAAGGAATGGAGGGAGGAGTTAACTTCTCTTATACATTTTGTTTATCGGAAACAACCTCTCTACCCCTCAAAGGTAGGGGTATGTCTACATACATCTCACCTCTCCCCAAACCCCACTTGTAGGAATACACTAGGTATGTTGTTGTTGTTGTTGGTATCTATTTTCCATTCTAAACATATTTTTATTATTTCCTTTAATGTTGTAGGGTAATATACCTGAACCTGTTTTGGGCTTTAACTGTGTTGGTGGTAATGCTGCTTCATTGATCCTAAAATTCCTGAAGTAAGATGGTATTCTTAATTTTATTTTCAAGTCAATTCAACTTTCTAGATATAAAGACATATAGCATGTTCCTTGCAGGCAGGGTGGCACTATGGTGACATATGGGGGGATGTCAAAGAAACCGATAACTGTTTCTACTTCGTCTTTTATATTCAAGGCAAGTCTCAAGCATCACACTTGCACGTTCTTCCTGTGAAGAAGTGGCTCTATGGTAGAACTATTTTCAATTATTCCTGAATGAACATTAGCACTGGTGAGGGAAGTTATGTGACAGAAAGTTGTGAGACCTTGGACGTAAAATAGGATCATGAGATGCATCTATAGTGTTGCAATCTTTGAGTTATCAGGTAGATCTGTGTAATTTTCATAACCTGCAGTTTCATACATAAAGGACCTCTCAATGAAGCCAATGAGCTGTATGGGAAGTCTTGCCTTACCAGATGTTTACCATTGCCCCCCTTCTTGCCCCAACCCCCAACCCCCCAAAAAAGGATAAAAAGAGGAACAAGAAAACAAACCTCAATAAGTGGTCTATTTAATGCATGACGGAAAACAGAGAGAATATTTAACGAGATTGGGGAGTCGGGAGTGGGTCAAATGAGGGCCTCAAATACATACTTTTAAGACCTGTAAAAGTTTAATATTGGAACATAGTTAGTGATGTGTTAGTGTATGCTACTAGGAAAAAGAATACTGAACTGTTTCTGAAACTATTTTCAGGAGCTTACCTTGACAGGGTTCTGGCTACAGAGGTGGATGAGTTCAGACAAAGCTGAAGAGCGCCAATCCATGATAAATTATCTTTTGGGCCTATGTCGAGATGGGAAATTGAAATACGAGTACGACCCCTCTCTCTCTGTCTCTCTCTCTCAGTTGATGTCAGGATGCCCTTGTGGAAGAAAAGTTTGAGATTGTGATAACTAGTATTTTAATGAAATTGAAAAATTGAAGTGACTCTTCTAAACAGTTGAAATTTGAAATTGTTTTTGTGGTTGCTGACTGTTATGTTGGATGATAGTGGGTGATGAAGTCATTTGCTAACCTAATGATGCAAGATGGATGGCAGATCATTTACCACCCGTCTAAAGATTATTCCCAATTTAGTTGGCCCAAAATTCTAATTACTAGTATATTATTTTCGCGATTTATTTGGTTTTCTGACCGGGTTAACATCTTTATTCACTATGCGTCCACTTAGTGCAAGTATTATCTTGATGCAGGGATCTGATGTTTGAATTCCTTCATTTTCATATAGGTTGGAAGTAGCACCTTTTGATGATTTTCATACAGCTCTTGAAAAGGCTATGGGAAAGCGAGGAAGGCAACCCAAACAAGTTCTTAAATTCTAAGTCATGGTCACTTAGCTTTGATCTAAAACTAGTGCAAGTATGACAATTACTCTAATTTGAGTGCTGCAGTCATAAGCTGTACCTGTTGAGGTCCTCCGGAGTCTAGATTCATGTCATCGCTCTCCGCTGATAGTCATGTAGGCAGAGAGTTTTAGCTTTGATACTGCAGACCTTTTTGTAAGATCAAGCCAGTTAAGGTCCCGTAGACACGGGGGAATATATTGAACACCAAATGTATCCTGAACATGTAACGAAAAATAATGAGACAATCGGCAGCGTCACTCGTTGTGGCGTGTTTTCTCCTTTCTCTATAGAGGTTTCAATTCAGTATTCCGGTGTGCATCATTTGGCCAACAACCTTCAACCTGTTGTCTTTAAACCTTCATTGACCAACTTCTCGATGTGAATTTTTGACGATTCACTGCTACTGTAAGGTTTTTTCATTTTACATTCATGTTTAGTGCAAAACGAGACTGAGATGATTTGGGCATGTGAAGAGGAGAGGAGTGGATGCCCCAAATAGAAATTGTTTCTTGTACTTCGATTATCGTAGTATTTTGTTGTAGTTACTGCTCCTTTTTTTCAGACTGCTTTGTCATGTTCTTTGTAGTATTTTGTCATGGTTTCTCCACTTCCGTAATTTCTGTTTTGAATTGCTTTTCCTTGAGCCGAGGGTCTTATCGAAAACAGGCAACAACTTCTCTACCTCCCAGGGTAGGGGTAAGGTGTCGAGGGTCTTATCGGAAACATGCAACAGTAAGGCATGCGTACATCTAATCCTCTCAAGACCTCACTTGTGGAATTACACTGAATTTGTTATTTAGTAAGAACACTTCAGATGCATTGGGGGGTTTGAGAATAATGCTATGTTACAACCCGAATCATCTTCACTTGGAGCAGAATGCTGACTTTCTGTGAGTAGTAGTCAATCCATCAAAAAAACTTTAATATTATAAAATTAAAATAAACTTTAATCTGTACCCTTTTTCTAAAAATTACTAATTTCTCGATATATGCGTACGCGTATGCCTAGTTTTGTATTATGCAGTATTGTAAAAACAATATTAATATTATAAAATAAAATTTTGAGCAACTAATTATACATAAAAGAATAAAATATAACTTTCTGCGAATGATCAATGTGGATTGTCATAGGCTAGTTTGTTTGTTGAGGTCAAAAGGATTGGATATTGCTTGAACCTACGAGAATGAACATTTAAAGTTTAAATATGTCCGAACAGACATTTTTTATTGAAGTTGTGGCCTTGACAAGACATAATATATATCTGAAGCCTTATCAAGCCCATAACTATAGTAAAGAATGTCTGAAGTTTGGCTTTATTAAGTCCACAATTCAGTCAAAAGTGTCTGAAGTTGGCCTTGACAAGTCATACTAAACTTCAGGTAAAAATATCCTACGTTTCCACTTGAAATGTGAACTTTTGCAATTTCAGTGGCATATGTCTGAAGTTGTTCCCGAAGTGGTTAAAATCTAGATTTTAGAATTAGTGGATTTAAACATATTAAAGTATATCCTGTACAATAGAGAGATTTACTTTTTGTGATCATGAGACACTCTTTCTCAAAATATGGCAAACTCTCTTCCATGGTGTCCACAATCTGCAACAACTGTACATCATGCTTAAGGAAGTTTTCTTGGGTAAAGATTGTCATATTTGCTCAATGGCTTTATAAATTTATGTTGTTCGGACTCTCCAAAAAGGTGCAAATCCTCCAAAAATGCACTATTTTTGACAAATCTGACTCGTACCAATCAACATTTTCTAGAGAATCTGAGCAACATACTTTTAGTTATTGCTCGATGGTTCATACTCGAATATAGTAATGCAAAAGATTAAACATCCAATATTGTCTCAAGCAGGCTAAGGGAAGGGAAACATAACTCAATAGTGATCAACATAAATATAAGGCAAAAAGTGCAATTCAAAATTGTAATATCAATACCACTATATTATCAAACTCTTATACAACAGCATATTCGCAAATTATCACTTAGTTTCTTTCTTTTTCATCCTTATTGTTCTTCTGTCCTATGATTTTGCTTACAAACAGCTTCGAGTTTGTAAACAGAAAACAACTAGCTCTTTCTTTTTACAGAAATTTTCGAGGGGGGTAAGGATTCTCGAGTAGAATATGAAATCCATTGATTACCCTCCATCATGCGCTCGCTCCTCTATAACAACCCCGTGTATGAGGGGAGGAAAACCAAACTCTCCAAGCTCAGCTTAAAAGAACAACCAAACAGATGTTACAAATGGCTAACCTGCCAAAACCAAATCACACACTCCAGACATTGATGAACAAGCTATTGAGGAAATATAGTATGGATCATCACTTTGTTGTATCGGGATCAAACTTTAGAGCCTCGTTCCATATGAGCTCCTTTATGTCTTCCTCGCTAAGAGATGCTTGTTCAAAGTCGAAGTTGAAAGGAGAATCGCAAACTGGTTCCTCGTTTATCTCATGGAGACTTATCATGAATGGATGATTCAACGCGTCCTCAACTGCATGCACGTGAAATCAACAGAAGATTTGATGAGTAAGCAAACAAGTATAGAAAAGTAAAACATTTTTATGCAGTGGTTGCCATTGAGCATACCGGTTATGCGTTTAGCTGGATCGAAAACCAACATCCTTTCTGCAAGATCAAGGGCTAAAGGAGACACATCTGGGAAATGCTCGGAAAAGGGTTGTTTTGGAACTCGAGGGAGCTGCTTGACGTACTTCCTAGCATTGTCACTCCTTAGGAATCCAAGATCAGACTCCTCTGGTGAACCTAATAACTTATTTACAGAAAAGAGCAACAAACAGGCTTTATTGTTGATCTATAAAGACAATGACAATAAAGTAAATCTACTCTAGATGAGCCTTACAACAACAACATACATGGTGCAATCCCACAAGTGGGGTCTGGAGAGGGTAGGATATACGCAGACCTTACCCCTACCTTTGTGGGGTAGGGAGGTTGTTTCCGATAGACCCTCGGTTCAAAAGAAAAGAAGAAATCATAGCAGGGTGCAAGGATACATGCCGTTAAAATAACAGGATGCAAAGCAAATAAAGCAACAGATAGTAATAAACACAGAAGAAAAGAAGCTACGCAACTACTAAGTAATACTACTAATAAGGAGAGGCGGAGAGAAAACTAGCCCCCTGCCTCTCCCACAAGTAGTGCACAACACTCAGCTACCACCTCCAAACCTTCCTATCTAGGGTCATGTCCTCGGTAAGTTGAAGTTGTGCCTTAGTGTTAGTTAAATGGAATTAAGCTATGTAGTCTGGCTAATTTAGAAGGATAAGATACAACTACATATCAGTGGAAGTAGACATACCTTAATGATAAGCCCCAATTGCTGAGCATAGTCTCTGCCGGGAAAAAGAGGTTCTCTCTTAATGAGTTCCATCAAAATGCAACCAACTGACCATATATCAATTGCTGCAGTATATTCAGTACAATTAAGTAGTAGCTCGGGCGCCCTATACCATCGGGTAACAACATACTCTGTCATAAAATCTGCCTCTGAAGTGGTTCTAGCAAGCCCAAAATCACAAATCTTGAGGTCACAGTTTGCATTGAGTAGCAAGTTGCTAGGTTTCAGATCCCGATGTAGAACATTAGCAGAATGCACATACTTGAGTCCACGTAATAATTGATAGAGAAAGTACTGAAAAGCATCATAAAGAGGATGTTACAAAACTTTGCCAAACCAAAATGAATATTCCATTGTATACACAATATAAGTAGCACATACATTAAAACAATAAATGTGGATTTGTTAAATAGGATTTGAAAATTACAGCTTAAATAGTTGCAAGTGAGATCATTTGTTGAGTTTTATTTGATAACCGAGAAATCTCCAAGAGCCAGTGGTGCACCATTGAAACTCGATGGATGTAAACCTTGATTATATTCCCATGTTTTGTTCCATTTGACATTCTTTTCCATTGTTGAAACCTATGTTCTTATGCGGGATGAGAATAAAGGCTACTAAGATCGGAACTCACGATCTAATAACCTTGGAATGGGGATGCCAATCTTGTACAAAAAATACTGCTATCTAAAGTAACCTTGCGGGAGGGAGGGGGAGGGGGTGCGTATAGCATTCTAAGATCTCAATACGAGAAAGAAATCAGACCTATAACCTCACTGCATGGCTTGTAGACTTGCTTTGTTGCGGAAAGCTCAAGTGAAAACCTATTAGAACTATGGGCCTCACCCATCTACTACTCGACCGAAGTAAATACAGTTAAGAGGATCCATCCAATAGCTTAATGGCTTGGTTGGGTCATCTAAGAGGTAAGGCCTCCTCCGATCGACCCTAACTTTCATTATCGAGCAAAAGGAGTTCTGATCGGCCCCACTGAATAATATCATATTAAGACTAAAGTAATTTAAACTACTATCAACTTTCTAGTACTAGATACTGAAAAGTCCGGTAATCAAGCAATGCAAGTAAATAAAGACGGCTTCAATGGAAATTGGTCAAACTGAATAGGCGTAAATTATGACAGCACAAATATGGTAACGCTTGGTCAGGCGATAGTAGTTCTTCTTTTTTTCTTTTGTGGGTGGAAACCTATACGCAGCAGAGAGTGAGAAACTGATAAATTGTTTGTGCCATCACCAACAGAAAAAAAAGCTTGTCTGGTGCACTAAGCTTCCGCTATGTGCGGGGTTCAGAAGGGCCGTACCACAAAGGTCTATTGTACGCAGCCTTACCATGCATTTCTGCAATAGGTTGTTTCCACAGCTTGATACAAAAGAAGAAAAGGAAAAGCTGAACGTAGATAAACATCCAATTTGAGCCATGCAAGTAAACATAACCAATCTCATTCAGATTGCTCTCAAATTTTCTCCTGTGTTACTAGAAGTCATGGAATTGTTTTGGAAACAAGTATAAATTGCAAATTGCATCAGATAAAGGACGTTACAAAATAGAACCCCCTCAAACACCATAAACAAACCAGCTAATAAACATGCTAGTGAAAAGAGTTACTCCCTCCATACTTTGTTTGGCACTATTTCTTTAGTAGTCCATTCGAAAAAGAATGACATATTTCTATATTTTCTTAATGAGAAGCTTTTATATCCGCAGACATTTTATGATATGAATAAGACCACAAGTTTCAAAAGCGAGCCACATAAATGTTATGGCATATTTATGACCACAAATCTCAAAACTCTTCATTTCTTTCTTAAACTCCAACCTAAGTCAAACTATGCCAGACAAATTGAAACAGTTGGAGTAGTTAATATGCTAAACTAACCAATCATGCCCAATAGTGTTTGGACTAGCAACTGCCTCCTCCAAAATTTTACAACCCTCCACACTCCCCAAGAATATCCTAACAAGCATGTGCATTCCCAAGTCTCAGAATCCCTGTTCAACTAAAATTATCAGATATAGCAAAATTCACTCTGCCCTTTGCTTCCCCAGCATTCATAGGTTATGTTGCTCTGACTCTTCAATAATGTCGATGGGTGCGTGTCGGATCCTCCAAAAGTAGTGCATTTTGGAGGATCCGTCACGGTGTGGCAACATTTTGGAAAGTCGGAGTAGTTCATCGAACAGTTCTGCTGAGAACACCATAAAATGCCAAATGAGCTTTCAAATTCTGTAGCCATCTTCAAACCTTAAAATGGATAGTCTGGAGCGTAAAGTTATCTGTATACTAGTAAATATTCCAGTTCTTCCAAGTTCTATGTCGTTCTCAGTGTTTCTGTCAAATAAATCCAAAGCAGCTAGGATGAACAAATTGCTTTTATGTTCAAGCACACCATTTATGCAGGTGCTAGTTTCTGTTTATTAAACTTGTAAATGTGTCAGGGTAAACTACCCATTTCCACAGTGTGCAACTTAATAGCACATCATCAAACAAAGAATCAGCATAACCAGCAAGTTTGATCTTTTCAGTGAGCATCAAATACAATTGCAGGTATAACAAATTATTAAGACATTCTATTCACATGAAAATTGGATTTTGTTATTGTCACAGACTGATTGTTATACATCATTTAAAATTAATGAAAAATGAGCATAAGTAGAGAGACAGACATACTTGGCAGTGATCTTCTGTGAGATTCTGTGAAGAGCGTATTATCTGATGCAGATCAGTATCCATTAGCTCATACACTATATACACATCATTGAATTCCTCTCTGTCTGGTGGTCTTACTATATCTCTTATTTTGATGATCTGCAGAACCAGCATACCAATATCAAAATCTAGGAATATTGATAATCAAACAAAAGATTGTACTGAAAAAGACACTAGAGGCAAAGTTAAAAACTTCGCTTCAGAAACTACTGAATGAAAACATAGTCTTTATCCATAGATATATTACAGTCACACTTAAGATTCCATTAGCACTCGGAACAAGCTGACAAAAGATATACGGGAAAATGAAATGAATTCTCTAAGATAAAGCATTAAACTAATTAGCAATTAATTTGAGAATACATTTTCATGATCCATGTGGGAAAGAAGTTTGATCTCGCGAAGGGTCCTCTTTGCATCAATTCTATTTTCAAATGCATTCCCAATTTTTTTGATTGCTATTTCCTCCTTCGTTTCCGAATTCATAGCACAGCTGCAGGGGAACCCAACAAAAAGTCAATGTGCCACTCAATAAGACTTACAAGAATAGAATTCCAGATCAAATCAATCATTCACCATAGTTATCCCAATTAACATAAATAAATTCTATAGTTTGACACTTGTTTCTCAATCTCACTAAGGCAAAAGACTTAAAATTTATGTACAACTTACTCACAACAAAAAAGGGTCTCAATAGATGCAGTGTTGTCAAAGGTGCGCTCAAGCTCTGGAGCGAGGCTCAAAACGTGTTGAGCGCTTCGCCTAGCTTAATGTGGCCTTCAGTGTCTTCATCAGGGTTCTAAGGCATACTTTCCTTTGCCAATGAGCCTCTTACGAAGAGGCGACACTAAGCAATTGATATATCACTTTATCGTAAAAGAAATTCAATTTCTTTGTTTATATATTTGTCATTCATGCTTATAATTATTAGTCTTGGACTAAACATACATATTTGTATTTTTTTTTCCTCCCTTTGCACCATTTTCCATTAAGCCCAGCTTTATTCGCCCTTTGTGCTTAAAGCCCCAACAAACCTTAGAGCTTTTTTGTGCTTTTTGCTTTTGATAACACTAACACTTCATCTGATCTATGGAAGTACACACGGAAACCCAAAAAATCTAAGAAAAGCACCTAACTTCAGGAAATTTTGATATTCAAACTACAAACACACGAGCTGATACAGGATTACTGCATTCATTCACATGAAACCAAACTGACTCTAAATTCAAAATCCGCAGCAGGTTTTAACTATATCCGTTGATTTCAATTCAATTATATACAGAAATGCCAAGTTTTCTTGAAAAAATTTCATATGTACATAATAGACCACCCTCTAATTCCCAAAAATCCAAAAGAAACACCAACTTCAGGAATTTGATTTCAACCTTCAAACACATGAGCTGATCCAGGATTACTGCATTCATTTCTATCAGCTCGGACCAAACTTGAAACCGAACTCACTCTAAATCCGCAATTTACACAAAGAAAGAGTTTTGCAGCAGATTTAATTACACCCATTTATTTCGATTCGATTATGTATAGACATGCCAAGTTTTCTTGAAAAATTTCATATGTACATAATAGACCACTCTCTAAAATCCTGAATTTGTCTCTGTACATTCAGCTAGCGCTTGGCCATAGATTTTGAAAATCTGATCTTAACAAATATTTTTCAAGTTCCCAAAAATTGACTCAGAACGATTTTGGGGTTTCTGGAACTTCCAACACAACTTCAAATTTCAAAAATCACTACTACCAAAAACTCAAAAATTCAAGTATCAAACTTCAAAATCTATAGCCAAACGGGAGCTCAAAGAGAAGAATTTTAGGGGTGAAGGAAGTACCAGACAATGCCGTAAGCGCCACGGCCAACAGGTTGAATTGGAGGGACATACTTAGAGGTAACCTCAAAGAAGTTACCAACAATATTGTACTCAACATACTTTCCATCCCGAGTTGGAACTCCTTTAATTTCCACCACGGAGTCCGAGGTTTCAATGTTTTCAGTTTCCATTTTCTGCTCTTTGTTTCTTTCTCTGTATCACTTTTTCTTTTCCTTCTGACAGAATTTGATTTTGGGATTTCAAGAATGTAGGAGGTTTGTTTCAAGAAATAGGAAAGACAAAAAAGCTTATGGGAGGGAAAGTGTGAACGGACAACAAAGTTGGTCTTTTCTGTACCAGATGATTTTGTTGGGCTTTTTTGAGTTTGAATTTTGAACTCTTTTCCCCCCTTTTTGTATTACTCCCTCCGTCCCAATTTATGAATAGTCGTTGGTATGCAATTTTTTATTTTTTTTTATGATTATGATATTCGGATCAACTTTTGCATATCTTGATTAAATCTATGGGATACATATCACCTCTCACCACTAACATATATCAGGTAACTCTGTCCATCAAGGCTAGAATAGATGCAAATTAAATTATTTTGAACTTATACCGTCAATCAAATGCAGTATAAATTTTATCTCAAACTTAATCCTAAAATATACCACCTTATTTTGCATACCAAACAACCCCTAATGGTATTGGATTGAATACGAAGTTTAAGAATAAAAGAAATATTTTGAAGTTCTTAATCTAAAAAAACAAAGCATAAATATTTTTGTAGGTATCAATCATAAAATAAAATTTTAAAATTAAATAGTTACTAAATATAAAAAATTATCATTTTTTTTTGGAGGGGGGGTCGACTAAAAAGGACATTAATTGGGACAAAGGAAGTAGAACAACGTACGAGGTCGTGTGCTGAAAGAGTAGTATATTTGTTCACGTTAAAAGAAAAGAGATACACAAGATATAATGTTGCTACCAACTGTCACGAAATGTCTTGAAAGAGCGACGTGAGCAAAGTAATTGACTTTCATGTAATTACTTTTCATCAACCAAATGCTCTCTACGTTCGCTAGATTAGACTATCAGTATCGTACAAAAAGATCAAGATCACATTATATAAATAAAAAATTATTTGTATTAAAGAAAATGATGATTACAAGAAATTCAACACGGTGTCGAAGTTTTGGTAATTGAAATTTCTAACAAACATACAGTTCTTGTATTTGGTTTTGTTAGAACTTGGTACATCCATTATGAGATGACATATAACTTACTTCTATTCAAGAAGGTAAGTAATGACTCCATTACAGAACTTGTAAAAGGCCAAGAGTTATGAAACTCTTTAATGAAATTGGAGTTATGTTACATTAAGGGAATGTATCTCTTGAATTAAGGAGTTACAAGATCATATTTTTTGCCTATAAAAGAGAGTGTTTAAGTCATTCTCTACACACCACAAGAAGAGAGGAAAATATCTTTAGATTAAAGTGTGTTTGCTGTGGATAATTTGTAAGACTCCATAAGTAATTGATCCAAGAAAAGAAGGTATGTATTATATTTCGCATAAATCTCTGAGTTTAAATCCTTTATTGGTATCAGAGCATGATTTATATATGTTTTATCTTTCATCATTCCATGAATCAAATCTAGTGAATGACGATTTTTTTTATTTTATAGCACTTCGTAAAAGTTTTTAAAATTTTCTTTTGATAAACATACTGAATTTCGGCTAAAGTTATCTCTTAGTATGGGCTACCAAAATGAATGATCCACACATCATTGAAAAGATATTTTTAATAGCTTTTCAACGATATATTATTTGTAAAATTGCATTAGAGAATGAAGGAGATATGTGTTGAAAGTTGGCTGCCTGAAATTGAAAAAAAAATCTAAATTTTTTAGCATGAACGCTTAGATTTCAAACTCATTTTTCTCCCTCTTCAGACTTTTGATGTGTTCAAGCCATATATCACTGGAAAAAAAAATTAAATTTTTTTCAATGATATATTATTTGTGAATTTTTAAAATAAAATAAGAGAGAAATTAGCGTCTAAAGTTGGCTACTCAAAAAGAATATAAATCTAAAATTTTCAGATTTTGTAGCAGAATTCATATAAATTTTTTGAAGGTGTATACAAAAGTTTTTTTTTGTTTATTATGTCATATTTAAGGTTTTCATGATCTATATTTTGATATATTACAGGTGCATGTTTGATGCACATGTATTAAAAAAAGAGAGAAAAAAAGGAAGAAGTTAAATCACTTTTGTGAAATATATTATATGTAAAAGATATACATATATTTTTTTTTGAGTGGGAGTTCTAATTGGTAGATTTTTTTTTTATTTAGAATTATCATTATTTATTAGCGCATAATTAATTTAGTAAGATATTGATATGCTTAAGGTTACATGTGATAAAAGTAAGACAAATGTAGACTTTCTAACATGAGCCTGTAGCAAATCAATATTGATTTAATTACAATTTTGCAGCAAATAAAAATATTATATTTGAGCTTATTTGTGCTATGTCTTCTATGTACAAGATACGTTTATAAAAATGACTTCAAAAATTATTATTTGCTTAACTAAACAAGGGTAAAAAAATTAAATGGTGATAATTATGATATTTGGCATCGAAAAATTCAGTATATCTTTGAAGTACAAGAAGTTTTGAAGACCCTAAATCATGTAATGGTTGAGCCGACGAGTGACACCCAACAACATGAGAGAAATTTTGAGGCTTTTCAAGCCTGGAAGAAAAAGAATAGTATTGCTTGCATAACGTTGTTGAACAATACGGCTGATGATCTCATGTGTGAATTTAAATCTAATCCAGCGGCTCAAGCCATGTGAATTGCTCTGAAAGACAAGTTTGATGACAATTTTGTTACAAAACTTAGGAGGTTGACCATCAAGTTTGATACATATAGATTGCGCCCTAATACACATATGAGGTAACATTTAAGAAAAATGTCAAACATGATAAGAGAGCTAAATCAGATCGTCATAATATTTCTGATGAACAGCAAGTGCAAACTGTTATAAGATATCTTCTTGCTAGTTGACAATATAAGAAGATTCATATGACCCATAATGAAAGTACCATGTCTTTGGTAGACATTAAACACCATCTTATTCTTGAAGATGAGCTTCGTGACGCTTCTAAAATAACTGAGCAAGCTTTTCTTGCTGAATTCGCTGGAACTTCTAATCCTAAGTAAAAAAATACAAACAAAAAAGCTTGAAAAAAGAAGAAATTTAAAAAATCAAATCAAAAGGATAAACCTCAATTTAAGAAGAGAGAAAAATGTGTGGTGCTAAAAAGTTTGATATGATCAAAGTGAAATGTCATTCCTGTCACAAGATGGGTCATTTTACGTGAGATTATTCGGAGCAAAATAAGATAACGCCATGTACTAAAAAATTTAATTTTGCTTATGTCTCTTGTATTGCATTAGTGGCAGATGCTAATACTTTGTGGACTATAGACTCAAGTGCCACAGACCACATAGCAAAAGACAGAGGATCGTTTATTGAATATCGCCTACTACCTTCCAGGAGCAGATGACTTTATGTAGAAAATAATGCATCAATTGAAGTGAAAGAAATTGAAACATGCAAACTAGAATTGCATGGTGGACGAGCCCTTCTCCTACATGATATCTTATATATTTCAGACACTCGGCGAAACTTAATTTCAGTTATTTCTCTTCTTAAGTTAAATTTCAGTGTGAATTTTTATAATAATTTTATTGACATTATTTATGACACTGAATATTATGATTCTGATTATCTATTTGATGATTTTATTGTGTTGGACATAATTTATGATTTTAATTATATATTTAATAATTATGAATATTTTACTTTGATCATAATCCCAATTTTAAATATAAATACATAGCATGTTAGACTCAAACATATAAGTCTTGAAAGAATGAATAGATTGGCAAAAGAAAAACTATTGAGGTCCTTAACTAAAATTGAAATGTCAATCTGTGAACATTATCTAGCAGAAAAAATAACTAGAAAATCATTTGAAAAAAAATCAGGACTCTGTTGCAACTCATTCATTCTGATATATGTGGTCCTATGAGTGTGAGGGCGAGGCATGAAGCCTCATATTTCATCACATTCATAGATGATTATATCCATTATGATCATGTTTATTTGATTTTTCATAAGTCAGAAGCATTAAATTATTTTAGACAATTTATAAATTTGATTGAGAATCAATTAAATCTAAGAATAAAAGCTTTAAGAACTGACCGTGAACGTGAGTATCTATCAGATCAATTTAAGGATCTATGTTAAAAAAAATTATAAGACAGTTAACAATTTCATATACTCCTCAACATAATAGAGTAACCAAGCAAAAAAGTAAAACTTTGCTTAAAATAATTAGGTCTATGATGGCGCAGATTAATTTGTCAATTTTCTTTTGAGGAGATGCATTGATGTATGCAATCTTTGTGCTTAATCGTGTGACATCTAAGTTTGTTGCTTTCATACTCTATGAGTTATGAATAGCTAAAAAATCTGACTTAAATGTATTGTTATTTTGGGGGTCTGCAGTATACATGCATGATTATTCTCATAAATATGAAAAGTTAAGCTCAAGAGACAAGAAATGTATCTTTATTGGTTGTTCAAAGCAATCAAAGGGTTATACTTTTATAAGAGAAAATAAAAATGAAAGCATAACATAGCTTGAGTCACGAGATGTCACATTTATAAAGATAGAATTTTCTAGGAAAAGTGATATTAATAAAACTGTGTCATTTTATAAAATTGTGAATCAACAAGAGAATTTTTAAAATCAAAAAAGTGAGAAATAAGAAGTCGTACATTTTCCTGCTGATCCAAGTGAAAATATTACTTATTTAAAGGATATTCCACAAGAGACAAATTGTACAGGAGTACAAGAGAAAATATTCTCCGATGTCATTTTGATGTTGAAGGAGAAGCATTAATAGTTACTCTACAAGATGATGAAGAGCCTAATTTAGTTCAAGAGGTTCTTTCAGGCTCTACTAAAAATAAGTGAATGAAAGCGATGAAAGAAAAAATGAAGTCCACGAGAACAAATCATGTTTAAAATTTAATTAATCTTTCGCCAAGACGAAAGGCTATTGAGAATAAATAAATTTTTAAAATTACAAAAAAAGTGAATGATTCAATTGAACGCTTCAAAACCTGATTTGTGATTAAGGATACACACAATAAAAATGTATTGATTATAAAAATACCTTCTCACCTATTGTGAGATTTAGTTCTATTAGACTAATGATTATAATGGTAAGTATAAACTTGGAGTTACATCAAATGGATGTAAAGACTGCATTTCTCAATAGAGAATTAGATGATGGAATTTATATGAAACAATCATTAAATTTCATAAAAAATGGTAAAGAGCGCAAAATTTGCAAGCTCAAAAAATTTATTTATAAACTTAGATAATCATCTAGGTAATGATACTTAAGATTTCATCGAGCTATTACGTCTTATAACTTTAATATGATCGATGAAGATCATTGTGTGTATATAAAATGATTTGAAATTATTTTTTGTAATATTATCACTTTATGTGGATGATTTACTATTAGCTAAAAATAGTCTTACATTTGTAAAGGATATAAAGAGTTGGTTGTCCCTCAATTTTGAAATAAAGAGCATGGGCGAAGCAGAATACATTCTTGGAGTTAAAGTTCATAGAGATCGTTCTAAGAATTTAATAACTCTATCACAAGAATCATATATTTAAAGGATTCTTGAACGATTCAGGATAAAAGACTGTAAATCAATAGACACCCCTGTAGCTAAAGGTAAATACGTAAGCCTTGAAATAAATTTCAAAACTCAAAGTGAAAAGGATGTCATGAAAAGGTTTCATATTCAAATACGATTGAGAGTTTAATGTATACAATATTGTGTACATGTTTTGATATTTATTATACAGTAGGTATTATAAGTCGTTATCAGTCCAATCCAGGACAAACACATTAAAAAGTTGTTAAGAGAATTTTGAGATACTTGATAGGCGCTGATTATAAATTATGTTATCAAGGGAGTGACTTACAATTGGTGGGTTACTCTGATGTTGATTGAGGTGGAGACTTAGATGAAAGAAAGTCCACTTCTGGTTATGTATTCTTGCTAAATAATGATATATTTTGTGGAGAAGCAAGAAATAATATGCATAGCTTTGTCAACTATGAAAACAGAGTTCATTGCATATTCTGCAACAGTATAAAAAGTTGTGTGGCTAAAGAGGTTCATAAAACACTTAGGAATCATTGATAGACCAATGGATCAAGTGCAACTCTTTTGTGATAGTCAAGCAGTAATGACTTATACTAAAGATCCTAAGTATCATAGTAAGACTAAGCACATAGCTACAAAGTATAATTTTGTTAGAGACATTATAGCACAATTTTTTTTTTACTTTATAGTATATCTCTACGCACAAGATGGTAGCAAATTCCTTAACAAAGTCAATACTTAGGGATGTGTTTATTGAACATGTGAAATCTCCAGGTGCAAAATGTAAATATTATATTATCTTATTTGAATACCTTGAACATGATGAATGAATATTTTTTTTAAAAAAAATATACATATTTTTTTCATACATTATTATTAATTATCACATACACAATATTAGAGTATATCGTACATATTAATAAGGTTGACTTTGTCACACGAGCAACTGCCTTGGGCGCTTGAAGAAGGCAAGTCAAGATGAGACATTGGTGTTTCTTAGTACTTATAAAATAGCTAATTATTATGGCACCTTCAAATAAAAACACATTATTTAATATCGCCCTAGTAGAAAATTAGAATGAGATTCAAAAGAAATGTCAAAATACAAGGATCAAAATTATGAATCTCCACTATTTATAATACATGCACCAGATGTGAGATCTCCTCTAAAAATTCAGTAGAGTGTTAAAACTTTGATCGAGTGAATAATTTACTTGGACTAAACTATGTACAGTGTAGAGAGATAAAAATTGATATACAATCGATATACACTTTGATGAAATCAGAAACACACCGTAGTATGCGTTTCATACTGTATGTGCTTTATTACCACAAATCAGAAGGTAAGTGAATAGATCTCACTTCACTTTTGTGTGAGACCTTGAAAGAAATTAAATTCTTTCATTGGTGCTCTTATGACTTTGACAATATCATGAATTGATGAATTAGTGTATGCTACTTTAGTATGAATCCAAAGGTTATGAAAAGAAAACCTAAAAGAGTAATGGTAGAAAAGTAATTAATCTTGATCATAGTGATATGTGAGCGAAAGAAAAATCATGTTTAATATATACACATTATGCTTGTGTCTGAGACCGATCCATTATGAAGACAATTTTATTTGACATCATAAGTGTGGACACAAGGTATATTAAAATTAAAAATGACAAGCGAGCTAGAGAAGCCATATGCATCTGAGGGCATGTCTAGGGCATGCATCTGAGGCACTTTATACAACATGATAAAATGTCATAAATGATAAAAGGGTAGTAGACTCTTATGCTAATCCTGAAAAAAAATTCCTAGCTTAAGAGCTCCTAAAATTAATGCTTATGCAGTCACGGCAACACACTATGTATGAAAATCTAAAAAAATATTTACTTTTAAAAGGATTTTATGTGATTCATCCCATTATGTGTGAGTGGGAGATGTTAGAACTTGGTACATTCATTATGGGATGACATATAACTTACTTCTATTCAAGAAGATAAGTTATGATTCCACTACATAACTACATATAGTAAAAGATCAAGAATTATGAAATTCTTTAATGAAATTGGAGTTATGTTACATTAAGAAAATGTATCTTTTAAATGAAGGAGTTACAAAATCACATTTCTTACCTATAAAAGAGAGTGCTTAAGTCATTCTCTACACACCACAAGAAGAGAGAAAAACATCTTTAGATTATAGTGTGTTTGTTGTGAAAAATTTGCAAGATTCCATAAATAATTTTGCAAAAAATCGCTAAGATAATTGATGGTAGTGACACACATTGATCCTAAAGAAGAAGGTATGTATTATATTCCACATAAATCTTCGAATTTAAATCCTTCAAATTTTACATTGCATAAATTTTTTATTTTAAATTTTAATATAATATTGACTTTCTTAAAAAACTTTGGAAGAAGAACATAAAAAATGACAAATATATCCATTTTTCTAGAATTCTACTCTCGGATTGTTATTATAAGTTTACAGAGTCCGAAATCAAAAGGACAATTTTTTTCACCAAAACTTTCGAAGGGGCAACTAAAATTAAAAAGAAACCAAAGGGGTAAAGGCGTAGGATATCCCACGCCTTCTTACATCCGTTAATAGATGCCATTAGATAGATTATTCTTTTTCTATTTCCTTTAGCAAGTCGTGTGGCTTCACACGCCTTGAATCAAAAAATTTGATTTAAGGCGTGTTAAGTCACACGACTTAACAATATTAGAATTCCTCTTCATACAAAGGTAAAATTTGGGTTCTGTGTCTTAATACATTTTTGTCATGGAAGTATTAGAATTCCTATTCATAGAAACTCTATTTCGAATTACAATACCAAGATTTGGGTTCTTTGTGATAACTAGTAGTTTTCACAGTTTGGATAAAAATCAATCCAAACAACAAAATCGAATCAAATCGATTAAATAAATCAATTTTTATTTGATTTGATTTGGTTTAATATTTTTAAAAATCGATAATATTTGATTTGATTTTGATTTTATTCAAAAAAATCAAAGAAATAACTGAATCGAATCGATAAATTATATACATATTTTTTTATAATTATATATATATATATATATATATATATATATATATAATTTATTATTTTTATGAATAATTTTAATTATTTTATATGTATTTTCATCAAAATTTATTTATAATTTAAATATCTTGTATTAAAATACGCCATCTTATTATTTTATGTAGTAATCTCACAATGCATTTTTTTTCTTTTTAAAAGAATTATTTTTTTTCTCCTTTGAATGAATTGTTCTTTTTATTTTTATGTATGGTTAATAACCGAACCAAATCGAACTGAAATCGATGACAACCAAATCG
Organism: Jaltomata sinuosa; assembly: GCA_003996215.1. Taxonomy (NCBI): domain Eukaryota; kingdom Viridiplantae; phylum Streptophyta; class Magnoliopsida; order Solanales; family Solanaceae; genus Jaltomata; species Jaltomata sinuosa. The sequence goes on from QJPP01007241.1 coordinate 187,122, forward strand.
ATATATGTATATTATATGTAGTTTGATTTGATTTTAATAATTTAAAAATTGATTATATTAGTTTGTTTATAATTTTGACCAATAACGAATCCAAACCAACCATTGAACACCGCTAGTGATAACAACTCAATAATGATAGGAATTTGCCTGCCCCTGCCATGAGTGTACAATTTTTTTTTTGTTATAAGAACTAGAAAAGAAGACCTTAATTTTAATTTAATAGGAAATTATTATATTAAAATATTATAGGAAGCTATAAACATATATAAAAAAAATTGAAACAACAAATTACAGAAAATATAAACTTCTTCCATTCACTTTTACTTGTCATTGTTTCGCTTCTCGATGTCAAACTGCATAAATTTTGGCTAACATTTTATGATGCATTTTTTCATCATATTAATATGAGAAAGATTGCAACTTATAACATTTTTCGTATAGTATTCGACCATCTAAGTTTTAAATTTAAAATATTAAATTAATCTATACTTCAGTTTAGCTTTGAAATTTAATCAAATTGACTTTCGTAAAACGAAACGTGACAAGTAAAAATGAGTGGAGGAAGTACTATATAACAAAATGATGCTAAGTAAAAAGAATCAATATACTTCCTATATTAAAGTGGTCACGAACATTGACGAGTCAAGCTCAAGTTCATTTGTTTCTCCTTTAATGAGAGGCTTCAATTTTGAGTCCTGTGTATGAAAAAATTCTTGATAGGGAGCGCTTCTTTTGAATGAATTCTACACAGCATAAATCCAAATTAATCAAATTTTAATATGGATATCAAATATCAAATGAAATTAAAAAAAAAAAAAGCTCAAAGTTCATCAAACCATTATAATATTGCTTTCATCTACTACCTCTCTCATTAGAACTTCAATAAGAATTATGCTCCACCTTCTGTTCAACTCAAAAATGCCCAAGTGGTGCTATAAGCTTTGGTTGCAGCTCCATAAACCAACTTTGCATGCAAGTAAGGCTGGCCTGGCATGAGAAGGCGTGTGAGTTGACACGCCTTGTAAGGTGTTTGGCCTTCCACGCCTTCTCTTTATCCCTTGTTAACAGCGTCGTTACGTTTTCTTACAAGGTGTGCAAGGGCGCACGCTTTTGCCCCTTTGATTTATATCTCATTTTCCCTTGCTTTTTTGAAAATTTTGAAAAAAAAAGTTGCCCTTTTGATTCCAGACTCTAAATTTACAACAATAACATACCCTGGATAATCTCACAAATGAGATTACACTCGGATTGTTATTCCACCTTAAATATATGGTATAATATACTACAATTATGATATAAATGTGTATCGTACATAATCATTGTCTATAGTATAGTAATATATTTTTTTTAATAAATGACAAATGTATATGAATCCATTTAGATTGACTTATTTTAAGTGTTTTTAAGTCAAAATAATTTTTAAACGTTTTTAGAGTGTTTGAGTAAGGTAAAAAAGTGCTTTTGAACACTTGATTTTAAACCAAAATAACAAAAAAAAAAGGTAAAAAATTGAGATTTCTAACTTAATAGTTTATACTTAAAAAAAACTTAAAATAAACTTATCCAAAGAGATTCTATATCAAACAAGTCAATGTGTTTAGTTGAAGATTACCGTATTAAGTAAAATCTGATGAAATCGGTTCAAGATTCAACAACCTTTCTTATTTATGCTCTTTATTCTTAAATTACTTAGCTAGCATTTGCCCATAAATTTTGAATCAAATTTTGAAAATTTATCTTTAAATTTTTATTTGGTCACAAATTTTAAATCAGATTTTAAAAATTTATTTTCAAAAAAATTTCAAATTCTAAAAACTGGCCTGAATCGATTTTTGAGACTTTCACTTATAAAACTTCAAATAAAATACATGTTTAAACACAATTTCAAAAACTTAAATTTTCAAGTTTCCAATTTATGGCCAAATGGGGCCTTAATCTTAGTGACCAAGTAAACTTCATTTCTTAACTATAGTTTCTTTCTTCTTTTTCTTATTAGTATTATTATATACTGTTTGACTTAGGTCATTGCTTGCGTTATGATAAAAGAAAACGACTTATCAAACTTTCGTGTAGGTTTTTGTAACCTATTTCCACCCAATATTTTAGAAAATAAACGTGAAAATGTTGTTAGAAAGTGCATAATTAATAATTAAACAACATGCATCGAAATTTGATGGATATACGTTTGGATATGAATTGAGTGATATTTAAAAAATTAGTATTTGAAGTTAAAATTGATAAATTATATTTAAAAATTAAAATTATATTTAAATATAACATGTATTTTACTTGAAAAAGAATTGAAATTTTAAAAGTGAGAAAAAAGTTTCAATTGAATCTTAAAATAAAACTAACTAAAAAATCATTCTAACGTGTAATCAAATATTTTTATGTAAAGAAGGCAAAAGGTTCATATCCCAAACGCCATTTAGGATAAGACAAGCTTGTCCCTTTTCTATATTTTATTTTATTTTTTATTTTATCAAACAAAGTCACTATTGAGATAAGTGCAAACTTAGGTCAAATCAGTACTAAAATTAATACTTAATACTTCTTCCGTTTATTTTTACTTGTCACATTTTAATTTAGTACATTTATTAAGGAAACAATAATTGACATGTCTATTTTACCTTACTACCCTTATTAATTACTTCATCTATTTCAATTTGTTTGACATACTTTCTATTTTAGTCCGTTTCAAAAAGAATGACTCTTTCCCTTCTTAATAACTTTTTAATTTCAACTTTTCACATGACATATTTTAGACCACAAGATTAAAAGATATTTTAGAACATTTTACGTATCTTTAATTTAAGACCACAAAATTCAAAAATCTTCTTTATTTTTTTAAACTTCGTGCCAAATCGAAACAGGTCAATCAATTTAAAACGGAGGAAATAATATTTATTATTAAGTCTTAAAAAATTATTTGAGGAATAAATAATTAATGCTTTTACTTATATTACTTTCAAATACATGATGTTTTTTTTTTTTAAAAAAAAAACATCATAACACTCTCCCATAAGTGAATCATTTGGCCATTAATAATTCATTAAATTAATAAATTCACTTTCAAGGAGATAAAAATGGCACATATGAAGGTTAAATATGACTAACCAAATATCATAAGAATCAAAATCAAAATTTACAATATTTGAGGGATTAAAAGTATTAACTTCCCAATTAAGAAAAGAAATTCCAAATTTACACTTTCCACTTGACAAAAAGACTCATTGGCCATTGCTATTTCAATATCAATATATCATCATACACTCTGAAATTAAAAAATGAACTACTAAAAATAAATTAAAAATAAAAAAGATTAAATTAAATAAATAAAGGTATACTCCTCTTAATTAGCTTGAAGAGGAGGAAGAAAAAACAGGGGAAACAGAATTTCCCATTATTTACAAAGAACTCCCCCTAACTTCACAAAACTTCCAATTAACACCCATCATCTATATGATCCATCAGAATCAGCACCAGAAGTTCCCATTATTTACACAGAACTCCCCCAACTTTCCAAAACTTCAACAAAAACATCCATCATCTTTTTATGATTCATCAGAATCAGCACCAGAATCAATACAATTTGGGGATTCTCCTGGGGTTTTTCCATTCCCTTTTTTCTTTCTCGATTCACCATATACAAAATCAGCTGCAGATTTTATCAAAGAATTCAAGATTTTCACCTTTATTTGTCCCCTTCTTGGTGGTGGAAGAGGAAACCTCTGCTTGTTGTTGTTCTTGTACTGTTCTTCCATTTTCAATTCCATTTTTTTTTTTGGGGTTTTAGTGAATTTCAAGAAGAAGAGATTTTGTGGGAAGAAGAGAGACTTAAAAGAGTGAAGAAAATGAGAGAGATTTTTCAATGATTTTTTTGCTTAAAGAGTCCACCTTTAAATAGAAGTTTCAGTGAGTTGAAGGACTAAAGTGTAAAATTCAATTATAATTACTTGGTGACCAAGTACCAGTGACAGTTGGCTTTGGTCACTACAGCTACTGTTAATGACGTTTTTTTTCTCCTTTTAAAAAAAAGTTTTCTCAAAATGACTAGTATAAATTGGAGGAACACTTGCTTAGGGTTTAAGAAAGAATAGGAAGAACCTTCTAGAAGAACAATCCCAAGAAGGGTGCAACAGGGTAGTTAGTTAGTTAGTTACTACTCCCTCCCCTTCGACTTGACATGATATTTAAGAAAAAAAATAAAAATTGAAACTTGTGTCTTAAAATAATCATTTCATTAAGGATAAAAGGGTAATTTTAAAAGTTGAACTGCCTGAAACGTAAATAGCTTGTCGTTTTCTTTCCTCAACCAGTGACAGGCCTCACTATCTACTTTATTGGGTCTATCGAGCTTCCATACCCTGGGACTTTATGTTCATAATGATGTCATGTTTCCCTTTGACACTCCGAAAAAACAAATCTTGATTGAACCTATATTTGCTCAATGGATACAATTCGCTCATGGTAAAACTTCATATGAGTTTGATGTACTTATTAAATTGTTTCCTATAATAAAATGATATTTTTTTGATACGGACTAAAAAAAAAATATCACGAAGGGAGTATTAGCTTATGCTCAAAATTAAAAGGAAAAATCGAAATTCCAAATTTACACTTTGCTACTATCCATTAAGCCAACAAAACAATAGACTCACTTTTCAAAAGACTCATTGCTATTGCTTGGTTTTCCTATGGTAAATTGTTGGATTTTTAAGAGGTGTGAATGGAAAATGAATAAGTAGGGTAATCATAATAAGGGATCATGGGCTATTACATTCCTCTGGGAACTAATTCCAGTAACCTTTGTGAAGCAAATGCTCTGGTTTTTGGTCTTGATTGGTGTATTACCAATGAAGTCACTCATTTGGAGATGAAATCCGACACTATGCTTCTGGTTGCTGGTGTTCAAATGCTAAATAATGTCCCTTGGGAACTTCATGATATAATCTTGAAGATTAGGAGAAGGATGAAAGGTAGGGATTACTCTATATGCCATTGTTTCCGAGAAGCAAATGTAGGGGTCGGCCTAACTCCCCACCAGTAAGGTGGCATGGCTTGAAGTTAATAAATGAATCCACAAAATTCTTCGAGGATATTTGATTTGATGGTCATTGAGTTTTTTTTTAACTAGTGTATGACTAGTTTTTAAACTATCAAATTGATAATTGAACATATAGTTGTTCAGAAAAGTTGTGTTCTTTCGTGAAAGAGTGTCACTTGAAATATAGTGATTTTTCATGAAAAGATACATCTATTAAAATACAATTATTTATATAGACGTGAATGTTGGTCAAAGGCTATCCACCTTTATTGATCGACAAAAATGACAATCAATTAATCATTAATAATGATTAATGTCTTGTTAATAAGTTATGTTTTAATCAAGAACTTGTGGGGGAGCTCTATCCTTACGGCTAGCCAAATACTGAATGGAGTGCCCCATAGCAAAAACACAATATATTCCATATGAAAATGGAAAGAAAGAAAGCCCAACTTGAATTACTTCAAAGTGTGGAGGTGTTCGGTTAAAGGGCAAGTTCCTAAACCCAAAAAGGGTAATATCGAAAAATGGTTGATTGTGTTTTTAGAAAATATGTCACCGATAATAAAGGATATTGATTTCCGATACAATCAGAAAATGTTGAGTTATTGACATTAGTGTACATGTCTTTGGTGGATAAAATATATGCTAGTTAGTGAAATTTTTCACGTAACTAATTTCGTCTTAGTAAAGACTAATTGATTGAAATAGTCAATTGATAATTGATCATATGTCTTTTAATTAAAAATCGTGTTCTTTAATTTCGTGAAGAATGTCATTTGAAAGGTTGTGACACTTCATGATAAGATGTGTCTGTTGAAAGACAACTCTTTGAAAAGAAAAGATGTTTTATTAAACGTAAAAGTGAACGGATATCACTTGAAAGGTTGTGACATTTCATGATTATGATGTATTTGTTGAAAGTCAGCCTTTTGAAAAGATATGACGGTTCTTTGGTTTATAAATCGAAGAATCAATTGATAATAATAGCTTGAATTTTCACATGAGTGAATGTGCTATTAGTTGGATAGTTGAGTAAGTAGACTTACAAAAAGTGAAATGGTTGAGAAATATACTAACAAAAGGTTGTGGCCACAACTGAGGTCAATCATCCTCAAGTATTGATATAATGATGTACTTTAAGTATAGTCATCAGTCTATCATATATCCTATTTCTTTTTAAGTATGATTTGCACTATTGACATAACAATATTAATGTACTCTATTTTTGGAGATTAAAACCTTTGGTTTTCTACTCCGTTTGAATCTTCGTGCTGATTTGAAGAATATAAAAACTTCATCAGAACTTAGAGTTCATTTTGGTTAGCAATTCGAAGAATATAAAAACTTCGTTGTTAACTTGAAACAAGTTTGAATAAAGATTGGTTTGAAGAATATAAAAGCTTCACCGAGTAAATTAGTTTGTGTATTCGATTCGAAGAATATAAAAACTTCACCGATTCACTAACCAATGTGTTTGAATGGTTATTCCAATTTTAAGAATATAAAAACTTCATTGGAACTAAAGTTCATTCAGTTTAGCGATTCGAAGAATATCAAAACTTCATCGTTAACTTCTGAAATAATGTTAGTATTATGCAAGAAAATGAGCATCAAATATTTAAAGAAGTCATGTCTTCTGCAGAATCATCATTTTTGAAAAGAGGCAGTCAATAGTGAGATTGAATCGATAATGAACAATCATACGTGAGAATTGATTGATATTCCTCCATGAAACAAACCTTTAGGTTCCAAGTGAATTTTCAAAAAGGAAAATGAAATATGATGCAACTATTGACAAATATAAAGCAAGACCTGTCGTCAAAGAATTTAGACAATATGAGGGTCTTGATTACTTTGATATGTACCCATCTGTAATAAGAATTACATAATTCGAGCGTTAATAGCGTTAGTCATTGTGTACGGTCTTAAAATCCATCAAATGGATATGAAAACAGTCTTCTTAAATGGAGATTTGAAGGAAGAAATCTACATGGAACAACCTGAAGGGTTCGTGGTTTTTGAAAATGAAAAGAAGGTGTGTCGACTTGTTAAGTCTTTGTAAGGACTAAAACAAGCAGCTAAACAATGATGTGTGAAAGTTGACCATACAATGTTATCAATGGGTTCAAAATTAATGAGTGTGACAAATGTATTTATATTGAGAACATTGTAAATCAAGTCGTCATTGTTTGTGTATATGTGGATGATATGTTGATAATGAATAGCGACATTGTTAATATAAATGCTACTAAGCGTATGCTTGCTAGTAAATTTGATATGAAAGACTTAGGAGTTGCCGATTTGATATTGGGAATTAAGATTCACAAAACTCCTCAAGGTTTAGCATTGTCTCAATCTCATTATATCCAAATGGTACTTGAAAAATTCAAGTATTTGGATTTTAAAGTTGCAAAAATAAAAATAAAAAATCAATTGATGTGAACCTTGTTCTTGCTAAGAATAAAGGTGAAAGTCAGTCTCAATTGGATTATGCCAGAGTGTTGAAAGTTTGATGTACATCATAAATTATACACAACCAGATAAAGCGCTATGAGTAAATTGAGTCGATACACAAGTAATCCCAACTAGAATCATTGGATGACTATGAAATAAGCTTTGGGGTATTTAGAACATACTCAAAATTTTATTTTGCATTACAACAAATACTCCACAGTTATTAAGGAATTAGTGATGCAAATTGTATCACCGAGTCAGCTGAAACTAAATCCACAAGTGGATATATTTTTACCATTAATGAAGGAGCAATGTCTTGGAAATTATCCAAATAAACATGTATCACCCGCTCTATAATAGAGTCTGAGTTTATAGTTTTAGACAAAGCCGGTAAAAAAGTTGAATAACTCTGAAATGGCTTAAATCGTTGACATATGTATACATACATTGTGATAGTCAAAAGGTAAAGAAAAGTTGAGAGGGTTATATATAACGGTAAGTCTCGTCACATACGACAAAGACCTAATACCGTTAGACAACTATTCTCTAGTGGAACTATCATAATTGACTATATAAAGTCAAAAGATAATGTGTTGGATCCACTTACAAAAGCGCTAACTAGAGAGGTAGTTGAAAGATCATCGAAAGGAATGGGATTATGGCCGAGGACAAATCATCGTGGCGGTAACTCTACCTAGAATACTAGAGATCTCAAGATCTAGGTTCAAGGAGATCAAACAAAGTCATTGAACATTGTCAAAAATAAATTTTATGGTCCATTCTCGTAATGAGATAATGTTCAGTAACAAGGATAAGACATTAAGGCTTTTTAATGATTTCTAAGTTTGATACGGGGTATATCAAATAGTGTATCTATGGGATAATACATTTAGGAATCACCTATGTAAGTGTGAAGTATAAGTCGTTTCAAGGAGAATCATGTAAGGCCAGTTCTCTACGCATTGATGAACCAGATGTGTTCATGGCTGAAACGAACAAAACAATGAGAACCAAAGACGGTTAAAGGGTTTATTGTGTGACATATGATTGTCTAGGTATACACCAAAGCTTGACGGTTCAAAGATATCAAATCTACAGAGTATGTCCGACATATGCTCACTATGAAAAGTTCAAAGGGAAGCCTACTTATCCAGATGCGATTAATCCTTACTTACGAATCACACAGTTTTTTCATGCATGTTTTCATCAAATAGTCATTCCCCATTCATGTGGGGGATTGTTGAATTTTTAAGAGGTGTGAATGGAAAATGAATAGGTGTTTTTCTGAATGGATGCATTTTGAATAGGCACATTTTCATATTGAAAGGTTATGACCTTTCTGATGGGTTGTGACCTTTTTGATGGGTTGTGACTTTTTGTATTGGTTATGACCTTTCCGATAAGACACAATAAGCACTTCTTCATCCTACCCTTTGGTGGATATAAATAGAAGAGTTTTCTCTCATTTTTTAACATTGAATTTTCTGCATTTCCTCTGCATATTTTCTTACAAATAAAAAAATAGAGTCATGTGTGATTTATTGTCGTTCGTTGAGTACGACGAAGTCGTTGGCGTTTGAGGTACCGCTATTCCAACGACATGTATATCCATTTTATGCTAGGAGGAAAATAATCCTATACCTCGGGTACAGTGAGGGGATTAAATTCCTTAAGTACACACAGTGAATTCTGTGGACTAGGATTTTAAGTAAAGTTTTTGCTTTTCTGCTTTCCAGTTTATTTTGATTTTCTGATTCACTAGTTTGAACACAGGATACCAACATAAATTCTCTATTTCAGTTCGTTAAATATAATCAATCTCCTGGTTGTTGAATATTTGAAGTAATGTTTATTTCATTTTGAGGTGCTTGAAGATTCTGCTATTTGAAAATAAAATTGTCCTTGAACGCGTCATGATTATAGGCTGCACTTAGTTGGAACTGTAGGGTATCAATGGTACAGTTTGAGTGGTTATTTTATAAAATTTGTATCATATCAATTTTTTAGTTATTTTATTTTATATAACCAAAATTAGACTTTTCAAAACCGTCCCATCATTTCATTTTTTCTTTGATATCAATACGGTTCAGTTAATTTTTATTTTTTAAAAAAAATAATCACACAACAACTTTTGAAATATTGATAGCCAGGTTTGAACCCGCAACCATAGCAATAACCTGAAGGCTCTCAACCGCTGAGCTAACACTTCACCTCGTGTCAAGATGTATCAAAATTAATACATATACTAAAATCAAAATTTCACCTATATATATAACGTAATTTTTCGATGAAGGGGTGTCACTTGACACCCCTGGGGTAAGGGTAGCTCCGCCCCTGTCTACCATGTGTACTTGTGTGTGACTTGACAAAAATTTCTTAGGCATTTTTATTGTTTAAAAGGCGATGAATCAAGAAAAAATGAAAGAAAATAAGAATAAAAATTCATCCATTATTTTATGGTAGTGTAAAATTGTTAAGCATAGACAAAAAATAATAATTTAGATTACACGAGCGAAAAGAAATTAATGAAGATAAAATTCAAGAACTTAGTCTACTTAAATTAATTATCGAATAAGAGAAATTTAAATCATAAGAGAGAAAAAATATCTAATAACGTGTAGCTTGTTACCCAAGATCATTGGAATACCTTATAGCTTACTAGTTACTACTCAAGAGTCGAAATCCTAGAACTAATTTAGTTTTGATCGGAGTAGTATAATAAGTTTCAATATTAGGACTTTGAGTGTTAATTATGTTGCGCCTTTCCATCACTCCGGGTTCTAAGCAATTTTTTTAATATTTTATTATTTTTAAACTTCATATATAAAATATATTTACACATATATTATTTGGTACGGTTCGATATTTTTTCGGTTAATTTTTATAAAATAAAAAATCTACCCAATTATTCGGTACGGTTATAAACTTATATAAAAATCGTCGATTTTATTAAAAGAAACCTAAAAATTCGGCTTGGTACCGTTCGATTCGGTTAGTTACGTCGGTTTTTTAAAACTCATTGACACCCCTAGTGGAAGAGATACCCATTGAATTTGTACTCCTCCTATTTAAAAGTCTTATTTACTTTTTTAAATTTCGCGTCAAGTCAAATCAAACAAACAATTTGAAACGGAGGGATAATTTGTATTGGTGACTCTCTTGCTTAACTTTTGACGGTTAATGTTCCATTAGAGTATAGGAAATTTTTAACTGTGTGATTCTTCGATATATAAAGTTAGTACATAATTTATTAATTATGAATTCGTAAGCTTCATGTCCATTATTAAAGTTGCTGAACTTCACGGTAAGAGAAAGACCAAGGCGGGATTTAAACTTGATGGGTTTAACTTTTAGGGGTCGTTTGCTAGCTAATAAGAGTTATGCAGGTATTACTAATGTAGGGATTAGTTATGAGAAAATTTATGTATTATTTATATAGGTATTAGTTATGCAGGGATTACTTATTCATGTATTAGTTATTCCACCTTCTATCCTGCATAAAATAATACATAGATTCCTTCATAATTTATACATGTATTAGTTATGCAGGTTTCTAAATTGCAAACCAAATACTGTATTAATTTTATACATGAATAACTTAACTCCTAATCAGCTACCAAAGATGGTATTACTTATGCAAGATTTAATACCTGCATAAGTCACTCTTAAACCAGCTACCAAACGATACAGTTTTGAAACTGCACTCATTGTACAACAACATACCCAACATAGTCTCACAAAATAGGGTTTGAGGAAGGTAGAGCATCCGCATACCTTACCTCTACCTCACGAAACTGAACTCATTGTATTTTTTTTATAATTGTGGGTTCAAAATATAATAGTTATGTCTTTTTATGAAGTGTTTTCTCTTTGACCAGAACCAAAAGTGCACCCCTTTTGAGAAACAAAGGACCATTTTTGCGTTCAGCATTATATAATAAGGACCTAAGTGAACCTACTATTTAAAATTAAGGGACTATTTAGGCTATTTTCTCAAGATAAATTCTGAAGATATCATTTTAGCCACTCCAATTTTATCTTGGTTATAGGTACTGTATCTTTAATTATTTAGCCATTTGTTTATTGATACTCATATTGTCATTTCTGCTATCCTAATCTCAAATATTTCTTGCAGTGATTTTGCAGCTGTATTGCTAATTATCTGCCATTGAAAGGTTAGTTGCCCTTAATTACTCTATCCATTTGATTAAATATATAGAGCAAAACAACACTTGTAGTGGCTTATCAAAGTATAATTTAGCTCCTTGCACTATATATAGTTGTGTTGCTCAAACTCTTCAAAAATGCCGCCGATTACGTCGGAAAATTGTGCATTTTTTGAGGATATGACACAAGTGTGACAACTTTTTTAAAAAGTCTCAGCAACATAGATATATAGTAGAAGTCTATATTATTCAGTAGATCCAAACATCATCCTAAGTAAGCAAGGCGGAGCCAGGATTTTTTGTCTACGGTTTTTGAACCACAATAATATTTGCTTACTGGGAGTTAAGTTATTTTCACACATTAAATGAGCTAAAGCTACTGAGTTTTGCTGAATCCGTAGCTTTAAAGCTGGCTCTGCCCCTGTACTAGTATAAGTAAGAATGCTGGCTCTGCCCCTGTACTAGTATAAGTAAGAATATTGCCTTATATGCTCATTTATTGTACCTCCCTCATGTCTTCTTATGTGATCACTGTGATAACGAAATGGACCTTAGGCGTAACTTAAAGACCATATAAAGAAGCCAAATACTCCTTAACGCACCAATGTTGGACTCAACACATTGTTAACCTGTGATAACCATGATTAAGACTAATAAATTACATAATCTTATTTAATTTATGCCTCCCCTTTTGCCACTTTGCAAATCATGTTATCTGTATTAATACCATTGACCTCTCGCAACCTGCAGCTTTCAGGTCATAATCGTGAAGGAAAAAAAGGGGAATACAGTAGATATGGCTTATGCAAGTTTGGCTTCTCTTATTAGAACAATAGAATCGCTCTTGACAGCCAATTCGCCAACGCAATCTCTAATCTGTGATCACAGAGAAGAATTTTGCGCTCTTCATGAAAAAGTAAGTTCCCTGGAAGTATTTCTCAAGAACTTTGAGAAAAGCAATGTTTCTCGGGAAATGACGGATTTGGAAGTAGAGATAAAAGAAGTTGCAAATGCAGTTGAATACACAATTCAACTGAGACTAACAGAAACTGTAATGGCAAAAAATAAAAGGACACGTCGAAAGTTTCATCACAGCCTGCAACAAGTAGCACGGGACATTGATCGTGTTTGGAAAGAGTCGACAAAGATTCTAGATAAAGGCAAACAAGCATCAAAGGAATCATTGGTTCAAGATTTTTCAAGTTCAACAAAAGATATTCTGAATGTTAAGAACAATATGGTTGGACGTGATGATCAAAGGGAAAGGTTGTTAAAAGATCTGACTGGAGGCTACTCTGGCGAACCCAAAGTCATCCCTATTGTGGGGATGGGAGGCATAGGCAAGACAACCTTAGCAAAAGAGGTTTACAATGATGTATCAATTGTATCTCATTTTGATGTTCGTGCCTGGGCTACTGTATCTCAACATCACAAGGTAAAGGACATCTTGCTAAGCCTTTTACATTCGAACAAAATGGATGACACAGTTAAGATGAAAGGTGAGGCAGATCTAGCAGACATGTTGAAGAAAAGCTTAAAGGGAAAGAGGTACTTAATTGTCATGGATGATATCTGGAGTAGTGAACCGTGGGATGACGTGAGACAATGCTTTCCAAGTCAGAACAATGGGAGTAGAATACTGTTGACTACCCGTGATAATGAAGTAGCTTGTTACGCTGGTACAGAGAATCTTTCTTTGTAGATGGGCTTCATGGATCAAGATGAGAGTTGGAACCTTTTTAAAAGTGCAGCATTTGCAAATGAAGCACTATCATCTGAGTTTGAGACTATTGGGAAGCAAATTGCAGAGAAATGTCACGGGTTACCACTAACTATGGTCGTGGTTGCTGGGCTTCTAAAATCTAAACGAACACTAGGAGATTGGGAAAGTGTTGCAAAAGATGTCAAGTCATTTGTCACAAATGATCCTGATGAACAATGTTCACATATGCTTGGGTTGAGTTACAATCACTTGACCAGCGATCTAAAAGCATGTCTTTTGTATTTCGGAATATTTCCAGAAGACACTGAGATTCCAGTGAAGAATTTGGTGAGATTATGGATGGCTGAGGGGTTCCTGAATTTGGAAAAAGACTTGGAAGGAGAGGCTAAGAAGTGTTTACAAGATCTTATCAACAGATGTCTAGTTCTCGTTAGCAAGAAAAGTCTAGATGAAACAAAAATTAGATCATGTAAGGTTCATGATCTAATACACGACCTGTGCTTGAGAGAACTTCAAAGGGGAAACGTTTTTATCATGAACGATATTGTGTTGGATAAATCAGATGCGAAAAAAGCTCAAAGCCATGATTTTGTATTTGATTATGATCCAAATTATATTCCTCCAGAATGCCAATCTCTCAGTTGGCAAAAAATGCAGCCCTTCAAGCTCTGGACTGGTGATGAAGTTTCTGATCTCCGCTATGGTCTTTATAGGGCCCTTCTTACCCCTGGACATTATCAGTTGACATATGATGACGACAACAATCTTTTGAGGCGAACTCATTCTATTTTCTTTTCTTGTCATCATTGCTCAACTTTTATTCTCAAATCAGACCTTATTCATTTCAAATTACTCAAAGTCTTGGACTTGAGGCCCATCGCAAAGATTGATGTTTTCCCTCTACAGATACTAAGACTCATCTGGTTGAGGTACCTAGCATTGCCCTTCCTTTCGAATTTTGACATGCCTCCAGAAATTTGCAGCTTATGGAATCTGCAGACATTCATTGTTAAAGGGTATGGTCGATCAGATATACCTTTACATGAGCAAATTTGGGAACTAATGCAATTAAGGCATCTCGAACTAGGCACATTTTATTTGCCAAATCCCCCAAGAGGATCTGTTGACAAAGGGGGACACTTGGATTTTTCAAATATACAAACTATTTCTTACTTGTCTCCACGTTGTTGCACGAAGGATGTTATTTCAGGGATTCAGAATGTTAAAAAATTAGGAATTAGTGGAAATGAGGATGACTATAGAAGTTGTCGAAATTCTGCACTTCTCAACAATCTTGTCCATCTGCATCAACTTGAAACATTGAGTTTAAAAAGAAAGTATGGTTTGAGGCCACACATTTTGCCAGCGGCCATTCCAAGTGCAAAAGTTTTTCCAGCAACGCTCAACAAGTTAAAGTTAGAAGGAACTTATATAAAGTGGTTGTACTTGGACATCATAGGTGAGTTGCCTAACCTTGAGGTGCTGAAGCTGAAGTCTGATGCTTGTTGTGGCGAAGAATGGTATCCAACTGTAGGGGGATTTACTCAGTTGAAACTTTTGCTAATTGAGCATAATGATTTCAGGCACTGGAAAGCTACAAATGACAATTTTCCTGTCCTTGAGCGCCTCGTGCTTATAGCCTGCTCTGAGTTGAAAGAGATACCCATAGAATTTGCAGAAATCAACTCACTGAAACTAATTGAGTTAAAGGACTGTAAGAGTGGACTCGCGGCTTCTGTTGCACGAATTCAACAAGAACAACAAGACCTCGGAAACAACCCCGTGGATGTTCGTATCTCCAATCCAGTTGAACAATGTAAGTATATATTTATCAAGGTTACACTCTTTCTAATTTCCACAAGTCACGTCATTCTTATAAAACTGCAAATGTTGTGATGAAAAGCAGAATCTTTCTGAAAAACTAAAAATTGTTTGTAACATAGAATTATCAAAGCTAATACTACTAATCTACTAAAAGTTCAAAAGCAACACAAAAAATGTAAGTCCAAAGGCCTAACCACATTACAACAGTAAGACATAACCTATAACAGGCAAAAGTGCTGAATAGTATGCTTATTTTGGAGAATATTGTATGCAAGACAACTAGATGATGCCACATTTCAATAAGATTACAGTTGAATTTGTAGAGGATCAAGAACACGCGTCACGATTCAACCCTGTTTTAGAGTCCGATTTGCTAGCGGTTTGGTTAGTAGGAAAATATAAAAGGGAAAAAGCATATCAATTACATTGCAATAAGAAACAGACCTAGTTTCATGTATAAGCTTGTTAAGTTAAAAAAAAACATAATGCTGCAGTCTGTAGTAACATTGTCAATGAATTATATTGGGCTGATCATAATCAAAATTCTTTTTTGATACACAAATGAAGAACATGAACTATATTGGGTTGGTCAAAAAACCATAACTCATTTTTATTCTTCTTAAAAAAATCTAATAAATAAAAATTCAATTTAAAAAGCTCTGACCCGACCACACTCAAAACCCAAAACTCATATGAAAACTACGCCGGTTTTATATTAAATAAATAATTTTACACTTTAAAAATTGACTGAATCCCCTGATATTTACAAAAAAAGAAGAAGAGAAAACTACGTCGGTTTTATATTAAATAAATAATTTTTTAAAATAGTTTTCGTGCATTTTTTGCGCACATAATAACCGATGGACGTGTGTCAATTTTCTTGAAGTCCTCGATTTTCTTTTTAAAAAAATCATTGAAACACCGACAGAGGCCATCGATTTTTAATGTTTTTTTAGTTGTGCTACAAAATGTTACCTTCAGGTTCTTGTCGGTTTTGATTTGGAGCAGGTCCTTGGGGTTTTGAGTTTAGGATCGGGTCGGAGCTTTTTGATTGAGTTTTCATTTATAAATTTTAAAAAAGAGTTATCCACCGGAAAATTAGTATTTTTAGGTTATGTGATTTTTGTGTGAGTATACTCAAAGTTTAGTGACTTTTGTGTTAGGACTGATAATTATGTGACTTTTGTAAAAAAATGTGATAGTTACGTGATCATATGTGAAATTTACATGCTAAAAGTCATAAGTTACATTTCTAATTTATGGTTTTTTGACTTATTTTTGTTATTTTGACTTTAAAGATAAATATTTAAAATTACTTTTTTATTTTATCCAAACATTATTTTAAAAATTATTTTTACTTAAAAATACCTAAATAAGCCGGTCCAAATAGGCTCTAAATTGCAGGGTCTATTCCTGTTGATTTTTTCAGTCTATCTAGCCAGCTAACCAAACTTTAATCCCAAGTTAATCATGCTCAAACTAAGACAAAAAGTAAAATTAAGAAACGAAATTCCAAATTTATACTTTGCCACTATCCATTAAACCAACAAAACAATACATTCACTTTTCAAAAAGACTCATTGCTATTTCAAATTTTCATATATCAAATATATCATACACTGAAATTAAAAATGAGCTAACAACAATTGAAGAAAAACAAAGAGATTTAAAGAAATAAAGGTAGTCTTTTTTTAATTTTTATTCTCATCTGGTGTCTGGTATTCGTATTGAAGTCTGATTTATAAGCCCATATTTGAAGTCAGCTCCTTATTCTCAGAGGCTTGAACACGAGACCTCTGATTAAAGGTGAAAATATTCTGAATCATCCCACCACGATTCATATTATTAAGCTGAAACTATAGTAGAAATAGGGAAAAAATAGAATTTCACTTAATTTACGTAGGACTCCCTGTATAAGCTGAGGGTCTATCGAAAACAACATATCTATCTCCACGAGGTAAGGATAAGGTTTGCATACACTCTATCCTCCCCAGACCCCACTTGTAGAATTACACTGAATATATTATCGTTGTTCACATAGAACTCCTCCCAGCTTCATAAAACTTAAAAAAAAATCACCAATTTCCCTTTTTGATTCTTGATCCATTGGCCATGGAAATAAATTCAGCTGCATATTTTATCAGAGAATTCAAGATTTTCATCTTTATTTGTCCCCTTCTTGGTGGAGGAGGAAGCCTCTGCTTGTGTTTCTTGTATTGTTCTTCCATTTTTTCTTACTAGTACTAAATACTAATTAGGAAGAAGAGATTGTGAAAAAAAAATGGTTTTGTGGGTGAAAACAGAGACTAGTGAAGAAAATGAGAGAGGTTTTTATTTTTTATTTTTTATGATTGGTAAGGATTTTTGCTTAAAGAGGCCACCTTTAAATAGCAAGTGGTTTTGACTTTTGAGGGACTAAAGTGTAAATTTCAATTACTTGGTGGCTTGTGTGTGAGAGAGAGAGAGAGAGTGTATAATTTTAAATTTTTATATAAAAATATACACATGTGTGTGTGAGATTAATTTTAAATTTTTTATATATTTATATATCATATGTGTGTGTGATTATAATTTTTAAATATGCATTTTTGGTGAAAGAGGCTTCCTTCAAATAGCAAGTGGTTTGAGGGACTAAAGTGTAAATTTTAATTACTTGGTGGCTTAGGGGGGGGGGGGGTGGGGGTGTGGGTGTGGGTCAGGGGCGGAGCTACCCTTGCTCAAGGGTGGTCAGCCGAACACCCTTCGCCGAAAAATTATATCGAATACGTAGGCAAAATATTCTGTTTTTGAGTATATTTAACAATTTGAACACCCTTGTACCGAGCGTGTGCTGTAGCTCAGTGGAGAAGAGTGTGCATTTTAAGTCTCCCGTCGCGAGTTTGATTCCACTCTAAAGCATTTTGTGTACCTTTTTATATCAAAAACATGGGTTAACCACACATTTGCGGGTTCAATTCCGCTGCGTTTATGTACCTTTTATATGTAGTTCCATTTGAATTATTCGTTGCATTCACTCATTGAAAAAAAAAATACTTTATAAATTTGAACACCCTTAGTCAAATTTCTGGCTCCGCCACTGGACTGTGGGTGTGTGTGTGTGTGTCTGTGGGTGGGTGCGTGGGTGGGGTGTGTTGTGTGTGAGAGAGATTATAATTTAAATTTTTTTAATATAAAGTAGACACATATGTGTGTGTGAGATTATAATTTTAAATTTTTTATATAAAATATATATGATATGTGTGTGATTATAATTTTTATATATGTATTGATATAATCGATTTGGTACGATTTTTTGATAATTTATTGTTTAAAATTAAAATCAAATTTTAAATTTATAATCAAAATCAAATCAAATAAAAAATGTCAATTTTCTCTTCGAATTGGTTTGATTTTCAATTTTTTGTGAACATCTAATAAGTTGATATTTTATTAACTTATTGTTTTTTTTTTACTTAGACTTTTGTGAATAATAATGAGAAAATTAGTGTACTTATAGTGTTTTCTTGGTATTTTGCAGTTTACATGTGGTTGAGGAGAGCATTGTAAGAAATTAAGTGAAAAATCAAATTTAAAAGAGGTCAAATTGAAGAAAATGACAAAATTGGCTAGAAGTGCAAAAGTGACCAGCAAGGTAAATCTGAAAATTGGCTATTTTATGAATGAGTCTTTGTTTCTTTAATTAATCTTGTTTTTTAATGTTTTCAAAGAGATTAGCTAACTCTAGGGCTCACTCATTTATTTTGATTTAAGCTCGGGAAAGATAAATCGAGATTGAAAAAGATTAATTAACAAGAATTTGGATCGCTAATTCTCATCTAATAGATTCAAGTTAGAGATAGAAGAACTACTTGTAGCCATATTTGAGCGTTCTTAATGCTCTTTATTGGATTAGAGAGATAGTCAATTAAGTAGTCTTGTTAGTATCTGTGGGCAATTAATATAGAATCATTATTCGAGACTAAAGTACTTGACCCATAATTAATTAGTGGTAGATAATTATTTGCAATAGATCATTTCTTTATATAATTTATTTTCATATTTTTTATATATCTCGTATTTTCCTTTGCTTGTGAGGCCATTGATCACTTTATGCACTTTTAGATTAGTTTTATCTTTGCTAGTTTTTAAATCGAAAAATTAAATATTGATAAAGCATTTGACTTAGCTTAGTTGGTGATAAATCCTTTATTTTTTTAATTATCTTTATATTATTCTATACGAAATTTAATCCCAACTCATAATTGAGTAAGTTATATTACGATAATCATGTATATGTTTTCTTTGAGAAGTGAATTTAAACGTTAGCAACTCCTCTAGCTAATGCCGAAAAGTAATCATGTATTTAATTTTTTTGTTGGGGTTTTTCTTTAGTAGTATCAATTAGAAGAGGTCCTGAAGGAGAAAGAAAATAACAATAATAACATATTTAGTAGGGTCTGAAAAAAATAGTATATACACAGATTTTATCATTATCTTAAAGATAGAGAGAAAAAGAAAGAAAAAAGAAATAAAAGAAAAGAAGCTACTGAATTATAAAAAATCATATAATTAAAAAGTATTTACATTGAATTATAAAAAATACTTTTTTTTTTCATTTGAGGAATACTTGCTTAAGGATTAATAGCCTGTTTGGTCAATCTTCTAAAATTAGCTTATTTTGAGAAGTTTTTTTTCTTAAAGTACTTTTGATGAAAAATCGTTTGTCTTTGGCCAATAGATTTAAAAAACACTTTTGAGTAACAATTAGTATTTGGCCAAGCTTTTACACCGTATGTCCTTTTGAATTTTTGTTAATACAAACAAGGAAAAATTAAGTAACTTACCAGATATTCATGTTTAATTACATTTCATATCAATAATTTAATTCAATTATATTTTATAATAGAGAGTTTAAAACTATTGATATTTATTTTTGTATATCGTTCTCTCAATCAACACTCAACTTTATTTGTATTTGTATGTCGAGATTTCACAAAATATACAATATGAATTTATATTTATATGCTGAGATTTATGAATTTGTATTTGTATATCGAGATTACTCTAACGAATTTGTATTTGTATGTCGAGATTACTCTATTTGTATTTGTATGCTTGTATTTATATTTGTATGTCGAGATTATACAACTGGTAAAAAAAACTGTTGGTATGGAGCGTAATTAGGCAAAGTGTTGCTATGGAGTATGGAGACCTCATTAAGTTCCTATTAGTTGTTGTTTATGAAAGTTGCTCTACAAATAACACTACTTTTAAAATATTTCACAAATAGGAAGTTTATTACTCCTTTCGTTTCAATTTATTTGTCTGTCTTTGACTTGACATGAAATTTCAAATTGTAAAAATAACTTTTAAATCTTGTTGATCTTAAATTAAAAATATGTACACAAATACATTTTAATTTTGTGGTGTTAAACACATCATTTGACAAGTTAAAATTTTAAAACATTATAAAAAAAGAAAAAAGACATCTTTTTAAAATGGGCTAAAAGAAAAGTAAGATAATAAATTAAAACGGAGGGAGTAACCTTTATAGCATGCTGTTAAAAATGATTAGATGCAAACTAATTAAAAAATCATTGTCCCAAAATTGTAGGAATTATTTCCACCATTTCGTTATAGCAGAAAAAAATATCAAATACCGTTAAAAAAATTTAATTTTATCATAATTTAAAAGGATGATAAATTATAGTAGTAACATATTCAACTTTATTTCATAAGTAAATTTTAGAGAGGGTGAAATGTACACAAATTTTATCTTTATTTTGTAAAAGATTTTTTTTCTTTATAGATTCTCGATTTAAGTGAAGAACAATAAATTAGAAGTAAAAGTAATAAATGTGGTGATTAATTATTTACTT
Source organism: Jaltomata sinuosa (assembly GCA_003996215.1). NCBI lineage: Eukaryota > Viridiplantae > Streptophyta > Magnoliopsida > Solanales > Solanaceae > Jaltomata > Jaltomata sinuosa. Next base: position 208,197 of record QJPP01007241.1, read on the forward strand.
ATTAAATAATGGTTTAGAAAGGGATAACAAGTGAAATATATTATCTTATGATTGCCACTAATCATAAGATGTCTGTGGAAGTGCCAGCTGATTAATTAGAAAATGAAATATTGACTTCAATAGTGACTCAAAATATTTTTATACTTTTTTTTGCTTCAACATTATAGTCAATTAGTTTGAAAAATAAATTCTTATAAAAATTTCTCATGCTATATAAAAGGTAGAAAAGACTGACCTGCAACTTTCATATAATTTCCAATTAATTCAATTCAACTAATTTCACACTCAGACAACCTTATCTTTTTCTTCTCGAAATAGACAAATTTAAGACTCATTTGATCATAAAAAAAATCACTTTTTCCAGATTTTTTATACTTTATTTGTTTATTTAAAAATTAGCGTGTTTGACCGTGAAAATTCAATTTTAAAAATAGCCAAAATCTTATTTTCACTTTTGCTTTTTTTTTTTTTACTTTTTAAATTATTTTTAAAAAAAATCTAATTTTTTTATTTTCATAAAATAAATCCACTTATATTATTTTAATATTAAAATTTTGAAATAAAATAATTTTTTTTCAAATAAATTCATGGCCAAAAGCCTACTTAATTTCTTTTTCTTTAGTAAAAAAATACTACTAGTACACAATTTCAATGGTCAAAGTGTGAATACAAACTTTTCTTAATTAGGGCAGGGAAATGAGAAATGGACCACTTTACCAACCATTGTATAGTCAAGTGTTGAATTACTCTCTTTGTTTACTTTTTATACTTGTCCACTTATCATTTTGCACACTTTTTAAAATTAATAATTAATATAAATATTTTATCATAAATATAAGTATTTTACCCTAGAACGCATAATACTCAGTGTGATCTCACAAATAGATTTTATGGAGGCTAGAGTCATAGACCGTACTCCTACCTTGCGTGACATAAAAAAACTGTCTACGATAGACCCTGTTAAAAGTTCAAACATCAGCTCTAAAAGGCAAAGATAGATCAAATCACAAAGTTTAAGAGCAAAACAAAAATAAAAGAATCAAATTTGTCTTTAAACTTTGCCAACGATATGATTTTTTCCTTTAGCTATTCACAAAATAAGTTTCTTTTTCTTTACTAACAAAGGACCTATTTCATACGTGTATGGTGCACATATTACAAGTAAAAGAGCTTTCACAAGTCCAAATAATTGTGTCCTTTTAGGGTTGTATATTAGTCGATTCAATTTAATTTTTTTAATTTGATTTTTCATTTGGTGTTTAGTACTCGTATTGAAGTCCGATTAATTTGAATTCGCACCGTGTAAGACTCATTCGGAGAGAGCGTCTCCTACCAAAGATTTTTTTCATGCCTAGGGCTCAAACACGAGACCTCTGGTTAAGGGAGCAGCAAACCCATCCACTACACTATATCCTTAATTTGGTGGTGGTTCAGTTCGATTGTAAAGGTTATTGATTTGAATTATCGATTATGAATTTGTAGACATGTTAAACCTTTAAAATATTAATTAATCAGTTATTAGTTAATCAATTATTGATTGTTATCGATTCGGTTATCAGGTTAACCTTAAAATTACACATGAAATATTTACTTTATTGAAAATCACATACAGACAATGTGATAAACAAAATCTAATAGGATACCAAAAATTATCAAGTAATTTACGCCTAAAAATCAATTAGGTTCCATTAAAATGAATATGATCTACCAATTTAAAATAAATATTAACAACACATTGCACACTATATATAAATGTAATATTTTTCAATACTACTATAAAGACTAGTACCTTTTTATACTATAAATTCAATGGTCAAATTTCTTAGATATACTGAATCAGCAAATGTGAATAAGAAATTCTTCTTAATTAGGAAACGTGACCAATGGACTGACAGTTGTATAGTCAAGTATTCAGCCAAAGCTGAAATCCTATTTTTTATTTTTTTTTATAGTATATAACAAAGTGGAAGGCAGGGGTAAAATGAGTTGGAATTTTAACATGCCACGTGACGTTCATCTCATTAATTAATTATAATATCAAGATTATATGGAATTAGGTGTTCACTTTTAACAACACTAATAGAAGAATGATATTTTTAAACCATATAAATAATGATAGGTGTATTTGTTGTACGGAGAAGGGCTTAAAATGCACCTGAATTATGATATTTGACATAATATTATTCTCCGTTTACCTATCGGCTCAAAAATATTATGTAAACATCTTTTGCCTTTCTTATATTTAACCTTCTTCTTTTTGTCTTTTCCTTGATATAGAATTTGAAAAAAGCTCATTGAATAAAAAGGAAAAGGGAAAAAAAAAATGAAAGTTCAAGTATCATGTTTCCAGCTTAAGTACATAAGACTGCACATTGCATTTGGGATTTTCAAAGATTTTTCTAATAAGTGAATGGGAGGGGATGAACCTAGTCCTAGATGAATTTTGAGTGATTTTTACTTTATTCTAGATGTTGCTATAGTTTCTTCTAGAATATTTAATTATTACTACATTCAGATTACTTTTATTAGTCATAATTTTTATTTACACGTTTCTTAAGAAAAATATTAAATAGAGGATAACTTGACTAAATGATTCTTACACCCTTCGTCCAATATTAGTTGATCATCTTACTAAAAATAGTTGTCTCATATTAGTTGTCCATCTTATTAAATTGAGAGAGAGTTAATTAATATTTTTTTTCATATTACCCTTGCAATTAATTCTTTTTGAGAGTGTGAACACTTGTTTGTAAAGTTTTAAAAATATTTTTTTAAGAGGTGAATTAGTAAAACCACATTCTTATTTATGATTACTTAAGATGCGTGTAAAAGAAAAAGTGGTCAACTAATATGAGACGGAGGGAGTATTTATTACTCTTCTCAATTTAATGCTTCTTTCTTTTGCACTATATTAATATCTCTCCATATTTATGAATAAGGATAAAAGTGAAAACAAACAACTAATTATGTCTTAATTTTTTAAAATGATAAGTATTGTAGACATCTATTTTAGTGAGGATGACAAGTAAAGTGGTCTGAATGTGGCATTTCTTTTGTTTCAATTTATGTGATACTTTTTTTCTTTTTTAGTTTGTTTCAAAAAGAATATCACCTTTTTATTATTAGAAATAGCTTAATTTTAAAAAATTTATTTTATCCTCTTAATAAAATAATTTATAATAACACAAATATCTAAGATTTATTTTAGATCATAATTTTTTTTTTCTTGAATTTTACCTATGTGTATCTCTTTCTCTTCAGACTTCTCTCGTGAATTTATATACTTGAGTATGTTATTGTTGTTGATTCCATGACGTGGCGGGTGGAAAATTTTATTTTGTTCACTATCATTAGAATGTCTCCAAAATGCCAGCTAAGAAATATCGACTTTAATCAGTTTGGATGGAAAATTTCTTTAAAAGTTGCACTCACATTTTGTATAAATTCAATTCAACTTATTTTACACACCATCATCTTCTAAACAAACCTTTTGTTCTTTTTGTTGACCAAAGATCTTGGGTTGCTTTTTGTGAGTATACGAAATGGACCACATGAGTGGTTCAAATTAAAAAAGGAAAAAACAATATACTTTTACAATAACAATAACAATATATTCAGTGTAATTTTATAAAATAAAATCTGAAAAAATAGAGTGTATGCAGATTATATCTTTACCTCAGAGGTAGAAAGGTTGTTTCTGATAAATCCTCGGCTCAAGACAAAAATAGGCCATAAAAAAGTAATGAAAGTACAAGAAATAATAAATAGTAACAGAAACAACAAATAGTAATAAAAACAACAAGCAGAACAACACTACAACAAGATAATACCATAATCAAACTACACGAAACATTTAATAACAGAAATTAAAGAACAAGAAACCATAAGAATAATACTATGACTACTAGTAGAGATAACAAGACAATACACTCATACCTACTAGTATGGAAGCACTCCTATCTACTATTCTACTATCATAATTCGTGTCCTCCACACATTTTTATCTAAGGCCATGTTCTTGGTAAGCCGACAATTGCATCATGTCCTGTCTAATCACCTCTCTCCAATACTTCTTCTGTCTACCTCTACCTTTCATGAATTTATTCATAGTCAATCTCTCACATCTCCACACACTTAGACATTCGTGTATCTCCTTTAGAAAAAATAGATGAACATAACCTTTAGAATTTGATGAGAAAAAAGAAAAAATCCTACAATATAAAGATAACATAACACTAAAATTGAAATAACATGTTATATCAAATTCTCTTCCGTATTATATTCATCACATTCTTTCGTAATTTTTTTTTAAATCATTATAAATTGCTAGTGTTTCAATGATGATGATCTTCCCAACAAATTAAATTAGGGACCAAGAACTAAAAAATGAGTCACTTTTTTGGGTAAGAAAATAGATTCATAATATGCCTATTTTGAAGCTAGTTTTTAATTGGATTGGGTGGAAGAAGTTAAATTGCCGCCATATTTAATACAGATAGTGATTGACACGGTGGAAGGTAGTCTTATAATCTCTTTTATCTAATATTTTTTTAAAAATGTGTTAAGTCAAATATGAACAGATAAAGATAAATTGAGAGAGTATTTCTTTTTTCTACTTTATCATCAATAATTACTTATTCTTCAAATTATATTCCAGAATCTAAATCTACATATTAATTAACGAGTATTTATGATATATTCGTATTAATTATTATTTTTAAGTGGGACGCAAAGTCTAAAAAGAATAAATAAAAGTGAACGGAGGGTCTTTTTAAAATATTTTTTCTACCCGATAATAAGGATAGACGGCAGGAAAATTTTACCCACGTATATCTCATTCTCCTCAGATTTCTCTTTTGAATCTCTATATTGAATATGTTATTTTTGTTGTTATATTGTCATGGTGATGGGTGGAAAATTTTATTTTGATCACAATGTCTCCAAAATGCCAGCTAAGAAATATTGACTTTAATCAGTTGGAAGGAAATTTTCTTTAAAAGTTGCATTCACATTTTGTATCAATTCAATTCAACTTATTTCACACACTGTCATCTTCTAAACAAACCTTTTGTTCTTTTTATTGACCAAAGATCTTGGGTTGCTTTTTTTGAGTATATGAAATGGACCAAGTGGTCCAAATAAAAAAAAGGAGAAAATAATATATTATTTTAATATTATAATAAAATAATATTATAATCAAACTACATGAAATAATATATAGTAACAAGAATCAAAGAACAAGTAATTATAAGAATAATACTACGACTATTAGTATGGACAACAAGACAATGCACTCCTACCTACTAGTATAGACGCACTCCTACTACTATCCTTCTGCCTTAATTCGTGTCCTCCACATCTTCGTGTCTAAGGTCTTATCCTCGGTAAGCGACAACTGCATCATGTCTTGTCTAATCACCTCTCATAAATATACTTCTCCGATCTTCCTTTATCTCTCCTGAATTTATCCATAGCTAAGCTTTCACATCTCACATTAAAACATTTATACTTTTCCTTTATCTCATGCCTAAACTATCTCAAAAAAAAATATACTATCACTTTAGAAAAAATGGATGAACATAACCTTTAAGATTTTATTAGAAAAAAAAAAGGATCCTACAATATAAAGATAACGTAACACTAAAAGTGAAATAACATTTTATATCATTCTCTTCCGTATTATATTCATCACATTCTTTCGTAATAAAACCTTTAATATTATTTTTTTTGAATAATTTTTTTCCAAAGCGTTATAAATTGCTAGTGTTTCAACGATGATGATTTTTTCAACAAATTAAATTGGGGACCAAGAAATAAAAAATGAGTCACTTTTTTTGGTATGAAAATAGATTCATAATCTGCCTATTTTGAAGCTAGTTTTTAATTGGATTGAGTGGAAGAAGTTAAATTGCCGCCACATGTAATTCAGATAGTGATTGCCATGGTGGAGGGTAGTCTTATAGGCACTATCAGTAAGTACACATAATATGAGTTATGGTAAAATAATTTGGAATTCCTTCCTCTTTAATTAAATATCTTGAATTCGAGGGTAGGTGGGGGTGGGAGTAAGGCGGGGTAGATGGGATGAGATGGGGTAAAGACACGGTAGGTGGGTGAAAATAGTCGGGGTGGTGGATGTAGGTCGGGTGGATGGGGTGGAGGTGGGGTGGGAGTAAGGTGGGGGTGGAGTACGAAAAAAACAAAATTGGGGGAGGGGGAGGGGGGTTAGAAAAAAAATTTTAAAAAAATGGAACGGGTGAGGTGGGTGATTTTGAGAGTGAGAGGAGGCCACTTGTTTTCTCTATTTTCATTAAGAAAGTAATTTTCCTTATTTTTTTGTTTTTCTGAAAAAAAATATTTTTCAAAATATTTAACCAATCGAACATGAAGGAACACACCCCAGATTTTGAAAATATGATCTTCAATACCAGTGTCTGGGGGTTTTAGGGCTTCCACTTACATAAATATTTTCCAGATAAAGTGCATATCCGAACATAACTTTTAATTTGATAAATCACAACTTAAAAGACTCAAATTTTTATGTTTCAAATCTCAATTTCAAAATTTATGATTAAACGAGAGCTTAGGAATTGCCATTTCCTTTGCTTATGCAAATCGTGGACCAAGTCCATTTCAAGTTGGATAAATTTACACCATAAATTAATTGTACCTTTGCTCCTAAAAGTTTCTTACTAAAAACTAACTAATCCTTTTATAATGAGTAAACACTTGGTGCTACCATTCAGTTACATGTGGCGAAAAAAATTCCTTTTTTATTGCTAATTTTTAAAAGCAGATAAAAGATTTTAAATTAAAACTATATGCCTTCGTGCACTGCACAAAAAAAGGCGGAAACTCAGTACCAAATGCTTGAAAATGCATGATAGAGCTTATTTATGATTTCGATTAGAATGTCTTACTAATTATGTATTAAAGAATTGATGGAAACCTATGCCAAACTACTCGATCAAATTAATTTGGGACAGAAATTGGGAGTGGGAACACTTACCAATCACATTATAATGAATGTTTTAAAGTACAATATTTAAATTTTTTGTATAAATCTAATATCGATTTGATTTGATTTTGATTTAACTTTTTCTTAGTTAAATCAAACTAAATCAATTATAATTATTATTATTTTCAAAAATTAAACTAAATCACTAATCAAATGTTTTTCTCAATTTGATTTCGATTTGTCCAAATCACCAGTCGAGGATTTTTCGGAAGCAAATTTTCTATCTCCACGAGGCAGGAAGAAGGTTTGCGTACGCTCTACCTTCTTCAAACCTCACATTTCAAATTTCACTAAATATATTACTTCCTCCGGATCACTTTACTTTTTTTTTTGCACACTCCTTAATAAAGTATTAAGTGGAGGGTAATTCGACTAATTAATTATCCTTATTTATTACTCCTATCTATTTAATACCCCTTTCTTTTACACCACATTAATATTTTTTCATATTTATAACTAAGGGTAAAGGTGAAAACAAACAACTGGTGATATCTTAGTTTTCCAAAATGACAAATACTCCATCTGTTCACTTTTACTTGTCCACTATTGGCTTGGCACACACTTTAAGAAACAATAAATAATAGGAATAATTTTACTATATTACACTTTAAATATAATAAATTTAATGCTTTGAGAAATACATTGGCTAATGAATAGTAAGGATAAAACGAATAAAAGATGGTAAATTATCCATTAATTTTTTAAACTGAACAAGTATTATTAGACATATATTTTTAATATATTGAACAAGTAAAATTGGATAGAATAAATATTATGGACCATTTATTTTTAGTAAGTAAGAATTACAAATAAAGTGATGAAGAAATAATACATCTTTTTTAAATTATTTATAAACGATAAATTAGTAAAAATATCTTTTTTTTAGTAACTAATATTTTTTTAAGAAGTATACCCAAACTAAAAACACTATTTATCTAAAAATAGAGAGAATATTATTATTGATTTAGTGGGATTTGTCGATTTCTTTTGAACACTCCTAGTTGGAAGGTGCAAAATTTTATTTTGATCACTATCATTAAGATGTCTTAAAAGTGCTAGCTAATTATAGTATGGAAGGAATATTGACTTTAATATGCACTCTCATCTCATAAATACTAGTACTATTTAGTGTTTCCTCCGTTTATTTTTACTTGTTGCTATTTTATTTTCTGAGATTAAATTATATAAATTTTAATTAATATTTTAAAATATTTTTTTTTATTATATTAATATGAAAAACATTATAACTATAATTTTTAATTATTTAAATTTTAAATATTAAATTAATTTATTTTAGTATAACTTTAAAATTTAATTAAATTGAATTTTATGAAGCAAAATGTGATAAATAAAAATGAACTAAAGGAGTATGATTTACAGCTAATCAGATGGAAAATAAAATTCTTTTAAAAGTTGCACATTTAAAAGAAGAAGAAAAAGACAATTTAGAAGCAACTTTCACATTTCTATATCAAGGAATTCAACTTACTTCACACACCGATGTTTCCTAAACAAATCTTATCTTATTTTTTTCCTTTGACCAAACCAATTTTTTTCTTTGGTTCATTATTATGAGTTTATGAAATAGTATAGTTATTAGAGCTCGTTTGGATTGATTTTTAAGTTATTTTAATCATTTTAATTTAAAATTAAGTGCCTATAAACATATAAAAAAAATATGCTATTTTAACTTTAAAAATTCTTAAAATAAGTTTGATCCAAACGCACTCTTAATATACTTCAATCCCAACTTCATTAAAGTTGGCTATACAAAAAATATCTATTCTACTTCTAGTACCAGCTATGAATTTGAATTTAAGAGAAATTCTAAAACAATAACATGTTTCGTGAATTTTCACAAAATAGAGTCTAAAAAAGATAAAGTGTATGTAGATCGTAACTTTACCTCACATAGATAAAGTAATGAGGTGTTTCCAATAGACCCCCAAAAAAATTCTAAAGAATGTTGCATGGAAATAATTAATTCTATCATTGTAGTCGACTCTATTATGATTTATTTTTTTAAATCATATTCTTGATGTTGAATACATTTTGGACACAAACAAGGTGTTTTACATACCAAAATGATCTTAAATTTCAAGAAAACCAAAACCAAAATAAAATTAGATTACAATCTTTCCCTAATGAATTACTCCATACAAATCTTTACCAAAAAAGAAAAAGAAAAATTACACTCTCAATCACCATCTAACACTGAGTTGCTAGTAATATAAGCAGTTTGATTAATTTGGACAAGAAGAACAATTTATTAGAAGTATATATTTTAGTTATCATCACTCATCAGTACAGAGAATCTACAAAGAAACTAGTACAATACACTGACATCTACTAGACTATAAACCATTTCCACAAAAGGAAAAATAAATTAAAATACAAAAAAAAAAAAAAAAGCTCCATTCCCCTACCCCACCCCAACAAAAAATAATTAAACTAAATAAATAAAAGGAAAAAAATGTTTATGTAGCTCTGTTTGTTAGCTGGGAAACAGGGGTGGAACCCAAAGATTGATTTCTCATATGATAACTCAATTAACAGTTAATTATCTCAGAATGTGACTTTCTAAGATAATAACTATTAGTTGAGGTGGTATCAACTTGAATCTTAGACTATAAGCTTGAAGTTATCGTAAATTTCAAATTCTGAATCCACCTCTGTACAAAAAAATATACCGGATGAAGCGCGCTATCTCTGTGGGGTCATTCATGTGGAGCAATTGGTGTCGAACGGAAGCAACGGCCGATCGATTTCAGCAATTTCTTAAAAATCATCGATTTTACTCGTCCTCTTTTCGGCGGCAACCTAGTTGTGACCCGATTCGCCGGCGGCCGGTTCTCCATTTCAGATGAGGTCAAAATAGTAATTTTGGAAGGAAGAATTGAAGAAAGAGTAGTGAAGTGAAGGGGTAATGTGAGAAAATGGAAGAAAGAGTAGTGAATTTATGAAATGGAGTTTTTTTTTATATATCAAGGGCGGGAGATTGAAGGGGGTTGGGGTGGGGGTGGGGGTAGGGGGTGAGCAATTACTTTGCCAGCAAGTTTGGCCCTCTTTTAAAAAAATAAATAAAATTGATTTACTTTGAGGTTTAGGTGTTACATATTGCATTTCATTGTTTTTTTTTTTCTGCATCCGGTATATAGTATTAGAGTTCGGTTAATTTGAATTCGCATCATATAAGACTCATTCAGAAAAAGCGTTTTCTATCAAAGATTTTTTCATACTTACTCGATTTGAGACCTTTGATAAAATTTTGATTTACCTTTAAAAGAGAGAGAGAGAGAGATTCAGGTGTTACATATTGCATTGCATTTTTTTTTTTTTATCATTTGGGTGTTCAGTATTTGTATTAAAGTTTGGCTGATCTGAGTTCGTATTGCGTAAGACCCATTCGGGAGAAACGCTCTCTATCAATTCTTTTTCATATTTAAAGTTCGAACTCAAAACTTCTAATTAAGAAATGAGCAGTTCATCCACTGTATTACATCTTTTGATGGTGATTGCATTACATTGTTGAGCTTTCCTTAAATGAGTTTTACGCGATGTAAAGTCAAAATTAGTCTCAATTTAATATAAGTATTGAAATTCTTCTTTTACCCTTAATGAAATAATTTACAACCACACAAATGTTCAAGAATTATTTTAGATCACAAGTTTCAAAAGTCTTTCTTTTTTTCTTAAACACCATGTCAAGTCAAATGATGTCATGAGACGGAGGGAGTACTTTTTTTAGATTCTGAAAAACAGCTTCCGCTACTTTCTAAAAATACTTATTTTCTGTCAAAAACTTGATCAAATATCTCACTTTTATATATAAGCAATTATTTTTTTTAAAAAAAAAAACTTGATCAAACAAGCTATTAATATGATTATTTAAATGAAATATTATCACAAACTTGAAAGGCCAACTAACTATGTTCAAACAAATAATGGTAAACTCAAAATGCATTCACATTCTTTTGGAAATAAAAGCCTGTTGCCTTTACCACTACTGCCCCCTCCCTTTTCCATTTTTTCTTCTTTCTATATAAATCTACATGTATTGAGTATTATAATAAGTCACAAATAAAAGATAAACACAGTGAGTACTGTGGTTGTGTGAACAGAATAATGGGCTACTTTGGCAGATCCTGTTCACACACTTGCATGAAAAAATTAATTTGACTAATTTATCTCACTTTTCGGGTGGGATAATAACATCAAATCTGATATATAAATTTAATCGTGTGATATTCCACCTTATCACATGAATCAAATGACTTGAGATAATTTCAGAGACCTCCCTTTAAATTTAGTTACATGACACTAATCTCCTTTGTCGTCTGTGATATTACGTTTATACTTCCCTTATTTTGATTTTATAATAAAGAATTGTCTTAACTTATTTATTTTTACTACAAAAAATAATTTCCATGGACCTACTTGCCCTTTCTAATACTATTTTTTTAATCGATTTTACTAGTAATACATTTTAAAGGAATTAAAGAATAATTTGAAAGAGAGTAAGAGCCCGTTTGGATTGACTTATTTTAAATGCTTTTTAAGTTAAAATAGTTTTTAAGCTGTTTATAGTGTTTGAGTAAGGCAAAAAAGTGCTTCTGGACACTTAATTTTAAGCCAAAATAGCAAAAAAATAAATAAAAGCTAAAAGCTGAAATTTTCAACTTAAAAAAACAGTTTAAAATAAGTTTATCCAAACAGGCTCTAAAAGAAGAACATAAGTCAGTTCTGCCCCCCTCTCTCTCTCTCTTTTTTCTTTTTGTTTCTGAGGAACGGATCATAGACACATTCTTTGATTTTTCTTTCCCTTAATCAATCAATTAATCATGGTTAGGAATTTAGAAAAATATGTATGCAAATATCATAATTTTTTTTTATCTTCATAAGATAAAAGTAAAACTACGTGTATGCACATCATCCTCTCTAAATCGTCTTTGCGAAATTACAATAAATATATTGTTATTGTAGTTTTAAACTTCTTCTACTCATAACAAATTAAACATTTCTTCCCTCAATGAATTCTTTATAATAATAATTCATAGATTTAGATCGGCTAACTTGTTGATTTTAAAAAAGTAGACAAATTGCGAATAGATACTTTGGCATTATTGCAAAGGAAACATATTATTTTAAATGCTTTTAAACTAAAATATTTTTTGAACACTTTTATATTGTTTAGATAACATAAAAGAAATACTTTTAATCACTTATTTTTAAATTAAAATAATAAAAATAGATTAAAAATTCAATTTTATGACTTATTAAATTATAAGGTCATCCAAACAAGCTCTAAGCTTTGAACTCCCACAAAGCAATCAACTTCGTAAGCCTTTTATTTTTCCGTTATAAACTCCATCGTTCCTAGGTTATATTCCTAAAAATCAATTAATAAAGAGAGTGTGATATTAGAAGGACAAATACGTCCATAGAAATTATTTTACTTTAAAATCTCATTGTTATTAAAGATCAAAATAATATAAATAAGTGTAATATTATAAATTCAAGGGGAGGTTAGTATTATAAAATCAAATTGGGGGAGAGATCTTTAAAATGATCTCTTACTACATTTTTTTATTAAGGAAAAGAAATAGACAAAAGAAAAACACAAACTAAGGGTGTGTTTGGTATAGAGGAATATTTTTTTTGAAAATAAGTGAGTCTCTTACGTATTTTTTTGTGTTTGGTAAATAAGTAAAATAACATCTTAAAAATATTTATATAAAAGATAACAAAACACCATGGGGGTGGGATGGGATGGAGAGTGAGGGTTCGAGGATAGAGGGGGGCTGGGGTTGGGGGTGTTGGGTGGGTGGGAAGCGACAATGAACTTGAAACGTCACTTATGAAACTTATTTTCGCTATTTTCATCTGGAAAGTAATTTTTTGTATTTTGTGGAGCTTATTTTCCTTTAGAATATATTGTTCAGAATATTTTAACCAACCAAACATGAGAAAATTGAAAACATCTTTTAGAAAATATTTCCTTTCATACCAAACACGCCCTAACACATGCAATAGCATCACGTCAATTATGCTATCGTCATCATAAAACCTTTTGCTACGTCACCTCATTGCTTTCAATATTTTATTTCAATTGCTAAAAACACCTTTGAGATTTCATATACTTCACTTCAAGTCCAAAGATTTTCACACTAGTAGAACTTGCTCCAAACTTTTATAGGAAAAAAAAACTAAAAATAATTTTATCCAAAACAACAAGAACTAAAATAGGTAATGAACTCGTTATTTCCTTATTTAAACTCTCTACTTCAGTTTCAATTTATTCGATTTTATTTTCTTATTAGTTCGTTCAAAATGAGTTAGACAATTTCGGTAAGTAAAGAATTTTATTTGAAAAATAATAATAATTAAAATTAGGCAAATTTTAGTACTACATAAATTGAAACGAACGAAATAATTTATTTAATAGCTTAAAATGTCTTTAAGATTGCATGTATTTGGTAATTGTGTTGGAGTCTTTTCACACAATTAGTAAAACTTTGGTCTAAACCTTCTAGATTAGTAAAAACGAAAAAAAAAAAAACTTTCTAAAAGCGCCTTTTACTAAGATCAATGTTGTTGTATGTAAACCAAGAGCAATAGCATGATGAACCAAAAAGTCTTCAGGACCTATTGTTAAGAATAATGAATTACTATTTTCATTAACAACATTTAACTAACCCGGCAACCAGATGCTTCAACCCGCATTGAATGCTGAGCCACTCGTTGAAGATAAAAGTACACCAAACCCATATGAAGTTTTACCATGAGCGGATTGTATCCATTGAGCAAATATAGGTTCAATCAAGATTTGTTTCTCCGGAGTGTCAAAGGCAAGCATGACATCATTATGAACATAAAGTCCCAGGGTATGGAATTCCAGAAAGAGGCTGGTCCAACTTAAATGAGATATGATAGCTTCAAATCCGGAAAAAGATGAACAGAAATATGTAAAAGTGAAAGTGAGATCTTAATTAATGGTGACTTGTAAAATCAATTAATTAAGAAACCAAAAACATATACAATTTTGAAAAAAAAACAAAAAAAAAACATATACAATGGGAAAGAATCCCCTCTATTACTATTTTGTCCATTATTTTTTAATGGTGTATTCGATGTAGGTCAAGTGTACAAGATAAATATTAAAGGTTAGGATCATTTTGGTGGTGTTTTAATTTTGAGAGAGACACATAAGGTTAGGATAAATATTGGTGGTGTTTTAATTTTTTATTATTTTAAAATAAGTAACTTTTTTAAAAAATATTAATAATGTTATTCTAATGTTATCCTTATTTAAATAAAGTAAATTGACCTGCGAAGCCTTTATATTTTGACTCTATTTGTCAGTTGAACCCTTCTCTCACTACTTTGTCAACTGAACTTTTAAATCTAAATAAAATACAACAGTTTAAATCCCTTTGATCATTGACAAAACCTTTATAAGGAACTTGATGATTGAGTTAGAATAAATGCATGATTTCACACGTATAAGACACACACATTTATATTTAGACTTAAAATGATTAAATTAAATAAATAAGTAAAAAGACAAAAAGAATAAAAAATAAAAAATTGACACATCCTTCTTCTTTGCCCCCACCCCACCCTCGTTAAGAAGCCACACAATACAAGAATATAAATATGACTTTCGAAACTATCAAGTCTTGTCGACCAAATCCATTGAACATCAATGACCATGCTCAAATAATCATTCCACTCATAAAAGTATTTTGCAAAAGTGATTCTTAAATTTTTTTGGAATAATATGATCATCAAATTATGTTTATATTTTTAAAAAAGTAAAAGCTAATGAAAATATGAAAAATTTAACGAAAGTTTACATGCCATTTTTTTAGGATTTACGCTGTTCTTGCAGGGGTGGCTCTACCTCTTCAATAAAACAGGTGGCGGCCTTAGGCCTTCAAATTTGAGGGACCTCATTTTTTTTAGCAATAATAGATTATAGATTTTTATAAGAAAATATTAAAAATAATTTGTATAAAAAAATAAACATTTTATATACAACAAGAAAATTATTAGAAGAAGTTTGATACATTTAGAGTATTATGTCATAAGAAAGATTAAGTGTATTGGTTATATATATTATTAATTAAAAAAAATTATTAGAAGAAATGAATTATAATAAAATAATTAATAATTTTGCATCTCAAGAAATTTAAAAGTAAACTTTATAAAAAATAATTTAATTTTTCTTAAAAATTTAAGGACTTCGTTTGATTTTCGCCTTAGGCCATAAATATGCTTGAGTTGCCCCTGTCTTCTCGAAGGAGATGTCGTTAATTCTTTCCTTAAATCTCAAATGTGATTGATTCAGTCAAAGAATTTTTCCTGATACAATGAAAAATATGTAATTATCCGGAAATTTGTTTTTTTTTTCAAAATCAAAAAGTTTGATTTGGGCATGAATGTTCTTATTTGGACATTTTGTTTGGGCTACTGAATCTAGGAGAATTTTTTTTGATCCTCCTTTTTAGGCATGAAAGATAAATTAAAAATATGATAAGTAGAGTGATTCGAAAGAAATATTATTAAGGAAATGAATCTAAACCAAAAAAATTGAATACTTTTGGTTTTTGAGATATCAAATTTATTTTTCAACACCAAAAGGCGGCTTTACTTCACCAACATTTATATTTAATTTAATTAATGTTCCCTTTTTGTTTTATCTATTTGGGACCAAATTGTTGGACACAATAAATTAAAACAGATCCTATAGGACACCACAGAAACCAAATTCCCTTTTGTTTATCTATGTTTCACTCTCACGAGGTTATAACAAAAATAACAGATCCTAGTAGAATAATATTGCAATAAATTTTTATTATAATTAAACTATACGAATAATAAATAGTAATGGAAATCAAAAAATAAAAAATTACAAAAGTAGTCCTACGTATGATTACTAATAAATGTAATAAGACAATGCATTCCTACGTACTAATAATATGGACCCAATCCTACCTACTAACCGTTTACCCTAATTCGTGTCCTCCACACCTTCCTATCTAAGGTCATGTCTACGGTAAGCTATAACTGCGTCATGTCCTGTCTAATCACCTCTCCACAGTACTTCTTCGATCAGCCTCTATATCTCCTGAATCCATCCATAGCCAACCTCTCATACCTCCGCACTAGGACATCCGTGCATCTCCTCATCACATGTCTGAATCATCTCAAACTCGCTAGTTTGTGTCACGACCCAGACCGCCGTGAGGGGCACTCACCCAACCCCCGGGTGAGCGAACCATTACTTCCCCGAACTTAACCGTTCTAACAGCTCAAAACCAAGTGCAGAAAGTAAACTAGCATTCAATAAATAAGGGAAAAACACTTCATTAACATTAACCTGCGAAAATTACCCTTTAGAATCTGAAAGTCGCAGTACCAAACAATCTACCAATGTCTAGAGTACGGGGATGCAACCCCAAAACATAAAGAAAATAGTTTAAGCCCGAAACAAATGGGTTACAACTCTAATGATAGGTCCAAGGTAGCTTGATCGAACAGCTCACCCTTGAAGTCTGGGAACGCTGGTACTACAGATGAGGTCGCGTTTCAGCCGTTGGAAGATTGCATGTGCTCACAAGAAAGAAAAACAAGTGCAGTATCAATATACCACCACTGTGTACTGGTAGGATCATCAACCAGTTCCAAATAAATAGTGTAAAGTTCAGTACAAAAATCAAGTACAAATATGGAAAACATGCAACAAGTAAACGGGCTCCCTTAGACTACAAGTCTCTACATAACTTGTTCCCGCATGAAATCCACCACATATAACCATAAGCAACATTCATATACAATTAACCATCCTTCCTGCCTAGCCCGGTCCCACCCTGGGATCCCCTCTAAACAACACCTAAGTGTTAACAACAACCCGGCCTAAATCAAGACCAATTCAACAGATATAACAGGATTCCCGGTCACTCAAGGACCACCAACTAATATCACAATTCAACAAAGCAGCCCGGTCCACTCACGAAATCAATAACAGTCAATGCAATGAAATCAATAACCATGCTATGATACAGTAAAATAAACCCGTACCAGGCGTGGTACCCAATCCAACCATTTGTTATACTTGTACCAGGCGTGGTACCCGTGCTAACCATTAGTATACATGTACCATGCGTGGTACCCGAGCCAATCAAATGTCAATAATTCACAGTCAAATAATGAACACACAACTTGTAAACCAACAAGTAACAAACCGTTCAACTCACAGACTGTAAGACATGACCCTTAGACATTCTACACCATTTCATCTAATCAATGTAATTCACACAAACACTTAGATAGGAGTACAAAACATACAACATTCACAGGAATCGTAAGCCATCACCTACCTCGAAATGATTCAAGCTCTACTCAACCCGATCTTTCCCGTGTTCCAGATTCCTTTTTTGTTCTAGGCCTAAAATAATATATAAGTACATGAAATTAACAAACAAGGCATGTACATTATCAGGATTACAGAGAATCCCAAAACCTCAGGCCACCCATGATCATTCCACCCTTTTTCTGGGCTTTACACCGTTAATTTCCCTAGTTCTATATTTTTACGGATAAAAATAGAGAATTTAACAACCTATGATCAAAATATCTTACTTTTAACAATACCCAAGAATATTCATGTTTGGAATCCCCTTCCTTCCCCGGATTCTACCATTTCTAGGTTATTCCAACCTTCCTCCAAGTTCCTTCCTAGCAATTTTACCGTATAGGAAAAGTATTACGAAGATTGAGGAGTAGAAACCTTACCTTAGGGAAGAAAAAAAATGGAAAATGGAGGAAAATTGCCTGGAATCGCCTTGCCCTTCTCCCAAAACGAATTTGTGAAAACTAAATATTTTGGGGAATGTTTCAACATTAAAACCCGTCGAGCCCGCTATAGCGGAGAAGCCCGCTATGGCGGAGGCTGATCGACGTTGACTATTGCTGTAGCGGTAATTTCTTTGCTACAACGGAAGTCGCTGTGGTGGATATAAAGTCATAAAATTTCTAAAACTAGTCCATTTTACAACACACTTATTTTCCCGACGTCCCGAAATGACCCCTTCATGTCAACCTCGATTCTGAGAGTTTTACTTACCCAAATTCGATTCTGAAAAGTCCCCCAGACTCCTTTATGTGTTAGCTACGAGGAAAACTAGATCAACACAAGACTTCCAACCCTATCCTTACCCGGATGTCCTTAGACCATTTCTCGCTCCTAAACCGGCCGAGACTAGCCTATCCCAAAATTTCAAACTCCCAAACCTGAAGTTTTCTAACTCTAAATCTTGGCATGATTGGACTACTCATAACAATGGATCCAGTCATTACAACAGATATCAATTTACCCATCGTTCATCCCCGAATGATCAAACCCGAATTTACAAAAAAAAAGGGAAGGGAGTATAGTACCTGAATTCTCAAACAAATGAGGGTACTTGCCTCGCATGTCCTTCTCAGTTTCCTAAGTAGATTCCTTAACCGGACGATGCCTCCACTGAACCTTTACCATATCAATGACCTTTGTCCTCAACCTCCGGACATCTCAAGCAATAATCAAGACTGGTTCCTTCTCATAACGGAGATCCTTATCGAAACGTACCTCATCCCACTTGATGATGTAGTCCACATCCCCATGGTATCACTTAAGCATGGATACATGGAATACCGGATGGATTCCCAATAAACTGGGTGGCAGTGCTAACTTGTAAGCCACTAGCCCCACAATCTCAAGAACCTCAAACGGACTGATAAACCGAGGGCTAAGCTTGCCCTTCTTACCAAACTATATAACTCCCTTCATTGGTGACACTTTCAGCAATACCTATTCACCAACCTGAAATTCCATGTCCCGGACCTTGCGATCTGCATATTCCTTCTGCCTGCTTTGGGCATCCAGCAACTTGGCCTGAATGCCCCTTACCTTTTCTTGTGCTTCCTTTACTAGTTCCACTCCTAAAGGCTTTACATCACCTTCCTCAAACCACCCAATCGATGATCTACAGTTCCTCCCATACAATGCCTCAAATGGTGCCATGTCAATACTGGAGTGGTAACTATTGTTGTATGAGAATTCACACAATGGTAGAAACTGGTCCCAATGGCCCTCGAAGTCCATCACACATGCTCTCAGCATGTCCTCCAATACCTGGATCATCCTCTCCGACTGACCATTAGTCTGAGGATGGAAGAATGTGCTAAAAGTGAGTTGTGTACCCAACTCTTCATGTAGCTTACCCCAGAACTTGGAAGTAAACTGCGTACCCCTGTCTGAAATAATGGACAGTGGCACCCCATGTAATCTCACAATCTCCTTCACGTAGATCTTAACCAATTGTTGCGAATTGTAATCTACCTTGACCAGAATGAAATGAGCGGACTTGGTCAGCCTGTCAACAATGACCCAAATTGAGTCATACTTCCCCAGTGTCTTGGGAAGACCCACCACGAAATTCATTTCTATCCTTTCCCACTTCTACTCTGGAATTGACATTCTCTGAAGTAGTCCTGCAAGTCTCTGATGTTCATACTTTACCTGCTGGCAGTTCTGACATTTGGACACAAAATTAACTATTTCCCCTTTCATCCTGGGCCACCATTAACGCTGCCTCAAGTTCCTGTACATTTTAGTCACACCCGGATGAATTGAGTATCGCGAACTATGAGCTTCTACCAAGATTTTCTGAATTATATCCTCAACCCGAGGAACACAAATACTTTCTCTGAAATTTAACACTCTACCAGAGTCTAGCGTGACGTCCCTGGATTCCCTGGATATTACCTTACCTCAAAGCTTACTCAGTTTCGGATCCTGAAACTGTTTGGCCTTTATTTCTTCTATGAAAGTGGCTTTGACCTCAATACTAGCCAACAAATCACCCTGTTCTGAAACCCCCAAGCGCATGAACTTGGCCTCCAAATCCCGAATTTCCCTTGCTAGTGGTCGTTTGGACACCCCCAAACAAGCCAAACTACCCATGCTAACTGTTTTCCGGCTTAATGCGTCTGCCAACACATTAGCCTTACTCGGATGGTACTGAATGGTCATATCATAGTCCTTCAATAACTCCATCCACCTTCTCTGCCTCAAATTCAAATCCTTCTGAGTGAACACATGCTGCAGACTGCGATGACCAGTGAACACTTCATACTTGACACCATAAAGATAGTGTCTCCAAATCTTAAGAGCAAAGACCACTGCTGCCAACTCTAAGTCGTGAGTCGGGTAGCTCTTCTCATGCACCTTCAACTGCCTAGATGCATAGGCTATCATATTCCTATCCTGCATCAACACATCTCCCAAACCAGAATTTGAAGCATCGCAGTAAACAATAAAGTCTTTACCTTCAACCGACAAGGACAATATAGGAGCCGTGGTCAGAAGTGTCTTGAGCTTTTGGAAGCTCTCCTCACTTGTCAGACCACACGAATGGTACATCCTTTTGTGTCAGTCTGGTCAGGTGAGTAGCAATAGTAGCAAAATCCTTAACAAATCTATGGTAGTACCCTGTGAGTCCATAAAAATTCCTCACCTCTGTCACCGAGCTAGGCCGGGCCCAACTCTTGACTGCCTCAATTTTCTGGGGATCTACCATCACCCCTTGTTCTGACACTACATGCCCCAAAAATGCAACTGAAGTCAACCAAAACTCACACTTAGTGAATTTTGCATAAAGCTTTTGGCGTCTCAATATATCTAGCACAATACGAAGATGATTATCATGCTCCTCCCTACTCTTAGAGTAAATCAAAATATCATCGATGAACACAATAACGAAGGAGTTCAAGAATGACTTACACACCACATTCATCAAACTCATGAATGCTGCCGGCGCACTGGTCAAACCAAACGACATTACTAGAAACTCGTAATGCCCATACCGAGTCCAAAAAGCAGTTTTCAAAATATCCTCCGGCCTAATCTTTAACTGATGGTACCCCGATCTTAAGTTGATTTTTGAAAATACCGATGCACCCTGAAACTGGTCAAATAAATCATCTATACAGGGTAGGGGGTACTTATTCTGGATGGTCACCTTGTTCAACTGTCTATAGTCTATGCACATCTGCATACTACCATTCTTCTTCTTTACAAATAAAATCGGAGCACCCCAAGGCGAAGCACTGGGACGTATAAATTCTTTATCTAAAAGTTCCTGCAGCTGAGTCTTAAGTTTTCTTAACTCTGCCGGAGCCATACGATACAGAGGAATGAAAATGGGACGAGTGCCTGGCTTTAAATCAATACAGAAATCTATATCCCTGTCCGGAGGCATACCCGGCATGTCCGCTGGAAACATCTCTAAAAATTCAGAAACCATCGAAACTGACTCAATAGACGGGGACTCCACGCTATTACCCCGGAGATGAGCCAAGAAGGCTAGACACCCCTTCCCCACTAGCTTTCTAGCCCGAACAAACGATATTATCTTAACTTACTTAGGCCTGTACACACCTTCCCACTCTAGTCTATCATTACCCAAAATCTCCAGAGCCACAGTCTTGGTGTTACAGTTCAACACAACATGATAAGGAGATAGACAGGTCATACCCAAGATAATATCAAAATTAGCCATATCCAGAATTACCAAGTCTACCCAAGTATGCACCCCACAAACACCACAGAACAGTCACGATAAACATGAGTCACAATCACAGACTCTCCAATCGGGGTAGAAATATGGATAGGGAAATCAAGGATATCACAAATTAGGTTCAGTCCCAACGCAAAACTCACAGACACATAAGAATATGTAAAACCTGGATCGAATAATACCGAAGCCATTTTATCGCAGACAAGAATAGTACATGTGATCACCACATCTGAGGCTTCCGCCTCGGGCATCCCTGGAAAAGCATAGCAATGAGCCCGATCATCAATCCGGACAACTTTTTGGGCCGGCTGCGCTGCACCCCTGCCTGCGCCGCCGTTCTCTCTATCTCTCCGGCCTCCCTGAAAATTACCTCGCCCACCCTATGGACGACCCCTAACATTAACGCCTCTACCTGCCGAGACCACTACTCTAAATTGCTGCTGACCCTGATTACTTGTCTGCCTATATGGACACTCTCTCTTAAAGTGAACCAGATCACCATAATGGAAGCAACCACGGTCAAGTGTAGGTCTGCTAACTGATGTATATGACGCTCCCTGGCCTCTAGAAGTTGAAGACTGAGTTCCCTGACAACCACCTGTAGTAGCTGGCAAAGCTGACTGAATAGAACGGGCCGAGTAAGCCTGCTGATTTTGGCCCCTGAAGTATGAACCACCATAGTTTCCCTCATTCCGGGGATTTTTGGCTAAAGCCTTATCCTGCCCCGCTTGCCTAACTCCCTCTAACTTCTTCACATAATCCACCACATCATTAAAGCCCTTTCCTGAAGAAGTCATATGCACTGACAATACCTGCAGTTCAGTATTCAGACTCTTGACAAACAACCGGACCCGTTCCTCCTCGGAACCCAACATCTGTGTAGCAAAACGAGACAAAGCATGGAACTTAGCCTCATAACCTGAGACTGACATGCTTACCCTGAAATGTCGGAGGTTTCAGCTTGAGAAACTGGGTCAGCAACTCATGCTCATTCCCTGTCATCACGGGACCTAGCATTGGCCTGAAGAAATCATTGGTGCCTGAAGCTGCATCCATCCAACGCACCTAGTAACCGTTGGCTGAGTATCCAAGGCCTGATTCGCAAATATCGCGGGTATGGCTACAGTACCAACCAACCCACTCAGAATATTCTAAGCCTGCTGAAAGGCTTCCGGTGTCATAGTAGGAAGCCATGTACCCCCAACTGGTGCCGTCTGCGCCCCTTCATCCTCTACAACCACTTCTACATCTTCCGCAATATGATCCTGAGGTGGGGAAGGGGTTGCTTCACGAACTTCAGCAGCAGCTTGAGCTCCACCCCTGGCGGGTGTGGCTCTAGCTCGTCCCCTGCCCCTTCCCCTACCTCTGCCACGAACTGCCGGACCCGCTGCCGGGACCGTTGGCCTTGCTCCGTTGTTCCTTGTAGTAACCATCTGCAGACAGAAAAGTGAATGTGGTTAGATACCAATTTGTATCACCACATACCAATTGGAATCAAGTTACAACACGAAGGAAAGAAGGAAGAGATAGTTTTTCCTAAATCCCCATAGCCTCTCGAATAAAAGTACGGACTTCTCCGCAACGTTCCGCAAGACTCTATTAGACCTATTTGGTATGACGAGATCAACAAACTTAGGGCTCTGATACCATTTTTGTCACGACCCAGACCGTCGTGAGTGGCACCCACCTAACCCCCGAGTGAGCGAACCATCAGTTCCCCGAACTTAACCGTTCTAACAGCTCAAAACCAAGTAAAGAAAGTAAACTAGCATTCAATAAATAAGGAAAAATACTTCTTTAACATTAACCTGCAAAAATTACCCCATAGAATTTGAAAGTCGCAGTACCAAATAATCTACCAATGTCTAGAGTACGGGGATGCAACCCCAAACTATAAAAGAAATAGTTTAAGCCTGAAACAAATGGGCTACAACTCTAATGATAGGTCCAAGGCAGCTTGATTGAACAACTCACCCTTGAAGTCTGGGAACGCTGGTACTACAGATGAGGTCGCGTCTCAGCCGCTGGAAGATTGCTTGTACTCACAAGAAAGAAAAACAAGTGCAGTATCAGTACACCACCACTGTGTACTGGTAGGATCATCAGCCAGTTCCAAATAAACAGTGTAAAGTTCAGTACAACAATCAAGTACAAGTATGGAAAACATGCAACAAGTAAACGGGCTCCCTTAGACTACAAGTCTCTACCTAACTTGTTCCCATATGAAATCCACCACATATAACCATAAGCAACAGTCATATACAATTAACCATCCTTTTTGCCTAGCCCGGACCCACCCTGGGATTCCCTCTAAACAACACCTAAGTGTTAACAACAACCCGACCTTAATCAAGACCAATTCAACAGATATAACAGGATTTTCGGTCACTCAAGGACCACCAACTAATATCACAATTCAACAAAGCAGCCCAGTCTACTCACGGAACCAATAACAGTCAATGCAATAAAATCAATAACTATGCAATGATACAGTAAAATAAATTCGTACCAGGCGTGGTACCCGAGCCAACCGTTAGTAATTCACACCAGGCGTGGTACCCGAGCCAACCGTTAGTAATACACACCAGGCGTGGTACCCGAGCCAACCATTTGTTATACCTGTACCAAGCGTGGTACCCGTGCCAATCGTTAGTATACCTGTACCAGGCGTGGTACCCGAGCCAACCAAATATCAACAATCTACAGTCAAATAATGAACACACAACTTGTAAACCAACAAGTAACAAACCGTTCAACTCACAGACTGTAAGACAGGACCCTTAGACATTCTACACCATTTCACCTAAGCAATGCAATTCATACAAACACTTAGATAGGAGTAGAAAACATACAACATTCACAGGAATCGTAAGCCATCACCGACCTCGAAATGATTCAAGCTCTACTCAACCCGAGTTTTTTCGTGTTCCAGATTCCTTTCTCGTTTTTAGTCTAAAATAATATACAAGTACATGAAATTAACAAACAAGGCCTGCACATTACCCGAATTACAGCAAAATCTCAAAACCCCAGGCCACCCATGATTATTCCACCCTTTTCCCGGGTTTTCCACCATTAATTTCACTAGTTCTATCATTTTTACGGATAAAAATAGAGAATTTAACAACCTATGATCATAATATCTTACTTTTAACAATACTCAAGAACATTCATGTTTTGAATCCCCTCCCTTCCCCGGATTCTACCATTCCTAGGTTATTCCAACCTTCTCCCAAGTTACCTCCTAGCAATTTTACCGCATAGAAAAAGTATTACGAAGACTGGGGAGTAGAAACCTTACCTTAGGGAAGAAAAACAATGGAAAATGGAGGAAAATTGCCTGGAATCGCCTTGCCCTTCTCCCAAAATGAATTTGTAAAAACTGAATGTTTTGGGGAATGTTTCATCATTAAAATCCGTCGAGCCCGCAATAGCGGTCCGCTCCGCTATAGCGGTACCACCGTAGCGGAGAAGCCCGCTATGACGGAGGTTGACCGAAGTTGACTACCGTTGTAGCGGTAATTTCTCCGCTACAACGAAAGTCGTTGTGGCGGAGTGTCAACCGCTATAGCGGTTGACTCGGGACAGAAAGTCATAAAATCTCCAAAACTAGACCATTTTACAACACACTTATTTTTTCGACGTCCCGAAATAATCCCTTCACGTCAACCTCGATTCCACGAGTTCTACTTACCCAAATTTGATTCTGAAAAGTCCCCCAGACTCATTTATGTGTTAGCTATGAGGAAAACTAGCTCAACACAAGACATCCGACCCCATCCTTACCCGGATGGCCCTAGACTATTCCTCGCTCCTAAACCAGCCGAGACTAGCCTAGCCCAGAATTTTAAACTTTCAAACCCGGAGTTTTCTAACTCTAAAACTTGGCACGATTGGACTACCCGTAACGACGGACCCGGTCGTTACAGTTTCCCGCATCTTGTCTTCCACTGAAGTCTAGCCTTAGCTCGGATATCCTCATTTTTAATGCTATATCTCCTAGTATATCCCCACATCCATCATAACATCATCATCTCTACCACTTTCATCTTCTGAGTATCATGAAAATTCTTGATTGACCAACATTTCGCCTCATATAGCATAACTGGTCTAACCGCCACTCGTAAAACCATACACTTTCATCTCGATTATTCTTCACGTATTAATATTAATTGAATTGTTTTTAATGAAATTAACGCAAGAGGTTACCACATCCACGAAACAAGCATATAAATATGTATAACTAGCTCATGGGACTATTGAGCTAAATCTTTCAAGAGTGACCACTAAAAAAAAATTAATATTTGGGATAGAAAGAGAAGTAATTTTTCTTTTAATAAAGAAATGGAAGCCAGCTATTTTTAAAAATGGAATCCAGCTAATGAGATTAATAAATGGAAAATAAAAAAGTTAATGCCAGTATGCTTGTGTGAACAGAATATTTGGTTATTTGACTTGTCTTGTTCGTAGGATTACATGAATTATTTTAGACAATTTACTTAATTATTAAGTACTTTACAGAAACAGACAAAAAAAAAATCTCTTGGAAAGGAACATAACCTAAGTTATATCGTTAGGGATCGTCATCAATAACACGTATTACCTACGTGATTAATGTTTTTACGCGATGATTGAACACAATAATTAATAAGGAAAAAAATATCTTTAAGCTTTTTAATCTAAAATAAATAATATAAATTTCTATAATTATAAATTATTTACTAAGTATAAAATAAAAAAATTAAAATTAATTATTTAAAATAAAAAAATTATAATATTATTTTTAAAATAGATTATGAAAGAAGTATACAATGGAGGAAATAATATTTTATTTAAATCACCTTTAAGATTGCATGTACTCCACTTGGAGTCTCAAGGAAAGTGAAAACTTATCGTGATCTCATTTTTTTCTAATAGATAAATCAATATAATATTTTATTATTAGAAAGAGACTTAAAGTATGAGGAAAAAATTGAAAAAGTCTCTCCAACTAGAAACAATTGAAGTGACTCATAGCCGACCAAATCCAAAAATTTAATGGCAGTAGTAATAATCAGAATTAATTAAGCATTTCTTTCCTTTATTTTTACTTATTTATTATATTAAAATTATATTTTTATTTTTCACTTGTCAAATAATATAAAACGGAGGGAGTATATTAAAAGAAAAATATACTAGTTTTTCTTCCTATAATATTAAAGAGGGAAATATTAAATATTATGAAGTAATAAATAGAGATAGTTTAGTTAAATTATATTCTAATTAATATTTTTTTAAAAAAATATATATAAATAAAAATATAACAAATAAAATAATTCGAAAGAAATATTAATTACATTGCTCTACCAAATTCCCACAAATAGTACAAGCAAAAGATTCTCCCATAATAATAGACCATGAACAAATGGACAAATCCAATGGCGGCTTTTTTGTGATTCTTTAAATGTAACTCCACTATGATTTACATTTAATTTTTGTTATTTCTTTTGACCAAATTCTTTGAGACACAAATTAAAAAGAAAAAAAGAAGAGAAGAAATAGAATAAACAATAT
This sequence comes from Jaltomata sinuosa, assembly GCA_003996215.1. Classification (NCBI taxonomy): domain Eukaryota; kingdom Viridiplantae; phylum Streptophyta; class Magnoliopsida; order Solanales; family Solanaceae; genus Jaltomata; species Jaltomata sinuosa. The sequence goes on from QJPP01007241.1 coordinate 235,392, forward strand.
CAACTTAGATTTTTTGAACATTTACAGGGAGAGGTAAGTATGTTCTGTTGGGATTTTAAAGATAACCTTTAAATAAGGTATAGTATGAATTAAGAAATAGTAAAAAAATAAGTTAGAGAAATATAAATGTGATTTTGCTCCATTATTTGAGTTCGGCGTGAGCGCGGTGAAAACGGGCTTCCCAAGAAGTCAGCTCGGACCGGAGTCAGCATAGAATGAAGGGGAAGAAATACGCTAACGATCGGCTCAGATAAGGATGTTTCCTCTCTTTCCAAGCTAGCTCTGATAGGAGTTCTGCAATTTGCATCACCGCTATTACAAAAATATTTTCTCCGTTCTATTTTGGGAGGAAGTAATCCAATTCCTTGACAATAATGAGGGGATTATAATTCTTTAACAATACACAAGTAACTTGTGGGATATTTTTTCCTATTTCTTCTAATTTTCTGTTCCAATATTCTTTTCTCTTTTATATTTTCAGATTATAAACAGAAACTAATCGTTAAATTACTGTTGTAATAACATGTTCTTCCTCTGTTAAAAATATGTCACTTTGTTATTTCTCGAGATTTAAACTTTACAAGCGTTAATCTCATTTTAAGATGTAATTTTCATTATATTAATATCAAAAGAACTATGACTTATAGCACTTTATATATAATTTTTAAATATTAACATTTTAATTTTAAAATATTAAATTAAATTAATTTAATTTAACTATCAAAGAATAAAATATAAATATTTTGACTGATAAAGTTGGTAGTCTTATTAGTTGGGCACCTATCCATTAGTCATAGTCAGTTGTTGTCAGATTTAGTTGTCATGAAAGTTCAATTGTCTGCTACAATTAGGACAATATGATTTCATCATTTTATTTGGAAACCAAAAACAAAGGTAAGATATCCTAAATTATTTAATATGAAAAAGGCTAAAAATATCTAAAACTATTAAAAATAAAATTAAAATGTCTTTGATATACTACATTTTATCCAAGAATGTCTTCGTTGTTAGCAAATCGATCCAACTTTGCCCCTATCCCCTTCACGAACTTCCTGGGGACGTTTGACATGCGGGATAAAATGGATATTTGAGAATTAAATTTGATATTAAATTTATATCACGTTGATTGATGATATAAATTTATTTTGAGATTAATTTATTCTGTCAAATAAATATAATATAAATCTAAATATCAAATCTAGTCTTAGCGTATCTCAACTTATTTTATCCAATATAGAGTTATTTTATTCCACCTATCATATGATACAAGTTAATTTAAAAATTATAATTCTAACATTATAATTTCAAAATAATTTAATTCACATATCAAACCATCCTCAATATATTCCTTTTTAAACTTATCGTTTTGTTGAGATGAACTCTTGTCTTTGGTAAAAGAGGATATCCTACTTATATATTGTGTTTTCTCTTTCGTTGGAAAAAATGTACCTTTTAGGTCCTTGATATTTTTTTTCTTCACAGAAAGTTAATTTATGTGTAATTTAATTGTTACTCCTGATAAAATTGAACAAAAATGCATAGAAACTTAGGATTCAAATCTAATAAATTCGAGGTCTATGTTTTTTTTTTTAATAATCTCTTTCTCTTTTCCACATTTATTTTTATTTTTTAACTGTTGAGTGTGCGAATAAAATCACAAATAATATGAGATATTTTGAGGAAAAATTATATATATTTGATCCAAAACATAATATTATATTACGGTAAGAGTATTTTTAGACTGATTTTAGTTCAATATTAACTTTATTTTCAAAGTTGAGTTAAAGAAAAAAGTGGTCTTGAATCACAAGAATATTGTTCAATGACCAAAATGCTTCGCACAAATTAAAAGGGTCAAAAGAAATATAGAAAAGAAAAATCTCCATGTTGATCATTAATTACTTGGTTTTATTCACCTAATTAAGTGTGAAGAAGTTAAATACTATACTTGAAGCAAGTTAAATCCATTTTATTATCCCATTTACACCATTCTCTTTCTTTTTCCTTATTTTAATTTTTGCTACCCATTTACACCATTCCTTAACCAAAAAACACAAATCTTCTAGTAGATGTTTTTTTTCACTATGAATTAGTGAAAAGTTTGTGTTATAAACCATAATTTTTCCATTTATTTCTCATCGAATCAATTCACTGGAAAAATACATGGCGGAAAATAAGTTCTCACTGAAATAGTGGAAAACTTCCTAATTTTTTCATATGAAAACTTTACTATCTTCTTTTCTCATTGATTCAATCAAAATATCTATGAGAATAGCCATTGAATATTTTTTAGTGAAAAATTTCAGTGATAAAATAGTAATTTTTTTTAATAGTGTAAATTCGAAAAGGAACTTTGATTCAACAAGGCAAGAAATATCACCCACAGGTTTTTTCCCCTGCCAGCTGATATTTGACTCTCAACTCCTTATCATAAGATATTAATTACAATTATCATATTATAGTATTTCTGTTAGAAAAGTTAAATAAAGCTATAATAAGGTGCACTTTTTTTTCTTTTCTTATTATAGTAGTATATGACTGACTATACGGTAACAAAGGTTGTGATGAAGTGGTAAGTACTCCTTCATCCTTAATTAGATATCTCGGGTTTGAGTTTTCCTGGGTACAAAACCTCTTTTATTAGGGAGCGCTTTACTCTCCAATGTGGGACTTCTCGGTGCGTATTCGGATATAATCAGGCTCTAATATGGATACCGGACACCAGGTAAAAACAAAATAAAATAAAATATGGTAGCTGGTAAAACGTAGCTCTCACAATTTATTTGCTTATATTTTGTTTGCCGTATAATCTCCACCTAGCTAGCTAATCATAATACTTTAATTTGGAATTTGAAGTAGGTAAACTTGTACCTCCTTTTGTGATTGAATGAATATATATATGTTCAAGTAGTTTAATTTGATCAATTAAATTTGTTATTGAACACTTTTAATTTACATCAGATATCTTAACAAACGTTTGTTTGTCAAATTTGAGTTTATAACTTATGACTTATAACTCAAAAGTCATAAATTTAATTTATAAGTTTGACTTATTTTTATTATTTTAACTTAAAAATATTTATTTTTTATCCAAATATGATAAAATTGTTTAAAAACTATTTTAGCTAAAAAAATTACCTAAAATAAATCAATCCAAATCCGCTCTAAATTTGAACTGAGCTACACCCAAACATATAAATTTTGTTAGTATTTTATTTTATCCCTCTAAAGCTTCCATCTTGAACGGAGGTCTTTCGAAAATAAGTCTCTTTCCCTCTCAAGTGATGGTAAGATCTGTGCACTAAAATTTCAAAATTTGTATACTAAAATTTTATTGGATATGTTACCGCCAAAAAACGTAATACAACCCCACAAAAAGGAAAAAGGCAAAAGGCAAAAAAGGGGTGTTGAGAATATACTATACTATTTGGATAAACAGAATCACCAAGTTAATGATTGTATCAGAATAGACTGTCTACGTCACATCTTTTCACTTGAATGCGGGATACTTAATACACCAAATCGCCCTAATCACAATGAAATAACAGTAAACAATTTGAGAATTGAGATAAACAGAACTCCAAACTTTGACATATAATCCCATCAATATACTCATGGAGATGAAAATGGTACAAACAACCAAACCAAACAAAACACTAAAATATAAAAGTCTCTCGTCATTTTCTCCATCTAAAAACTTAGGAGATTATTACATAGAGAGAATTACAACCCAAACAACTCAAAAAAAAAAATTCACACACAATAATAATAATAATAACAGAAGTTCAGATCTGACTTTAAAAATTACAGAATCTCACAACTCCAAATTCAAAAAAAAAAAAAAAAACAAGCACTAACTGCCTTTTTTCCTTTTATGACCCTATCTTACATCTGATCAAAAGGCAATCACACAAATATATATATATATGAACAAGTTCAGAAGAACTTATTCATGCGGTTGTCGGCGGCGGACTAGTGGACGCCGCCGAGGTGGCGGTGGTGGAACTGCCGTCAGATTCATCTCCGCCGCCGCTGCCGCCGCCAGTTTCCCCTAAAAGTACTTTAGGGTAAAACAGAGAGGCTACGGTCTCAACAAAGCTCTCAAAAATCTGAGCTTTGATCTGACCCCTTTTTGGTACAATATTATTTCCTCTGTTGTTTAATTTTGGTTTCTGTATGGAATTTGGTGTTGTAGCTGCAGCCATCAGAAAATATGTAGCTAGAAAATTAAAGTAGGGAGGGGGTTGAGGGGTATATTTGGAAAATTAGAAAATTATGAGGGCTGAAAAAGCCCCATTGTTGGAGAAGAGAAAAGTGGGAGCAAGCTTAAGGAGGAAGAGGGTGGTGAAAGTGCTCTATTTATAGTGACTCAGAGCTGTGGAATTTTTTTTTGATGGCATTTTCGAAGAAAGTTTTGTAAGTCTCCTGTATTTACACGAAAACAAGTTCAAAAGTGTGCACCTTTTTTCTTTTTTCCAATAATACAAAACTAGTTCATCCATTAGAGAAAGCTGCTCGAATAGTAAGTATCTTTCATTTTCAACTCAAAGATCATAAATTTAATGAATTCGAAGATAAAATATAGAGACTCTTATAAAATAAGAAGATAAAAGTAATAATATGAAGCCAAAAAATGGAGAAGAAATGAGAGATAAAAGGAGGAGACTTTTCTTATTCTTTCAAATGTTTAAGCGTATGCAATATGAGATTTTATACTTTTATTAATAGTGTAAAGGCATATAAAATATTTCCATATATATCATTAAACAAAAAAATTATGGGAGAGGTTAAATGGTGTTAGAGTTGATCCATAACGATGTGTATATAGTAAGAGATTAATTATACATTATGAAAAAGATTAATGAAACCGAGTAACTTCTTAAAAATTATGAACATCCACAACAATTATATTATTTCACAATAATATTGCTTTAAAAAAATCAAACTAACTCTTCTTTTCGTTTATTTGTACTTATTCACAATTTACACTCTCTTTAAGAAATAATAAATGAAGTTATATTTTATTATCATAATATTTACTATAATAATTGGTATTTAGTTTCAATGAACTTGAAAAATATTTTAAAAAATTAATAATATTAAAAGTAAAATAAAGAAGTTTTTTTAAAAAAAATCTTAATAGGTTAAAGTGAACAAGTAAAATTATATTATTTTTTTTAAAAAAATAATGAATCAAACGGGGGGAGGTATTTCAATATCATTTGTACCACCTTTTTTTTTAAAAAAAAAGTATAATAAAGAAGTCATGTTGAATTTAGGGGTGCAACTAATATTATGGATGCTGTCTGAAAGATTCTACGTGGAATAAGGTTGAGTACTTTTCACAGTGAGTTGGCAAGTTGGCCGACCAAAACTTTTATATTCTTTTATTTTAGGAAAGTTCATGTTTTTGATAGTTTATTTGAATTGACTTAGTTTTTAAATTAAAATAATTTTTAAATATTTTTATAGTATTTAAATAAATCAATAGCAAAATAATTGAAAGGTCAATGTATTATAAAAATAATGTATATATTTATTAATATTTTATTTGATATTTTTTAAAGATTACATCCTATTCAGTATTATAAAGATATATAAATAGCATATAATAATTTATTACATAAGCAATATTAGAATTATAATGCATGAATAAATATGGTTAAAGAAAAATTGTATTTAAATACATTAAATCAAATAATTGATAAAAAATAATCTCATCATAATTAATTTCGTATGGTTAATTTTAAGATTATTAATTCCAATATTACTTATATATCATATTTAATATTTTTTCTGTTCTATTTTATGTGGCATCGTTTGACTTGAAACAGTATTTAAGAAAACAATAATTTTTTTAAAAATTTGTGATCTAAAACAATCCTTAGATATTAGTGTGACCGTAAGTTATATCATTAAGAGTAAAAGAGAAATTTTAAAAATTAAATTGTTTCTAATTATAATAAGATGATATTATTTTTGAAACAAATGGTGCCACATAAAATAAGACGGGGGAAGTACTATTCTTATACTCTCTTCAGACCACTTTACTTTAGAGGTGCGCATCGATCGGTTCGATTCAGTTTTGTATATTATCGGTTCGGTTTATCAGTTTTCGATTTGTCAACATACAAAACCGATAACCAAACCAATAAGATATTTATTATCGGTTTTGGTTAATCGGTTTTGGTCCTTAACGGTTCGATTTTTGGTTTAACCGATAAGAAAATGCTTCTATAATTTTTTTTTGCTTTCTCTTATTTTCATATATATATATATATACACTACCTTCATGCATAAAAGTCTATACAAATTACAAGCATAAGCAAATTCGAATACATTATTACTAAAATAAACTTATTTTCTTTCTTGTTAACTAGCAAATTTGAATGTCGTAGCAACGCTAACAATTTTTCCAAAAGGAAAACAACACTGATAGGTAAAAACCACCAAACCAACGTCTTTAGAAATAAAACAACAACACTAAGACAACAATTATAAAATGCAAAAAAATAATAGGGTATATATTTAAAATCTAAAGCCACTATTATAATTACGGATAAAAATATAGTTTTAGCATAATCTTATTGGGTTATCGGTTTAACCATTAACAAAAACCTTAAAACCGAAACCGAACTGATAGTACAATAATTTTTTTTACAAAATCGTTAAAAAATCGTTAACCCAATAACCCGATACCGATAAACCAATAACAATTTTATCGGTTCGGTTTATTGGTTAAATCGATTTTTGCACACCCCTACTTTACTTGTCACATTTTTTATTTACACGCCTTTTAGAAAAATATTAATTAGAGTATAATCTAACTAAACTATTCTTATTCATTATTTCTCAATATTTATTTGTACTAACTTAATATCTCTCCATATTTATAACTAAAAATAATAATAAAAATAAATAAATAATTATATTTTATTTTTTAAAATAATAATTATTTTGAATATTCCGAAGGGAATACGTAATACACCTACCCCACACAATAAGGCCACTCTTTACGTACTTTCTTTGAAGTGTTAGGAAAAGTGGCTAAGTTGGAAACAACTAAGCTGAGGGCTTTCACTTTCAAGTTTCAAGTTATAGAGATGTTGAAAGACACCGGCGACCAATTTATTTAAGAATTAGTATTTCTTTATTTTATATTAATTGTTTACATTACATATTATTTTGACATCAATAAATAACAAATTAAAACATAAATAAAAGAGATGTTTTATATTCATTCCATTTAATAATAAATATACTAAATTGTGTTATTAAAATCATATATATAATAAGTTTAACATGATCCAAATGATTCAGCATCAAAACAGGGTGAAGAATTTTTCCTAGGAGTTAACGCACCTCCATAAGTGTTGTAAGGTAATAAAATACCACGCTTTTTATTGTTGAAGTTCTATTCCTCTAGCTTCCTTTAGCTTGGTTTCTAGAGTTTCGCTCAGTTTTTGAAGTCGAAGATGACTGAGTTCTTCGTATAAACCTTTTGTGTTCATTGCTTGAATCATTTCTCCATGATTTTTCTCCGCTTCAAGCATTTTTCAATATGGATTAGCTTCATATTTACATCATCACATTAACATTTTGATGAGGCTCGGTGAGGGGGTTAGAATCATGTTGGCCAGTAGGTTTTCTCATGATTAAACCTTTAATTCAAGAAAGTAAAAAAATATAATGTTGGAATATCCCAACATCAATTGCATATTTATAGTGATAAAGTCATTATGTTATTTGATGAAAATGAACTCGAATAACAAAAAGGTAAAAATAATTATATTACTTCCTTTTCAGAAGGACTTGAACCAACTCATAATATTAATTGAATTTCTTTGTTTATTTTTTTGTATCATTGCAAATTTGTAAATATCATAAATATGCATTGCATATTTTTTCTATTTAGAACAGTGTACTTATTAGATTTTTTTAAAAAAAAATTATTGTGTCTTTCTTTTATGGAATATCTTTTAGTAAGTTTATGTGTAAAATGATTGTAATTTATGAGGTAAAATTATTTTTTTGATTGTATTTGCTTTTTAAAACTTGCTCTTGTTCAAATACATTTATATATATTTTAGTAATGCATGATAAAAAACCTTCCATTATAAGCGTTAACAATGAGAAAATATTTTTTTATCTAATTTATATTAACGAATCAAAAAATGTAAGCACTTCAATTTAAAATTTTAAAGTATATTAATGTGATTTAAGGAGCGTTTGCAAACTCGTAAAATCTAATCATAACGTGTGACAAGTGAAAGAATATAATAATAAAAAATACTAAACTCTAACACAATTAACATGTATAAACTTCGTTAAAATTTTCTCGTACACTTAATGTAACACATTATAAATCTCTCAAATGGTACAATAAATTTGTGTCTCTTTTTCTGTTTAATCACCTAATTTTCAAAGTTGATTAACAGTTGAGATTTGCACCAGGAGTTTTGTCAATAAAATATATAAGTTGAATGTATTTATCATAAATAAATTTATTTAGTTCTTAATTATGGAGATATATGTATTCAAATATTTTTCTTTGATTATCATATTGGGGATATTATATATTTGTATGTATCACATTCTCACAACATCAATATGTTAACATTGCGACTTAAACACTTTAGTGAAATTTATTTCTACTTTTTTTTTTTGCATGTTTCTTTTTTTTTTTTTCGTCTGTGTATATCTGGGTACATCATGTAGAATTAATTTGTATAACTTTTTAACCTCTTTCATTGATGTTTTTTTTATTTGTAGATATCTCTATATTAAAAATTTATTGAACGTTCACACCAATAATTTTACACTTAAAAAAATGTACATATGAAAAATTAAATTTCAGAAAATATATATTTGTCATATCTTCTCATTAATCACAATAAAGAATAATATAGATATTGATATTTATAATTTATGTTATAAACAAATTTATATATGATACAAACTAAAAAAATGTTATTTTATCGTACACACCAAATCTCACAGAATAAGCAATAGGTTTAAAATATTTTCTACAAGATAAAGATAATACTACATATATTTTTAGAAGCCAAAAAGTTTCTCGTCCCAAAAAATAATTAATAAAAAAATATAATATCCAATAATATTTTAAAAATTAGTTCATTCCTTTCATCTTTCAACAATGATAAGGAAAAAATCTTAAAAAATCAAAAGGATTGCTATATTAAGGCTATTCCATTTGAGAATCCTTAATTAAGTATGTTATATAATGTGTGGATTCTAAGATTTGATGATCTTTGTATTCTTTGTCTGAATTGAATTTTATTGATATATGTTTTAAAAAAAATTAAAATAATTTATACAATTAAACAATATGTCTAGTGATTATTTATTAATAATAAAAATAATAAATGTTCAGTAGGGGTAGTGCAATTAAGCGGCACTAGAGCTCACATCTTCAATCCTATGAGGTAATATTAAGTTTTTCTATAAACGGATGTAGTTGCACGTTATATTTCATAGAGTTTTATTTTTTTTTGAAAAAAAAACCTGTTCATCAACTCGAACCTCATTCTTCTGCAGTTGATGTTACGGATTAGCCTCACTCTTCAGGCCAGCAGCCTTGCTCAGCATTTTCTGCCTACTGTCAGCCTGTTCAGCTGACCTCAGAGGATTCCTGTCACCCAGCACATCATGTTTATTCTCGGCGGCGATTACAGTCTCTTTCCCAGGGTCAGGCTACTCCAGAAGATCAGCAGTCTAGCCCAAAATTCATTTGTACTTCAAGTTATTTGACATGATTTTGCTTGTGTTATTTAAATTTTAGTTTTTACTATTTATGCATTCAACACTAACATATCATTTTGACGTCAATGAATGACAAATTAAAATATAAATAAAAGAGATATTTTATATTCATTCCATTTCATAATACATATACTAAAATAAATTATTAAAATCATATATATAATAAGTTTAGCGAGATCCAGATGATTCAACATGAAAACGCAAGGCACCTCCATAAGTGTTGTAAGGTAATCAAATACCATGCTCTTTTTGTTGGAGTTCTACTCCTCTAACTTCCTTCAGCTTGGCTTCTAGAGTCTCGCTCAGTTCTTGAAGTCGAAGATGACTGAGTTCTTCGTATGAACCTTTTGTGTTCAATGCTTGAAGCATTTCTCCACGATTTTTCTCCGCTTCAAGCATTTTCTCAATCTGGATTAGCTTCATATTTACATCATCAACATTTACATTTTGATGAGGCTCAGTCATGAGGGGGTTAGGATCATCAATATCGGATTGAGAATTCACTCCGAGAAATTTATCCACAACTAAATTGACAGAAGGTTGTGCAATTGTGTAAATGACGTTGCTAGAGGAAAAAATCACAGTAGCACTTTCACCACCGCAAAGGATCGAAAGCTCACTTGCCTTCTTAAAGAGGTCAACATGCTTTTTAGAAAATGGCACTTGTGAGTTGCTTTGATTTTGCATTCTCGAAATATTTATTTTCTTATGGCCAATAAGTTTTCTTGTGGTTAAACCTCTGATTTGAGAAAGTAAGAAAATATAATTTTTAGTCTCAACACCAATACATATTTATAGTGATAAAGTTATCACGCTATTTGATGAAAATGAACTCCAATAACAAAAAGGTAAGAAAAATTATGTTACTTCCTTTTCAGAAGGATTTGAACCAACTCATAATATTAATTGATTTTCTTTATTTATTTTTTTGTATCATTGCAAATTTGTAAATATCATAATTACACATTGCATATTTTTCCTATTTAGAACAATATACTTATTAGATTTTTTAAAAGAAGAAATTATTGTGTCATTCTTTTATGGGCTTTAATAATGAGAAAATATTTTTTTGTTTAATTTATATTTACGTATCAAAAAATGTAAGCAATCCAATTTAAAATTTTAAAGTATATTAGTGTGATTTAAGAAACATTTGTAAACTCGTAAAATCTAATTATAACTTGTGACAAGTAAAAGAATATATTAATAAAAAATACTAAACTCTAACACAATGTCTCTTTTTCTGTTTAATCACCTGATTTTCAAAGTTAATTGACGGTTCAGATTTGCACAAGTCAATAAAATATATAAGTTGAATGTATTTCTTACAAATAATTTATTTAGTTCTTAATTATGGAGATATGTATCCAAATATTTTTCTTTGATTACCAGATTGTGGATATTGTTTTATCACATTCTCACAATATCAATATGTTAATGTTGCGACTTGAAAACACTTTAGTGAAATTTATTCCTATTTTGTATGCGTATTTTTTTTTTATCGGTGTATAACTGGGTACATCATGTAAAATAAATTTTTTATAACTTTTTATCCTTTTTCATTGATGCTTTTGTTTATCCATCTATATCTCTACATTAAAAATTTATAAAACATTCACACCAATAACTTTTACACGTAAAGAAATGTACACATAAAAAATTAAACTTCAAAAAATATGTATTTGCCATATCTTCTCATTAATCACAACAAAGAATAATATAGATATTCAAATTTTGATGTTTATAATTCATGTTATAAAAAAATCCATGTATAATACAAATTAAATAATATTATTTTATTATACACACCAAATCTCACAGAATAAGCAATAGGTTTAAAATATTTTTTACAAGATAAAATATAATAATATATATATTTTTAGAAGCTAAAAAATTTCTCATCCCAAAAAATAATTAATAAAATAATATAATGTCCAAAAATATTTTAAACACTTGAAATAAAACTAGTTTATTACTTTCATCTTCCAACAATGAAGTGGCAAAAATCTTAAGAAATCAAAAGGATTGTTACATTAAGGCTATCCCATTTGAGAATCTTTAATTAAGTACTTTATATGATGCATGTATTCTAATATTTAATGATCTTTGAATTCTTTGTTTTAAAATTGAATTTTATTGATATATTTTTTTAAAAAAATTGGGATAATCTATACAATTAGACCGTATATCTAGTGATGTTTTATTAATAATAGATATATTTAATGTTCAATGGGCATAGTAAAATTAAGAGGGGCTAAAGCTCACATTTTCAATCCTATGAGAGGTAATATTAGATTATTATTTTTACAAACAGAGGTAATATATTTTGAAAAAAATATATTTATTTGTATTTCAAGTTATTTGACATGATTTTGTTTGTGTTATTACTTTTTACTATTTGTGCATTCAGCACTCACATATCATTGTGACGTCAATAAATGACAAATTACTACATAATAAATAAAAGAGATATGTTATATTTATTCCATTTCATAATAAACATACTCTAATACATTATTAAAATAATATATTCAATAAATTTAACGAAATTCAGATGGTTCAGCATTAAAACGGGGCAAAGGATTTTCTCTAGGAGCCAAGGCACCTCCATAAGTGTTGTAAGGGAATAGAATACCACTCTCCTTTTGTTGGAGCCCTACTTCTCTAGCTCCCTTCAACTTGGATTCTAGAGTCTCGCTTAGTTCTTGAAGTCGAAGATGACTGAGTTCTTCGTATGAACCTTCTGTGTTCATTGCTTGAAGCATTTCTCCATGATTTTTTTTCTGCTTCAAGTATTTGATGAAAGCATTTCTCCATTACAATGACACTTTCGTCACCGCAAAAGATCGAAAGCTCAATTGCCTTCTTAAATAAGCCATCATACCTTTTAAAAAATGTCACTTGTGAGTTGTTTGACTTTACATTTTCGACATCACGTTATTTGATGAAAATGAACTCAAATAATAAAAAAGTAAAAAAAAATTATGTTAATTCTTTTTCAGAAGGATTTGAACGAACTCATAATATTAATTGGATTTCTTTCTTTGTTTCTTTATTATCATTGCAAATATGTAAATATCATAAGTATACATTCCATATTTTTCCTATTTAGAACAGTGAAAAAAAAATATTGTGTCATTATTTTGTAGAATATCTTTTAGTAAGTTTATAGAATGATAAATTTATGACGTAAAATTATTATTTCAATTGTATTTGCTTTTCTAAACTTGCTCATGTTCGAATACATATATTTTCTTTTTGTAGTAATGCATGATAAAAAGCCTTCCAGTATAAATTTTAACAATGTGATTATTTTTTGTCTAACTCATATTAACATATCAAAAAATGTAAGCACTTTAATTTGAAATTTTAAAATATATTAGTGTGATTTAATGAGCGTTTGCAAACTCATAAAACCTAATCGTAACTTGTGACAAATAAAAGAATATAATAACAAAAAATCCTAAATTTTTTAACACAATTAACATGTATAAACCCGTTTAAAATTCTCTCATACACTTGATGTAATACATTATAAAACTCTCAAATGGTACACGTCACGACCCAGACTGCCGTGAGTGGCACTCACCCAACCCCCGGGTGAGCGAACCATAACTTCCCCGAACTTAACCGTTCTAGCAGCTCAAAATCAATATGCAGAAAATAAACTAGCAATCAATAATAAGGAAATAACTTCATTAACTTAACCTGCGGAAAATACCCCCTAGAATCAGAAAGTCGCAGTACCAAAACAATCTACCAAATGTCTAGAATAGGAGAGTGCAACCCCAAAATAAGGAAATAGTCTAAGCCCAAAACAAGTGGGATACAACTCTAAAGATAGATTCAAGGCAGCTCGATTGAACCAGCTCACCCTCGAAGTCTGGAAATGTTGGGACTACAAATGAGGTCGCGTACAGCCGCTGGAAGATTTCATGTACTCACAAAAAGAAGAGCAAGTGCAGTATCAGTACACCACCACTGTGTATTAGTAGGATCATCAGTCAGTTCCAAATAAAACAGTGTATGAACAGTACAACAAATCAAGTGTAAGTACAGGAAAAACATGCAACAAGACAGGAGGCATCCCTAGACTACAAGTCTCATCCTAACTTGTCCCCACATGTAATCCACCTTTCTATGACTATGATTAACAATCAAATATAACCAATAAACAATCCTTTTTATATAGCCCGGTCTCACCCTGGGATCCCCTCTAACCAATACCTAAGTGTTAAACGAACAACCCGGTCTACACCAAGACCAACTCAATCAGATATAACCATATTCCCGGCCACTCAAGGACCATAAGAAACTATCACAATTCAATAATACAACCCGGTCCACTCATGGAATCAATACCAAATGCCACGATGCAACCAATATCAATGCAATAAATGTAGTAAAGTAAGCCCGTACCAGACGTAGTACCCGAGCCAACCGTTAGTATATCCTGTACCAGGCGTGGTACCCGAGCAACTGTTAGTGTTATCCCATACCAGGCGTGGTACCCGAGCCAACCGAATGTCAATCAATCCACAGTCACAATAATAAACAATCAACTTGTAAACCAACAAGCAAACACACAGTTCAATACACCAGACTGTAAAACAGGACCCTTAGACATTCCTAAACAATTTCATAAGCAGTGCATCTCATACAAATACTTAGATAAGAGTACACAAACATACAACATTCACAGAAATTGTTAACCATCACCTACCTCAAAATGATTCAAATCTCTACTCAATAGGAGCTTTTCCGTTCGCCAAAGTTCTTGCTTGTTCTCGGTCTAAAATAATATACAAGTACTAAATTAATACACAAGGCATGTGCATTACCCGGATTACACCAAATCCCAAACCCCAGGCCAACCATGATCATCCCACCCTCTTTCTGGGCTTTTTCACCATTAATTCTCCTAGTTCTATTATTTTTACGGATAAAATTAGGAAATTAAGATCACATGATCATAAAACAGTAAATTTAGCAACACCCAAGAACTTCTACACATACAATCCCCCTTTTTTCCCCGGATTCTACCATCCCTAAGTCATTCCAAACCTTTCCCCAAGTCCACTCCTAGCAATTCTACCGCATAGGAAAAGTATTACGGAATTTGAGGAGTAGAAACCTTACCTTAGGGAAGAAAAATGATGAAGAATGGAGAAAAAATGCCTGAAATCGCCCTAGCCCTTCTCCCAAGTGAATTTGTGAAAATTGAATATTTTTGGGGAAGTTTTTGCATTAAATCTCATCACGCTTTGCTATAGCAGTACCGCCGTACTGGAGTCAACCGCTATGGCGGAGGTTGACCGACTTGACTTTCACTGTAGCGGTAATTTTTCTGCTATAGCGGAGGTCGTTGTGGCGGTGGCGGTTGACACGGGACAGAAAGTCATAAAATCTCTAAAACTAGTCCATTTTACAACACACTTATTTTCCCGATGTCCCAGAACAACCCCTTCACGTCAACCTCGATTCTGGGAGTTCTACTTACCCAAATTCGATTTCGAAAAGTCTCCCGAACTCCTTTATGTGTTAGCTACGAGTAAAACTAGCTCAAAATAAGACATTCAACCCAATCCTTACCCGGATTGCCCTAGACCATACCTCACTCCTAAATCGGCCGAGACTAGCCTAACCCAGAATTTCAAACTCTCAAACCTGGAGTTTTCTAACTCTAAAAATTGACACGAATGGTTTTTCCGTAACGACAGACCCGTCGTTACAGTACAATAAATTTGTGTCTATGTTAATTACCTGTTATTCAAAGTTAATTAATAGTTGAGATTTGCATCAAGAGTTCTGTCACGAATCAAAATTCGATTGTGATGCATCTATCACACCCCTCGCAATAGGTAAGCCAAAATTCGACACATACACGATAAAATTAAATAAATATGCTAACGGAGTAAGAATAATACTAAGTCTCACACTGAATCTCATAATCAAACGGGTAAAGAAGTACGAAAAATAACAACCAATCCCGAAATTTGATAGTCACAAGTTACAAGCCTCTAATGTAAGTGGCACAACAAAAGAGTCCAAAAGTACCTCAAAATGCAAATTAAGCATAAATACAAAGATAGAGAAAATTCATTAGTCGCTAGGATTAACAGTTGCTACCTCAAGGATCTTCAGAATGCAACCACATGATAATCATGAAATCAATGATTGGGGGCCATCGGCTCAGTACATGCACGTAAGGTGCAAAAAATAAATAAGCGTTAGTACCAACCATATGTACTCAGCAACATCATCGATTGACCCTAATTCAAAGTGACGGTGAGAACCACCTAAGGTACTAGTACCAACTATAACCTCGATCACCTAAAAATAAGAAGTCCACACCTAGACTAGTAATTCCAATAATAATAGGGCAATTAACACTGTTCAAGTCTATAATTTCTCATTCCAGACCAATAACAACAACTCACCAATCACAGTATAAAACAACAATTAAGAAAATCAAATAGAAATGATGAGATGAGTGCAATATGATGCAATGTATGCTACAATAACCCATTGCCTTGTATATCTAGGACCCGTGGGAGACTCGCGAGGTTCATATACCACCCACCCCCTTAGAATAGTTTTTCATCGGGCATGCAAGTCAAAAGTCAATAAAATTCACCTGAAACACTTTCTCATCGGGTATGCAAGTTATTTCAATATATTGTTCTCAAAAATATATCTTTAACAATATCATGATATGAATATGAGTGAGTATATGCAATTCACAATGATAAAAAGAGCACAAATATCTCAATTCGGTCAGACAAGACCATGCTCAACTCAAAAATACCAATTACAAGCCCAAATATCATCAGTATTAACCAATCTATTCAAATCAAGCCCATAAGAAGAAGTACAATCAGTATCAACAACCATTAGATCTGATAGAATCACTAATCTACTTTTCACGCTATAATTCAACAATCAAAATAAGGAAAACAGTCTAATCAAGTCAATCATTCGTTTTAACGCTTTACAAAATACTGATACCCGTATAGATGTTCATCATTCCATCTATACATGACTTTCATCTCTCCATTACTCCTCATACAAGCAAATGACACATAACATTTTGAAAGAGAGGTTAAAGAAAGTCTCAACTTACCTTAAGAGAAGACCCGCAATGTCAAATCGAAGTCTTTTCTTTTTGAATCACCTCTGAACAAGCTCAATCTAGTCAAATACAGATTTTACATAAGAACACAAAAGTATAGACACTCATATTGCTTTACTTAATTTATGGGTCTAAAAGTCAACCCAAAAAGTCAATTTCAAGCCCGAAAGGGAAAAACTAAAATTTTATTAGAAAATCAATTTACCTGTAACTTAAGGAGTTTAAATCTAAATTTTCATCAAAAACATAGTTAAAATCAACCTTGAAATTATAAAAATATTATTTTTAAACTTTACCAGAAAAACACCAAATTTTCAAATTGAAAAATCAAGATTTGAAGATAAAATCATGAAATAATCATTGAGGAATACTAAAATATTGGTTTAAAAACTTACCAAATGAGAAATCTCAAAAATCACCTTGTCAATCTCCCCAAAATGAGTTTCAAAGTTTTAAGAATTGAGTTATGGGGTTCTTGTTCAAAAATAAAAATTTTAAACTGTTTAGGTCAAAATTATTCTTCATGAATGCAGCAGGCCTGTCGCGAATGCGATCGACCCGGCCCACGATCCTTCTCGAACTCAAAGCAACTATCGCGAACGAGATGACTAAGCTCCCTGACCCGGACCCAGTTGACCCTTAGCGAACGCGACTCCCATTCGCGAATGCAATGAAGGGACTGATTTGCCTATCGCAAATGCGATCCAAGTGTCGCGAACACGAAGTGAGATACAGCCCTACACTAAATCTGGTGCACCAGCAGTTGGCAACAAGTTCAAAAACTCCCCAGCCGACCCTCGAAATATGTTAAGAACCCCGTGAACAGAGTCTAACTATGCTACTAGACTAAAATTAACATTTCAGACTTAATGAAACCACCAGATTTTGAACAGAGGTCGTTATCAACGGATATTGACCAAATTCAACTCTAGGTCATAATTTTCCAATCAATGACTCAAAATGCATACTAACGCCTCAAAACCCAAACCAATAGTGCTACTAACCTAAAATGACATTTTGGAGCTAAAGAAACTGACAAAATTCTCATACGATGCTTAAATCTCCAAATGTTAATCAAAGTCAATCATTCTAACTTTAAAGCCTTCCTAAATAAAAAACTCACATAGAACTCAATCAAACACTTTGAGAATTGTTTCACCCACTTCTGCAAATCACAAATACCATATTACAACTATGAGAAGGGGTAAAAGGGTCAAAACACATTAAAAGTCAAAAATTAATTTGAGGGTTATACATCATCCACTACTAAAACACACATTTATCCTCAAACGTAGGGATAAGAAAGGTACTTGAACTGTAAAAAAGTTGGGGATATCTACTCCGTATATCAGACTTTGTCTCTTACATAGCTTTCTCAATCAGACGATGCTTTCAGTGAATCTTCACTGAAGCTATATCCTTAGATTTCAACTTTTGAGTCTGTCTACGGCAATGGGCTCTTTCTCAAAAGTCATATTCTGATTCAAATCAACCGAATCACATGACAATCAACAGAAAGATACTTCTTCAATATCGATACATGAAAAAATAGGATGCACAATCGAAACACTCAGAGGTAAATCCAACTCATAGGCCACCTACTCAATGCGCCAAAGAATCTCAAAAAGACCAATAAACCTCGGACTAAGCTTTTACTTCATTTTGAACCTCATTACACCCTTCATGGCCGATACCTTTAACAGAACATTTTCACCAACTATGAACTCCAAGTAACGAATCCTTCTATCAGCATAACTCTTCTACCTACTATGGAATATCAAAAGCTGGTCATGTATCAACTTCACTATATCCATCGAGTCCCGTAATAAATTCGTATCCCATGGCCTAACTTCGAAAGAATCAAACTAACCAGCTAAAGACCTACACTTTCTCCCGTACAAGGCCTCGAATAGTGTCATTTGACTGCTGAAATAGTAACTGTTATTATAGGCAAACTCCCTAAAGCAAGAACTGGTCCCAATGACCACCAAAGTCAATATACAAGACCAAAACTTATCCTTTAATACTTGAATAGTCCGTTCTGACTAACCATCCATTTGTGGGTGAAAAGTTGTGGTCATCTCTAACTGAGTGCCCAACTCACACTGCATAGAATTCCAAATTTGCAATGTAAACTGAGTACCTCTGTTTGAAATAATGGAAATGGACACGCCGTGTAACCAAACTATCTCTCGAATATAGATCTTTGCCAACTTATCCGTAGTGTAGTTCACCTTCACTGGAACAAAATTGCTGATTTAATAAATCTTTTCACAATCACTCAAATGGAGTCAAACTTCTCTAAATTTTGAGCCAAACCAACCACGAAGTTCATAGTGATACGCTCCCACTTCTACTCAGATCTATACATCCTCTGAGTCATACCACCTAATCTTTAGTGCTCATACTTCACTTGCTGACAATTCAAATACTTAGTCACAAACTCCATGATGTTTCTTTTCATCCCACACCACTAATAATGCTGCTTTAGGTCATGATCCATCTTGGTTGCCCCCGGATAAATAGAGTACCTCGAACTATGAACCTTCTCCATGATCAAGCAGCAGCTCCCGCTGAAGCAATTGTAGCAGCTCCTGCGCCGTCTAGTTAAATCACGAACCCTAGGAACACAAATTCGACCTTTGATCCTCAAAATACCCTTCAAATAAAGAATTGCTTTCTTAGCTTCACCCTCCAACACCTTGTCCCGAATAATACACAACTTTCCATCCTCAAACTATATATCTTTGATCTGCTCTATCAACAAGGATCGTGCCTCAACACAAGTAAAAACTCTACCATGCTCAGAATTATCAAGTCTTACAAAGCTATTGGACAAGATTTGAATATTTATAGCCAAAGGTCGCTCCTCCATAATCAACAAGGCAAGACTACCCATACTCACCACTTTTCTACTCAAGGGATCCATCACGACATTGGCCTTGAGTGAGTGATAGAGAATAGTTATGTCATAATCCTTCAACAACTCTAATCACCTGTGTTATCTCAAATTCAAATCTTTCTGGTTGAATATGTACTGAAGGCTACGATGATCGGTGAACACCTCACAATGAACTTCATACAAGTAATTCCACCATAACTTTAAAATAAATACTATCACCACCAACTCTAAATCATGAGTGAGGTAGTTTTTCTCATGAATCTTCAACTACCTCGAAGCATAGTCTATAATCTTCCCTTTTTATACCAAACACCACCCAGAATAACTCATGAACCATCATAATATACGGTACAACCTTCACCTTTCACAAGCAAGGTCAAGATAGGTGTTGAAGTCAATAAGGTCTTAGCTTTTGAAAAATTGCCTCACACTCATTGGTCCACTGAAAAGAAGCATTCTTCTGAGTCAACGGGACTATAATAGTAGAGAAACCCTCCACAAACCACACACAAAACTCTGAATCTCGATACGTGAGGTGGGTCAAAACCAGTCCCAAATCGCATCTACCTTGGCTAGATTAACCATAATACCCTCCTTGGACACTACATGTCCCAAGAATTCCACGGAACTAAGCGAGAATTCACACTTCAAGAACTTAACATACAACTTCTCATCTCTCAGCCTCTGAAGCATAATTCTCAAATGCCAAACATGCTCCTCCTTGCTCTTGAAATAGACCAAGATGTCATTAATAAATACAATCACAAAGGAATTCAAACAAGGCTGAAATACTCCATTTATCAACTCCATAAATACCGTTGGGACATTAGTCAACCCCAACGACATAATCAAAAACTCATAATAGCCATATCGAGTCTTAAAAACTGTCTTAAGGATATCCGAGCCCTAATTCTCAATGATGATAATTTGACCTCAAGTCAATCTTCAAAACAACAAAGCACTCTGAAGCTGATAAAAAAAATCATCAATGCGCGAAAGATGATACTTGTTCTTGATGGTCACCTTGTTCATATGTCGATAATTGATATCCGCATAGACTCGTCTTTCTTTTTCACAAATAATATAAGAGCACCCCAAGGCAAAACACTAGCCTGATAAATTCTTTACTCAACAGGTTTCGCCACTAATCCTTCAGCTCAATCGGAGCCATCTTATAAGAAAGAATAGAGATGGGTTTAGTGCCCGGATCCAAATCAATGCCAAATTTATATCTCTATCCGGAGGAACACCCAGTAAATTCATAGAGAACACATCCTGAAACTCTTTAATCACTCTCATTGACTCCAAAGAGGGCATGTCGGTGCTAGTATCACAAATATATGCCAAGTAAGATAGAAATTTCTTCTCAACCAAACGTTGAGCCTTAATGAAAGAAATCACTCTCTTAGGATATGAACCCTGGGTATCTTTCCACTTCAATCTTGGTACACCTAGCATAACTAAAGTGACCGTCTTGGCACTATAATCTACAATATTATGATACGGAGAAAGTCAATTCATGTTCAAAATCACAATAAAATCTACCAGGTCTAGAATAATTAAGTCTACCCAAATATCATACCTCGAAAGAGTCACAACACAGAATTGACAAACCTGATCTACCACTAAGGAATCACCTAATGGGGTAGCAACACAAATAGGCACAGTAAGAGACCCACACATCATATGAAAACCCGATGCAAAATATGCAAACACATAGGAGAAAGTAGAATCAAGATTAAATAATATTAAAGGAGGTCGATGGCATACTGAGACGATACCTGTGTTAACTGCATCAGAGGACTCCACTTTCGGACTACCCCAAAAAGCATAACACTGAGCCATGTCGCCTCTCAGTTAAACAAATCCTCTACCACCTCCTCCTCGACCGGCTTGTAGTGCACCTCTGCCTGAGATCCACCCTGACCTCTAGCTGGAGGTGTTGTTGCCCTAATTGGAGCCTGAGAACTTTGTTGTCGACCCTGAAATGGTCTGTTATATTTTTATTTTTATTTTTTTTATTGATATCTTTATAGTTTATTTTGATTTTTGTAGGGAGTATGAGCATGAAAGCAAAACCATTGAAAGTGTATAAAAGTGAGCGGAATGGTTGAAACTAAGTGGAGTGCCCACATAAAGGATCACATTTGAATTTTATATTTCTACTGTTGAATTTTCTGAATCGTATTACCCTACTATTGCTATTGGTTTAATTCATATAACTTGAAATTTCTTATTTACTCTATCATTTGAAGAGGAAAGATAGATATAAGTATGTTGAAAAATGATGGCAAAATTCAAAAAATATTTCTACCTTATTTCCCTTATTTATCTAATTGATGTTGCTTTAAATCTTTTTACTAAGATAGATAATCCACTAAATTTAATGAGATGTTTGTACACATATATAGAAATTGGACCACTACCTTAAACACACAATTACAACAATTATACATGTATTATGTAAATGTAGTTGACACACCTATACAGTCTGCACGTGATAAAAATATTCCTTCTATCTTTGCTTCTACATCATCTTCATATAATGACGATAATTGTTGCTAAATACTCTATCTGTGGTACTTTTACTACTTCTTAATCCCACAGTAGCATGAACATTTAATGAGCTTCAATTCTACTTGTAAAAGGCGAATGCGCCAAAAGGAATTATTTTTTCCATTATAATGGTGAAACGATAATTTAAAACAATTTTCAGTTCTTGCAGCAATAGTTTGAGACGTGCTAAATGTGCCGATGTTACACCATAGAGAACATTTAACCAAACAAAACAACAATTAGGAGACACACGACACTCATTAAATAACAATGCCTTGAAAATCTAATGTTTCAGATATTGAATTAAATCAGAGCGAAGAAATTAAGGACGTGAAGATTAAGATTTAGATAAGCCGGAGGACAAACATATTGGAGATATATTGACAAGTGAAGGTTCGTGCAATAATGCAATCAATACCTCATGTTGACGTTGAAGGAGTTACAAAAATAATGTAAAAAAAGTACTCTTTGTAATTTTTACTATAAGAATTTAAATTTAATTTGGATTTTGAATTTGCAAATTAGCTACTTAGAACCTAGGGGCCTAATCAAACAAAACTTTTTCTAAAAAGTGACTGCATAGATCAGTTCTCTTCTTGTATTATAATTTGTATAATTTTATTTACAATTTGAAATTTATATTTAATAAACTTAATGGCTTAATCTTGAATTTTATTAAAAATTATCTTATACTCTTACTTCATGGTTCATGGTTCGTACTTCATAAAGAATAAATTAATTGCTCCTTGCTAGCTAAAAATTATTGAACTTAATAAAATATAAGTGCTAGAAGCTTTTCTTTTTATAATAATTAATTATTGAGTACTAACAATTATATTTAATAAAATATGTTCATAAAAGTTTTTTTATATATAAATATTCAGTACTTATAAAAATATGTAACCGTTTAAGTTTGTATTTTTCATAAATAATAAAATAAAAATATTATTTTATTCAAAATCAGACCGGCCCCGCACGGGGCACCCATAATAGCCTCACCCTATTGGACCCAAAACCCCTCAACACGATATCCAACCCAGAACCTTTTGAGTGAATCGGGCCGGTCCGACCCGACCCCTTAACAAGTTTAGATATACGTGAATGAGGTAAATTTACTACCGTCGATTACACTATCACAATCATAAAGTCCGAAGAAATAGTGCCGGTAGGAAAGACATATAACAATATTTATGACATAGACCCTTGAAATTGTTTGACATAGACTCTCGTTTTGGAAGTTCCTCCAGTGTATATCGCAAAAGAAATGGAGGCAGACACTCTAGGAATTACTTTTGCTAGGAACATTTCAAGTTGTAATATTAATAGGGATAATTTCAAATATGTACAGTAAAATAATTAGTTTACAATAAATATAGACAAGTTTTCTTTACAAAAAAAATAGCCCAAAAATAAACTAGCCACAAAAAAAAATTACAAAAAAATAGCCGCATGTATATATAATGTATATGTAATGTATCGATAATGTATAAAGTTATGTAATGTATCAATATTATATATAGTGTATAAACGTGTATCGATATTATATAAATGGTATATAAATGAATATCGATATTGTAAAAATAGTGTATAAATATGTATCGATATTATATAAATGATATTTACATGTGTATCGAAATAGTTACATAATGTATCAATATTGTCAATATTGTATAAACGTGTATATACGACATATAATGGTATAAAGAAATATTACTTATTGTGTCCTAATGTAAGCACATGATTATCTCGAACAAGAAATTAACAATAAAATTATGATAGATTACACTTTTCATCCCTTCACAGCAAAGAAGCTTCTAGAAAAAACAAAAAAAAATAATAATTATTACTAAACTCAGAAAATAGCTCAAACAAAAATCATTTTAAGATAATTCTTTTCTTAGAAAAACAAAAATAATGCAAATAGCTCAAAATAGAAACAACAAAAAGAAAAGTCAGAATGTACAAAACAAGACAGAAGGCAAAGAGTCACTAAAGCTTCGAGCTTCATCTTCTCTTAAGAACAGAATAGTCGGAGCTCAAGTTCTAGACGGTAATGGACCTCTCTTGCACGAATTGAAGAGCAATTGTAAGCTTTCACTTCCTTACGCTATTCACATAACACTTCGAACACCCTAGAAATTAGGGTAGTTGTTTGTTCATCGTCTACCCCCATAGATGTCTGAGTTGAAGAGCTTTTCGGAGAAGATTGTTGCATCATGAATATCATTTCGAACGTGCTGAGACCGGTAAGCTTGATTTCTTACCTTCTTGTATCGTGATGCCTCTAATCTCTGGTAAGTTGAAGACCCACATGTTGAATGTAGCTTTTTGCAGGTGAAAGGATTGAGCAGACCATGGAAAATTAGAATTCTCCACATCTGGTGAGTGTAGACTCCTTCGATTAATCACTTTGAAATCACTTTTCATCTATTTCTAACTTTCGATGGGTTGAACCCTCTTTGGAGGTTAATAATACCACCATCTAGATGCTAGATTCTAGATGAGAAGTGCTTCAAAGTTGATTCACTTCTGATTTTAAGATAAAATTTGATCATTAAGAAGAAAAAAGAATCTGGGTTAATGAGATTGAAATTCAAATAAAATGGAGTTCTAAATCAAATCAATCCTCTCTGAATCATTTTATTAGAAAGGGAAAGCAAAAGAAGAAGAAGAAAGAAGCAGCGAGGAAGAAGAAGCAAGAAAGAAGGAGAAAACAAGGGCGAATTGCCATTTATGGTGTAAAGTAAAATTTAGCTATTTTTTCTGTAAATAAGTTACCCCAGTGGCCATTTTACATAATTTTCCCATATTATTAATACTACTGGCTATTACTTGGGCCAAAACTAGTCTCATGGGGCGATCCCCCCCCCCCCCCCCCCCCCCCCCAAATCTATTTTGTTACCAACGGCTTAACTAATATATATGAAATCTAGCTTACCAAAAAAAAAAAAAAAATTGTCCCAACTTTCTTGATATGGAGGGATATAATTATTAAATGGTACTAACAAAATAGTTTTGTCTTAAATCAACCACTTATAATATTGATGAAGATTAAAACAAACCTAAACTCTTTTGGAAGTACTATTGTACAATCATCAAGGAATTACACAAATTAAAGAAGCATAGAACAATCCAAAGACATGGACCATTCCTTTTAATAGTATCATCTCCTATTTAATAAAACTAATAAAAAACACAAACAATGGCACATGTGATGTGACCAATCCAAACCATTCGAGGGATTCATTCAATTTCAAGAATAATCAAAGTGACCATCAAAAAGTACTACATCAAAAACTTGTAGAGGCAGAATTCCAACATTTCCCAAGCTTTTGAAGCAATAAAAAGCATAGTGTTGGCCAAACTCTCAAAAACTTTAGCTTTAATTTGGCCCCTTCTTGGTGTAAGCATAGTCCTCTTATGCTTTTGGTTCTTTGGAGGAGCAATAGCCATTAATTGATTATGTGATCGTCAACAATGTATAGAATGAGAAAAAACAAAAAGATTTAAGTTATATACACTGATAGCGTAATAATTTTTACACTATCAGTATAATTTAATCGATAGTAAACTTAGAGAGTGAAAAAAAAGGAGAGGGAACATTGGAGGTGTGGGGGACTAAAGTGAGTTGGTGTTATTCAAGGAAGAGAAGATAATATGTCAATAGGGATTTAGGGAGATTATATATAGTCTCATAAAAGGGGGTAATGAACATATTTAAAAACTTGGGGTCCTTCTAAGCAAATTAATATATTGAAATTCTTGCAAACCATTAAACTTAAAAGAGGGGAAGTGGCCAATTACATCAAAGAAGGACTCATAAGTAAGTGATTGGAAGTAACTTCTTGGCAAATGCATAGACACTTCATACTTGTTGACTTTGGTTCAATTGGTGGTTGGTTACTATAATGGGGTCATCCTTGTCATGTTAGAGAATGCAGGATATGAAAACTAAGACATAGTGTAATACCACCCAATGAGGTTTTGCGGAGGGTAGAGTGTACGCAGACGTTATTTCTATTTTGGTAAAGAAAGTTGTTTTCGATAAACCTTATAGGAACTATTTGGCCATAAATATTATAGTACTCACTTTTGAAAATCAGTATTTGATCATGAAAATTTTAAATCTAATTTAAAGTTGTATTGAATTTTGGGAAACAACTTATAACTTATTTTTCAACTCACTTTTTACTTTTAAAGTTGTATCTAAGCACATTCAAGCATGAACATTATTTCAAATATTCTTTGCAAAATGTATAACCAAACTTCATCTTCAACTCTAACTCCATAAATTACAAAAAATTTTCACTATGAGCTAGAAGTCAATATACGATTTATTCGAACCTAGTAATTTTAGTTCAAACCTTATATTTATATTAAAAAATTATTAAATATGTATAGATATAAAATTTAAAACCTAATTACTAACACCTGATTTTATTATCCTAAAATTTAAAATCTATAAAATTTAATATCTAACTGAGTCTCTGATTATACAGATCCATACATTTCAAGTTGAATAGTAACAAATTGTCCAATATATTGCTTAACCAAAAGATTATTAAGGAAAAATTAAGTACTCCATCAAGTAACACTGTGTGGGCCGGTAGTTAATTCAAGTAGAGTAATTAACCTTTGGGAAACTTACATAAAATACACATCAGGAGCTAATTACTCTTTTTCCCATTACTTTCAAATATACCACTCGGATACATTGCATAAGGCATCTAGATACATGGTTTTATCTTGAATACATCGACATTTTTGGTTTTATCTCGAATACATCGGCATCTCGCTGTCCGGAATACATGGTTTTAGTCTCAGATTCATCACATCCGCATGTATTTGAGGGGTTACAACATGTATTCGCTTGTATCTGAGGGGTTACAACATGTATCCGCATGTATCTGAGGGGTTACAACATGTATCCGATGGGTTGAGATGTATCCGATGAGATTGGAATGTATTCGATGGGGTTGGAATGTATCTGAAGATTTTTTTTGTTAACATGTGATATATTAAGTAATTAAAATAAAGTAATGGGAGAGTTAATACATATGATAGAAATGTTTGACTCTTTATGTAATTTAACCTTAACCTTTCTAACGCATAATATCACCCCGATGGCCCCATTTATTTACTTTCTATTAGAGTATCAAACGACGCAATTCAATTCTAATTGATTAAGCACGTGCTCCTCCAATGGCAAAGCTACAATCGATAAAAGATGATCCGTTAAACATTAATTCTTCTGTAAAAAGCTATATTTCTTCTGTCCTAATTCATGTAAAGATATTCGGAATATGAGAATCAAAATACTTGATTTTGATGATGAATTTGAATATAGCTTCTTTAAGTATTTTAAAATAAAATTTACTTGTTTGAAAATTATACAAAAAATATTATGTATAAATTAACATAATTAATGATGCAAAACATTTTAAAACGTTTGAAAAAAATAATTGTTAATTTGACTTTTCAAATAGTAACATTTTTACCTAAATTGAGATGTAAAAGCTAATGTGTAACTTTTAGCAAAATTTCTGATTTTAACATAGTTGATGGGTGGCAACTTTAAGTCTTTGTCTTCCCATATATGTATATGATTCTTTGTCTTTGACCATATACAAACACTTAACATTAGATCTTCTCGTGAAGTGACAATTTTGTAGGGTTGTTTTAGGTTACAAGACAATTTCTTTAAGAATAAGATAATTTCTTCTTCTTCTTTTTTGTGTGTCATTCCTTACCATTAAGTAGGGGTGTTTATATGGTTGGATTTGAATTAGATTAATTTGGTCAATTTTTAAATTAATGAAATAAAATCAAACTAAATATAATACACATCAATTGATTTGGGTTGTTGTTGATTTTGATTAAATTTGGTTCAAATTTACTTTTAAGAAGGAAAATTAGTAGATATCTTCAAGATGACGTGATAGTGTAAAAACATATTTACATCGTCATTCGTCAATGGGTCTAATTGAGCTACCCGCTTGTATCAATTATCCAAGATTTTGATCGAATACGAAGTCATGGATACTCGATCAACCTAGTGATACTTTTATAATAGGAATTAAATTTATCGTTGAAGGATCCCATTCAAAATTACTGTAGTTCCTTTTCGAATGATCGTTGATAGGTGATAGGATCGGATGGGTGGTATCCCTCAAATTGTGACCAATTTTTGTAACCACGTCTGGGTCGGGTTTAGAGCGCGTGAAATTCAAGATAGTGTATGGCGTAAAATTGGCCTAAAGACACGTGGCATCTATAGGGTAACTCACGTAGGGACCTATCGTCCCAAAGGGCGCAGAGCCTCGAGAGGCACTTTCGAGGTAACGACGACATGAAATGCCTTTTCGTACAGAATAGGACTCGGTGGTTTGCCACCGGCAATGATGTGGTGCAAGGGACAAATAAGAAACAGATTTGTCAGACTACTCAGGTGGACGAACAAGCTCGTACAGAGCTGAACAGTGCAGGAATATTAGCTGGCGCAACCCTCAACGGACAGAACGTGTGACACAAGGCCATAGATTTAGGTACTATAGGGCTCTATGGGCACATTCTAATTGGCCAAGGCCTAATGTTGTAACCTATAAAAAGTTACCCCCCCTATTTGTAAAGGCATCTGTTGTCTAACTGTCTCACTCAATACAATAGTTTCTTGGTCTCCAAGCATTTTTCTTGCTTACATTGTGTCTTGGTTTAATAATAACTTGAGTAGTTGGAAGCCGCTCTGAGGAACGTACATATCCAGCTCGAGCACATTTAAATTTGTCTTCTTTACTTTGTTTATCTTGTTTATACAATATATCGTGTGCTTTCATTATCGCTTAGTAACCAATCTGCTAGTAAATTGAATCTAAAACAAAGTTAAATCGTAACACATGCTCTTAATTCACCTACAAATTTAACTCTACTAAATCTAGGGTAAACAGACAGTATGGTCTTCACTGCCTGATTGTAACAAAAGCTATGGGCCATGCATCGTCAAAGAATCAAGACTCTTACCTTCCAAAATGCAATGTGAAACTAGAAAAAAAAAGTAGTCAATAAACTAGAGCATGCATTCTAGGAGACCCCAATAGACAATGTCTTTTGGTTTGGTCATTGGTGTGTACTCTTTTTTAGCCCGTCAAACTCAAATTCAACTTACCATTTTAATTTTCTAGCAAAAAGAAGTCTAAACATTTGAGAAATCATCTTTTTTACTTGACCAATGTTACAAGTCTCATATATATCCTGTCCACACACATGGACCTTCTTGTCCACATAACAAGTTGTGGTTTTAATTTACACTCGTGTACATAACAAGTTGCATTTATTTCCTCATCAATTCGTATGAAAATTAATTCATCTCATGCGCAAAGTGAATTTTTCAAAAATATGATTAAGAAAATGTCACGACTCAAATTTGGCATTTAGATTGTGACAAGACACTCGGTGAGCTACTACCCATTAGACACCCTTAAACAAACCCTCTAAGCTAAATCATGTGGATAACGAAGAATACATAGAATAAAATACTATTAAAGTTGTCTTATCATAAATTAATTTGAAAAGCGAAATACAAACATAGAAGTCAACACAAAAATCTTAACAATATGTAAGTCATGGAGCACTAGTATCTCAGTACAATTGGCCCAAGACACAACTCAATGAAAGAAAAGTAGACTCAAAATGAAAGATCGGAGATGAAGTCGCTTTTACGATCTATTTGTGGCTCATCTCAACACCGGCAACTGAACGGAATGCTGACTACTGGATTTGTATACATGCAGTAAATGTGAGTCTCAAAGATTCAACAAGATCTTTAACTAGCCAATTAAGCAACTCACCTTCAATATCTTTAAGTCAAGTACTATGCCCGCTTGGGAACACCATTGTGACACGGATCTATATTTGCACAAAAAGTATAGCAAGTGTATCAACCAAGGGTTGGTTTCAAAATACCTATCGAAATAACTTGAGCAATTAATATAATCTCAATAAATAAGGTAAACTGATTAGAACAATATTGTAATTTATGCACATATACAACATATAAGAGGATACGCAAATAATATTAGTTAACGAATGAAATAAACATGACATTGACTCCTCCATCTGCCTCATAACCTATGCCCCCAGCACTATCGTGGGCACACTATGTGTTATGTAATTTATTATACATTTGTATTTAAGTGGAAAAAAATTTCTTATCAAAGTTAATGTCTTAACTTACCTTGGTTCAATGCACCACAACCTCCTTGAATAGTTTTTCTTTTCCTAATTAGCACCTCCCATTATGCCCGATCAATTCACAATAATACTTAATGGGGTTAAACGAATCTAACGATTTTAATATTTCAAAAAAAGTCTCTAGACTTGCAGAAGTGAATTAAAATGTAATTCTCATTTGGATTTTAAAAGAATTTAATTTATTTAAGTTATACATATAATAATTAATAATCTTTTTTTGTTAAGTATTGACTAGTAATTTAGCACAAATAATTATAAGTACTTTGTTACTATCTCCGTATGATATTAATTGTCAAGCTTACTCAAATATGTGTTCCGAAATACTTATCATTTTATAAAATTAAAAATAGAATAACTGTAAAAGAATTTCATTTTATTTTTATTTAATTATTCTTGAAAGTAAACGATCTTGATTCATAAACTGCTCATGACTTGGTAATAAATTTCCTTATTAATAAAAAAAAATTGATTCATAGTATACAAATTATAAGTTTGAAGAATTTAAACAAGTGATTATTGGTTGATGTTATAATTTTTCAAATATCAATAACATTAGTTTAATCTTGTTTTTATGTAAAGTTATATGGATAAATCAGTAAAAAAAAATTACTTCTTCTATATTATTTCTTTATATATGTCGACTAATATGAGAAGGAAAAAGTATAACATGTTAAATTAGACTTGTTGCAAAGAGAAGAAAAAAGAAGGTTTAATGCATAATCAATCTCTTAAACTTGCTAGGATATTTTATTTAGACACTCGAATTAAGTCATATTTCAATTGAACATCTTAACTCCCAATAAGGTGTTCCATTAGCCATTTTTGTTTTAAATTTTAGAAATGTTTTTGCGTGTGTTCTTATTCATCTATTAGGTAGTTAAATTAAGCATGTAAAATATGTTATTTTGTTTAATTATATACATTCATCTCAATGAGTCATAAAGCTCCAGACATTTTTTACTTGAGACCAATGTGTATAATTAAAATAAATGACATATTTGATGTGGTTAACTTAACTATCTAATAAACAAATGAAAACGCGTTCAAAAGTTTTTTCAAAAAATTTAAATAAATAATATCTAAAACTTAGTTCGAGTGTCTAAAAAAAATATCCAACAAATTTAAATTTTAAGGGCTCGTTTAGTTGGAGAACAAGTTATCCCAGAGTTAGTTATCCTGGAATTGTTATTTCACCCTTAATGTGTGATAAAAAAAAAGAACATTACAATCTCAGAAGTCAGAATAATTAATCCCAAGATAAGTTATTCCACAATTTTATCCTAACCAAACAAAAAATAAACTTATCCTAAAATTAATCTCAAAGTTAGTTATCCCTTATCCCTTGTACCAAACGAGACCTAAAGGCCTAATATGTAATTATTATTTTTATCATATCACTCTTTAAATATAATAAATACAATGTCTTAAAAAATGTAATAGGAAGATGACTATAATTAATGATAAGGGTAAATTAGAAACTAAATATAAAATTATCTTTTTGATTTCATAAATTGAGCAAGTATTGTTGGAAATCTATTTTTAATATAGTGGATAAATAAAAATGGATGGAGGGAGCATAAAAATAACACTATAATCTCAGGATAACTAATCCAAGATAAGTTTTCCCAAGATTTTATACTAATCAAACATAAAGGGTGTGTTTGGTATGAAGGAAAATATTTTTCATGGAAAATATTTTATGAAAAACAAGTTGGTTTCTTACTTATTTTCTCATGTTTGGTTGGTGAGTGAAAAATATTTTTCGAAAAATATTTTCTATTGTTTGATTGATGAGTGAAAACACATTTTTCAAAAAATATTTTTTAAATTTTTGATTAAAAAGTAAAAAATATTTTTTAGGGAGTAGGTTGGGAGTTGGGGTGTGGTGGTTGGGGGGGGGGGGGGACTGGGTGGTTAGATGAGGAGTGGAGGCCGGGTAACTAAAAAAATTATTTTTTCTTAAAAAAAATTTAAAATTGAATTTTGGGTGTGGGGGAGAGGGGGAGTAGGAAGAGCAGAGTACCAAAAATATTACTTTTTAAAAAAAAATAAGTAATTTGTTTTTTAAAAAAATTGAATTTTGGATGGGATGAGGTGAAGGAGGGGGCGGAGTACCAAAAATATTACTATTTTTTAAAAACAAATAATTTTAAAAAAAAAATAATAAAATTGAATTTTGGAAAGGGGGGGTGCTGGCTAGGTGGGGGGAGGGGCTGGGGTGGAGGTAGGGGTGGAAGTGAGAGGGTGGAGTGGGTGAGTGTGAGATTGGAGTGTTATGAAGGTGAGGACTTGTTTTCCCTAATTTTATTAGAGAAGTCATTTTTTAAAGAAAATATTTTTTAAATTTTTTGACCAACCAAACACAAGGAAATTAAAAAATATTTTCCAGAAAACATTTTCTTCCGTATCAAACACACTCAAAATAAATTTATCCTAAAATTAATCTCGAGATAGTTATTCCTGATCCCTCGTACCAAACAAGAACCTAAAGGTTTAATACTAAAGAATTAAGACAATTATTGATGGAAGACTGGGCAAGACATTGATGGTAGATGGCGAACAAGCTCCTGAGTGAAATGGGTCTTCCCAAGTCCATAGCCAACATTTTTGCTGCTCGTAACCTTATTACTGCCAAGGTTTTTTTTTTTCCTTTGTTACTTTTACCTAATGCAAATGTATGTAATACACATTTTTCTCAATGTAAGAAACATTGTTGCCTTCTGAATTCTTAAATCTTTTAGTATTTTCCATTATCTGTGTCTGTTTTAGTACTTGGGTTCTTCAAATTTACTTAGAATATGTACAGTTCCAACCCTAACTTTGATCCTTGCTCTGAAGGGCAAATGTGTTTAAAGATTGACTGATATATCTAAGGGGGCGTTTGACCATGAAAATTGTGAGTATTTGAAAAAGTAGTTTTTGTTTTCAAAGTGAAAAAATGATATTTGAAAATTGGAGTTGTGTTTGGCAATGAATACTTGAGCATTTGAAAAAAGTAGTTTTTTATTTTCAAAGTGAAAAAATGATATTTGAAAATTGAAGTTGTGTTTCTCCATGAATACAAATTGCAGTTATTTTAAAAATTTTGTGCATAATTTGGAGTGCAAAACTGTTTTTTTGGTGTTTTTTCAATTTTTTAGAATTCAACTTCGTAGTTGTTTTTAAATTTTTGTGAGTAATTTGGAGTGAAAAAAAGTGAAAATAGCTTTTTGGTGTTTTTAAAATTTCTGAAATTCTGGAATTTTATGGCCAACCGTGTTTACTCCGGAAAAAAGTAAAAAAAATTCATGGCCAAACACTTCCTAAGTGTAGAAAGTCTAGTAACACATGTTGAGGTGCAACTACAACACCCAATGAGTAGTTTTTGCCTTTTGAAACTATAATTTATGTTTCACTTGAAATCACTATGAAGGAAAGATGGAAATTCAACATTTTGGTGTTTCTTGAAATTCTTAAGATTGTAAAGCTGAGGGAGGATGTTGGGGTTGTTATGGAAATGAGTATGGAAAGTGGGAATATTGTATTAGATGAAACATCCTCTCTACCTCCCAAGTGGGAATATTCTTAAATCTTTAGCATTTCCGTTATCTCAGTCTGTTTTAGTTCTTGGGTTCTTCAAATTTACTTAGGAAATGTACAGTTCCAGCTCTAACTTTGATCTTATTCTGAAGGGCAATTATGTTTAAAGATTGATATTTCTAAGTGTAGAAAGTCTATTAACACATGTTGAGGTGCAACTATAACACCCAATGAGTAGTTTTTGCATTTTGAAACTAGAATTTATGTGCACCCAAGTGTGTGGCCTAGTGGTCAATGAAGTGGGCAGTGGCGGAGCCAGGACTTTTATTAAGGGGGTTCAAAATATAAAGATAAGGTAAACACACGAAGAAGTTAAAGCTCGAAGGAGGTTCAACATCTAGACTATATATACATAAAGAATTAATTTTAACCATATATAAGCAATGTAATTTTCCGCCGAAGGGTGTTCAGATGAACCCCCTCAGCTCTACCTAACTCCATCACTGGTGGGTTGAGCACCATGAGGTATCAGGTTCAAATCCTAGAAGAGACAAAAACACTAGGTGATTTCTTCCCATATGTTCTAGCCTTGGTGGACAGAGTTACCTGGTACCTATTGCTGGTGGGAGGTGGCAGGTATCCCGTGAAATTAGTCGAGGCGCGTGCAAGCTGGCCCGGATACCATGTTTATCAAAATAGAAAAAAAAGCTAGAATTTACATTTCACTTGAAATCACTATGAAGAAACGATGGAAATTCAACATTTTGGTGTTTAGTGAGGTGGCAGGTGTCCCGTGGAACTAGTTGAGGTTCGTGCAAGCTGGCTCGGACACCACGTTTATCAAAATAAGAAAACTAGAATTTATGTTTCACTTGAAATCACTATGAAGAAAAGATGGAAATTCAGCATTTTGGTGTTTAGTGAAATTCATAAGATTGTAAAGTTGAGGGAGGATGTGGGGGATGTTATGGAAATGAGTAGTGAAATATGGGGGAAAAAACTAGAATTTATGTTTCACTTGTAATCACTATGAAGAAAAGATGGAAATTCAACATTTTGGTGCTTCTTGAAATTCATAGGATTGTAAAGTTGAGGGAGGATGTGGGGGTTGTTATGGAAATGTGTAGTGAAATATGGAAGTGGGAATACTGTATTAGATGAAACAACCTCTCTACCTCCCAAGGTGAGGGTAAGGTCTGCGTATACACTACCCTCCCCATACCCCATTTGTGGGACTACACTGGGTATGTTGTTGTTGGAATACTGTATTAGATGAAGGTGCAGGGAAATGGTATTTACTATTCACTATTGGTAGAGGTAATTGAAGTGAATAACTACTGATGATGTTTGTTGATTTGGTAGCTGAGGTGTTAAAGATGTCAAGTGGAAAACATTTTATGCACTCTTAAGTCTTAAAAGGAATCAATAGCTATTGAACAAGAAAATGGTTTCCTAGTTTGTTACGCTAAACCAAATGAAATCTTTACGAATATGTCCAATTCCTGACAAGCACTGAGAAGTTATACAGAGCATGCGTGGAATTGTCTATGCTGAGGTCGCGGGATGATATCAAACAAGGGAAAAGTTTATTTTTGGAGCACCTTTTATTTCGTTGTTTTCCCGAAGTTTCTTTTTCTGTGTATCAATATACACCAGAGTAGGGTGAGGAGAAACGTTGATCATGGTGAATGCAGGAAATAAATCTTCAGATAGATTACTGATTGTTGCTTTCATCTTTCAAATGTGCATATGTGTTTGCTTTTCCTTTATAATTTAGTACCCCGGTTTAAGTGCTGCACAGATCCCACCTGGAACAGAGAAGTGAGGGAATCAATTTTATGTTTCCTGTTTTGAACCTTATTAACCTCCTGACACATTGCTTTCAATGTGTCTCCATTAATTTATGTTTGTTCTAATGTCCCAGGACGTATTTTCATTGACAGAATTTGAGTTGATGGAATTGCTAGATGTGGATTTAGCTGTAGTAACATCAGCAGTGGCACACATCAGTGAAATTACATGCCCTCCATACCAAACTGTAGGTTTATAAAGGTTGAATATGTAGTTGATTTCTTCAAGAAGAGATGCAAATTCACTTTTGCCCCCTGCTCTTCTGTGACTTTAGGCACTGTCATTGTTGGAACAGCGTGGTCAAAATGAGAACATGGCTGGCCATCTTCCAACTTCTCTAAAAGGACTAGACAATGCTCTGTGTGGTGGAATTCCTTTTGGTGTTGTGACAGAGCTAGTGGGTCCAGCAGGCATTGGTAAAACCCAGGCACGATTCTTTGCTTCTAATTAAAAAAAACTTGTTTTCTGAACTTCTTTTTGTATTTGGTGGCTGGTTGGAACTTTGGGTTGCTTGGAGTTTCTTCGGTTCTATTTGTTGTGATTGCAAGCTGAAAAGGAATGCTAATTGGAGTATATGTATTGAGACATTTTCATATTTTGTAGGCATAATACATAAACAGACATTCAAATCTGAGGCACTCCAACTTTGAGTATGCACATCTAGACATCTCAACTCGTCTCCACTGTGTCAACTAAACACTCCAACTTACAAAATGATCATCTGGACACCTCCAAAATTTATGTGCCACGTCAGTATCACGTGTCTACGAGACACAGTGGAGACGAGTTGGAGTGTTTAGTTGTCAGTTGAGACCAAGTTGAGGTGTCTAGATGTGCACTCAAAATTGGAGTGCTTACTTGCTAGCTGAGGCCAAGTTTAGTGTTTGTTTATGTATTATGTTTTTTTTTAACAGCAACTAGTATATCTTCCCATAATAGTGCTATGTGTTTCCTTGCTTTTACACTGCTTGTGTTGCCTTTGGTATATTTTTTTATTGAGCTTATTCTTTCTTAAATTGCAGTTCTGCTTGAAGCTTTCATTATTAGCTTCTCTTCCTTCGAGTTATGGCGGCTTAGATGGTTCTGTAATTTATATCGATACAGAATCCAAATTTAGTTCAAGGAGGTAAATTTCAGGCTTTTGGTACTAAGGTTGCTATGTTTAGTGGAAATAGTGACCTTTCTATTTCTGAAGTGTCTTCCCAGGATGATAGAAATAGGATTTAATAGTTTCCCAGAAGTATTTCACACCGAAGGGATGGCACAGGAGGTATGCAGCATATTGTCTAGTACTTTCTTTCATATTTCCTTAAATGCAGAGGGACCACCTGCTGCACCTATGACTAACTAAGTACTCTGGAACGACAACACTGAATAAGAGAGTGAAAAGTTTTTAAATCAATTATCGATGAAGTCTATATTATGAGGATTCACCAAGCCCAACTTGTTTGGGACTGAGGCATATTTGTTGTTGTTGTTGTTGCTGTTTCAATGAAGTCTATGAATCTCGCCAGAGCTGTTTTATATTATTAGCAAGTCTATGATTAATTACTTGCAAATGGATTTCCTTTCCCAAATAATTTATTATCCCTTTTGACTAACTTCATTCTGAAAGTGAGCCATGAAATGGTCATGGTAGGATGCAAGTTCTAGATCTCCTTATATTTCTATAACTTGGTGCATCGATAATCATGACCATTTCTAAGTGGACTTTTTTCCTTGAATGATTGGCTTGCAGATCTCTATAAACGCGTTTCTTCCATTTTCAAGTATATCCTTAACTCACTGTCAGCAAAGAGTTGGACATTTTCTTAGTTTTGCAAGTCAACTATGTCAGAGCATGTAGTATAGTAAAACCCTTCGACATATCTTGATGCTGATGCATGCACCCTTTAGTGTTTTCTGTTTAATGCATTGGGTTGAAGAGTTTAGTGAGGATGTTCTCCTTGATGTTGCAGATGGCTGGAAGGATCCTGGTTCTAAGGCCAACATCACTTTCTGAATTTACTGATAGGTTTGTTGCAGCTTTACCTATGTGCTGTTATTGTGAGTCTTGATGCAATACTGAATTCGTGAATATTTGGATTCTGGATTATAATGTTGGAAGGAGTATGGGTTAATTAATGGAAGTGAAATATTTTTTGTTCGTCTTTTTCTTCTTTGAAGATTGGCCTTAGCATTTCAATCACTTCAATGGAAGATTAGGATGAAAGGTCCAAAGGAGTCATACTTTAATACAATTGATTAGATGGTTGGGAGGACAGCGTCTTTATTGGAATAGAATTTGTTTGGTGTCATGACTGTGTATACCTTACTGGTAAAACTAAAAATCCATATTCTCATAAAATTATCTTATAGGGGATTAGAGCTGCAACTAGATATCCACAAAAAAGAGCAAAGAAAGAAGCTGCTGCTGGATGTCATCACTGGAAAACGAACATGCATAGTTTATTAAGACAGAAAATGCATAACTCTTAAAATGAAATAAAAAATTGTCGAAAAAATAATAATTTAATGAATGATGATATGAGTTGATATTAGTTTTTCAATATGGAGATCTTTTTTTTTTTGAAAGAGGAGGATGATAAAAAATAAACTAAGATGCATTTTTTTTCTGAAATAGAAGGATGAATATATTTGATCAAGATAAAAGAGCTGGATTCTAGTGTTCAGTTTTGAGGCCACACTATGTGTCAGATAGGATAGTTGGCTATTTAGTACTCTCTATGGCATCCCGTATTAACAGTTCCACAAACTCAGTATTATTCAATACCGAGGGGAGATAGTATTCTCAGTAAAGAGATAGTTCACCAGATCTCTTGCTTATGATGTGAGGGATTCAATCCAAGATAGTGTTGGAAAAAGTTATAAAAAAAAGGTTGGAACGAAAAAGTAAATCTGATTGGAAGTCAGATGCAATATTGTATTAAAACCGGTAGATTAAGTTCATAATGCACTTATTTAATTTACTTCCTGTATTATAATCTCTTCCCCCTCTGTTTAATCTCACTGTTGTTCAAGACAGCCTCCTCTTCGATAAGTAATACTTTCATTTAGGCGTTGCAAAAATCGGTATAGAAAAAGTAGAAAACCTAAGCAAAAGTATGGTTCTTTATAGTGGCATATAGTCAACTATATCGACAGTAACATGGGTGCACCAAAAGTTAACTAAAAAATAAAAGACAAGCCCTCATCTATACAAAATCATTTTCTGCTCCTTCAAAAGCTCTCGTATTCCTTTCCCTCCAAGTACCCACATAAGAGCCAAAGTAGCCACATTCCATCCTCTATGCATTCCTTTCCTTCTTCTAAAAGCCCAGTTGAACATCACATCCTTAATTGTGACTGGCATTTACTGCTATCTGAAACAGCCTCTTACTTCTTATCAAAATCTAGATTTCATCTTGATCTTGGTTTTTACGAATTACTGTCTATGTGTTTCTGTCAGCTTGCAGAAAATCAAAGTTTCACTATTTCAACACGGTGTGAAATTGCTGATCATTGACAGCATGGCTGCGCTTCTTTCAGGGTAATTCCTTTTTTGACTTTTCCTGTGTAATTGCTCGACATGTATTTCATTTAGGAGTACAACTTGTGCTGGAATTATAAACTTTTCGCCTAGTTTCCACTTGAGAAAATTGTGAATATCTTGATAGTCCAGATAACATTCTAGCTGTCTGGGTACTTTTAGGTTGTATACAAGAATAATGTGTTATGAGGTATCAGATTCATGAAAATTTATGTAACCATTCTCAATGTGAAATTTTGGGTCTCTACACATTACTGTGTCTGGAATTCATGGTAGCCTGCTTCTGTTGGGGGTATATTTTATAATTTCTTTGGTCATGCTAAAAAGCTTTGGCACGTAATACTCAGAAACCACTCTTTGCAGTTGGTGTGATTTCATGTTATGTACATATTGGTTTAATCCTCTGAAAACTCAATATCGTTATACTGTTCTCCACATTTTGTCTTTTTCACCATAGTGATGCTCGTGAACTTTTCACTCTTTCCAGTGAAGGTGTACAAGGACCTCAGAGACAACACTCATTGGGTTGGCATATATCATTTATTAAGTGAGAACATTGTCGTTTTGAATGAGTACCTAGGAAGTATCTCTTTCTTCTTCCCCTGTACCAAGCTAGTGATCAGTGTTTTGCCTAATCTGATGCTGTTTCTTTGCCATTTCCAGAGCAGTTGCAGAATTTTCACGAATTCCTGTAGTAGTGACCAACCAAGTGAGATCTCAAAGTCGTGATGAAACTTCCCACTATTCTTTCCAAGGTATTGTGTTAGTACCAGTCTTTGCTAATATTAGTAATGATCGAAGGTTTTTTGTCTAAAATAAAGAAATACATTTTGAACAACGGAAAGGATCATTGCTATCATAATATGCTTGGTTCCATTTCACTAAGGCATGTTTGCTTGCAAGTTCTTCTCTGAAATTAATGTGTAATTGTTTTAATTTAGATTGATCTCCAGAATGAAACTAGATCGCAATATTATCTCAAAAAAATGAAACTAGATCGCAATAGTCTTAAGCTCAAAATTTCTAGGAAAACTATATATTAATACCCATCCTCGAGCTTCCACCGATAACAATCACATAGAACCTGGGAAAAGAAGAAGTAAAGAGAATGAGAGAAGGAGAGATATGATGAACAAAGGTAGGAGATAGTAAATTTCAGGCTTTGTATTTACCAAATTCCATAACTGATTCCTCTCTTGTTTGTCCGCATATATGGAATAAACTGAACGATCTGGGCCCTCAATTCGATTTATCCCAGCCATAGGTCTTCCGCTAGCTCACCAAGTCACCCTACTACTATTCTGTCCCGTTTAAAATGAAGTTACCGTATTCTTAGGTCTTAGCTAAACAGTGTCATCTCATAACTTTTTTTGACAAAAAAAAGAAGTTATGAGGTGTCATCTCATAACTTCCCAATTGAAATTTAGTTTTCCTTTAGAAAGTCTACTCCCAGCTCATTACATTTCTTCTGCCTTTGGGATCATGCTCGATCTCGAGCACGCAGCAATAGATTCCGGAAACTAAGATTTATTTACCTTCCAATCTTCCCACATTGCTTCCTCTGGAGCTAAATTTTCCCATTGTACAAGTATCTCCACTGATCCTCCATTATTTTCTCACACTCTGTTCCTCTATAGTATTGCGATAGGTTGAGTCAAAATCTCTCCATCTTCTCCACCCAATCTTTCTTTTCAACAACGAAATATGAAATACAGGGTAACTGAGAATCTTTGGGGAAATTATAGTCTATAAGCAACAGGTTCTACCTTTGTATTACTTCATACGGCCCATAAAACTTTGGACACTGTTAGAATGTCTCACGTTGATCGAGAAAATGAGTTGTTGTCTCCTTGTATAATCTTGGGTAATCATCACCTTATGAGCTAGCTATGCTGGTTGAGTATTTTCTTAATATGGTATCAGAGGCAGACACATTTCTATTCTTATTCTTGGTTGACCCAATCTTGGGCGTCCATGTTATGTTGTCTATGCTCCAAATATCCAGCCCTAGGCACGCAGGAGGGCGGCAGACTATGTAATTAGACCAAGTTTTCAGAATAAGCAAGCTTTACAATTACATTCTATTCCCTCTCTCTAATTATCAGTCTGTGGGACATGAGATACTATTACTCGTTGAAATATGAGGTATTGTTGCACAAAAGATGATGTAGAACTTCCTCTCCAGGGCAGAGCAGAGGCGGAAGTCCAGAAGCTGCCACAATACTTGATTCTCATCTTGTTGCTGCTTTAGGGATCCACTGGGCTCATGCTGTTAGTATTCGTCTTATATTTGAATCAAGATCAGGTTAGGTTTTATTCTTTTCTCCGAATTGGTGATCCTGGATTTTTGTTTAGGAAAATTGCGTTTTTGTGGTGTTGAAACTTGAAACTCACATTTGTGCTCACCTTTGGTTCTGAAGTGTCAGAAATCTGCTTATGTCATAACCCCATAAAAGTAGCTAGAGTAAGAAAATACTGTTATTACATTTTTGTTTGTTGGTCTTCAACCGATACATGCTCTTCTAGATTTTTGGTATCTGGAAAAGTACTGCAGAAGGATTATGCAAGGGAGAGGAGTTGATTAGTATACAATTGGATGGTGGTCAGAATCAGTATTTCGATAAACTATATCATTGTTTTCTCTAGGACACTGTTACTCCGAGCTTAAGCCAAAAGCCCGCACCTGATAATTAGGCTAAGCTGGCTGATTTACCTGAATTTATTTGTAATACAGATAACAACCCATGGATATGTAACTGGAAGAATCTTCTTTATCAGTTAAAACTGTACATAATGTGGGACTTGTATCGTCATTTCCTGCTCATGGAACTTTTGAAGAAGAAAATGAAAGATTTGGAAGCAAAGATATTTGGCAAAGAATTCGTAGATGTTCTGATGGCACCTCAACTCCTAATCATGCTCTTAAAGCAAAATGTCTCTTAAATTTATTTAGCTGGCATAACCAATTTCCTGTTTCTATCTGTGAACAATTTTT
The DNA here is from genome assembly GCA_003996215.1 of Jaltomata sinuosa. Lineage (NCBI taxonomy): Eukaryota > Viridiplantae > Streptophyta > Magnoliopsida > Solanales > Solanaceae > Jaltomata > Jaltomata sinuosa. The sequence goes on from QJPP01007241.1 coordinate 277,906, forward strand.
TTGACTACATCTGCTCTTTAGCTGAAGTGTAAGTTTTTGTATACGAGCAGAGTAGGGCTCTATTTTGTAACTTTTTGCTATGAATCTACTCGATGTTTTTGAATAAAATTACATTACTTCATAAAAAAAAGTAGATATTTGGCAAAGTTATTATTTGTCTTGCAATAGATCCTATCTTGCATTGAATGGGTATGTTTCATCTTTTTAGGTTTATGCTCTACTCTGGGTAAAGATCCGTTCCATTTGGATTTGTTCCCATTACCATTTCTTTTGGTATTTTTTTTTTCAAGTCATTTTATACAAGTATTTATTAGAGTTGGGATAACTTTGCTCGACAATTAGAATTCTGGGTAAGAGAGAAAATCGTTCTTTCTAGGGGATCTGTGCTTACTAAGCCTTTATTTGAAGTAACCTCATGCTCATTTGTGCTCTCAATTTTTATAGTTCTTACTTAGTCTGTCCCTGAAGATAGAATTTGATCCTCAATCTTTGGTTTCACTACTTGAACTGATGATCATTGCCGTGGTTCATAACTTCTAAAATGATACATATGGAGTGACATTTTTTTTTCTTTTGACTTTAGCTTTCTGATTCTTGAATAGAGCAGATTAACATCGATGAATGAAGGAGTTGCTGATGCTCTCTTCCGTCTTTCAGGTCAAAGGTTCATAAAATTAGCAAAATCTCCACTATCTCCGCCTCTTGCATTCCCTTTCAACATAACTTCTTCTGGGATTTTATTGCTTAATGATGATGGAGTGGAAATGCCAGGGCCAGAGATACATTCAATAAGTTGTCAAGGTCTGATTTAGTATACTGCTTTTTTTGTTTGTGTGTCGGGGGTGTCTGGGGTGGTGGCATTATTTCAGTTTGGTGGAGCGTTTCAAGTACATATACATAATATAAAAAAGAAGACAACAATCTCAAAAGGCGAAAGGCAGGAACAAATCATTGCTTAGAAAAAGTTCAAGCACTGTATGCGATTCAATTTTAGTTTACATGGAAAAGAAACTTAAAGAATGCCATCTTGATGACAAATAGCAATAGCCCTATGTTTGGTCTATTGATTGGAAGTTGGAATCTCTGAAGTTCCTGTCTAGCACATTTTATCCATTCTCCCTGTAAGAGTTATGTTATCCTCCAATTGCACAAGTTCACGGTCTCCAAATTTAGCGCATTGTTCCAAAAATGTCATTTGGTCATATGTTGATTGCTAGTTACTGTTACTGAATCCTCACCAATCTCTATACATGATGCAGGTCACAACAATGTTATTAATTTCGGTAGTGAAATGATGCATTGAGCTCCAGAAGCAAAGGTACCTTGCCCAATGTATAACCCTATAGCCGTGTTGGTAAATTCTTCCTTTTCTCTGAATCCTCAGACTTTCACTTCATCATTCAATCGTAAATCCCCCGGTCATATCTATTTTAGGTGTAAATTCCATGAGTTGACGAACTAATTATGATTGACTTCTAAATGAAGATTCACTTGGTCCTATATGTTCTTCAAGTTAGTCGATTTACAATGCCCTCGTCCTCGGATCCATTATGCACAGTGTTCTTGTTTTGACTGCCATACTGGTGTCTAGAAATTGCAACTCTTGTATGGTGACTGAAGGGATGTTCTTTGCTTGTCATTAGTTATTTTATATGGCTTTTATAGACTGGACTAGGTGTATTTTTCCAATTTCCCTATAGGGCGTGAATGTGTAGATCAAGGAAGAAGGGTGGAATAGCGCTCGATTGATTGATCGTCTTATAGCCCGTCATGCAAGCCAGCGCAGAAGCAGCACGGCAACTGCTCTGTACCACTGCCAACAAAATTTTCAAAAAAGATAGTCGCATGTATACCGCATATATATGCAATGTATATTGCCAAGAAAAACATAGCCGCATGTATACCACATGTATATCGAATGGCCATATCAGGTAGAAACTTTGGTCGAATGACCAATTTAGGTAATAAATGATAAGTGAGCTATTTTTTTGTGTTAGAAATTTAACACAATGATCATTTTGTCTAATTTTCCAGCCCACAGAAGACAAACCGTGCAATTAATCTATTTGTAGTATTTACCAAATTTGCCATTAAATAAAATTTATGTGTTATATTCTTCAAGGTAATACATATTACATAACTATATACTCCAAAAGTATACAACCAAGAGATTGGTAAGAAGACCGACCACATAGAGGCGATGTCAAAAAAAAAACTGTTTTTTTGGAGCGGACCAATCTTATGTGCCCTCTCCTTCCCCCTTACACGTTGTTTGGATTGTTGTTACCCATGGTATGATATGATATAGTTACTCTTTTTTTCCTTTTTTTTTTGTGTAAGGTGCTAATTCGCGTCTGACCTTGTTTTGGGGCTTAAAATTTTGTGATTCATAAGCTCTCCATATCTAAAGTGAAGGGCGAGTTTTGCGGTTAACTAATAAAAGGTGATCGATTGTATTAGAGAGGAAAGGAAACTCGAGACTGAAAACAAAAGGGAGAATATTTTTGGTGTAGAAAATCTCAATTTAGGATCTTTCTCCTCCAAAAACAGGGGAAAGCTACGATCAAACGCTAATTCTGGAAAGAAGTGGAGTATGTCTACCAAAGTCTCCAAGTCATTAAGAAGTGTTAGTCCTTCGGGGACCGGACTCCACCAAGATGGACCATTATCCCCGCTTTCTTCCTATGGTTTACTATTAGAACACAAGCCAAAGAATTTAAAACCACAACACAAACATCCTTTATTTACTAATTTGAAGTTTTCTCCCTTTCCTTTCGGCGAATAGTTGAATCACACAGTTATATACTATTATGGTATACAACATGTGATTATATATCCCAAAGGTATAGCCAACAAACATCTAAAAAAGGTGCTATTACAACTATGCCTCCCGATTTGTCAGTGCAAAGAATAACAGATTTACATTACGATGTCTTTCTCTTCGCCAAGCTGCATCTTCCTCTCCAGGATTTCGAAAGGGAACTTTTGAAACCAATGAACATACATGTTGACATTTTTTTTTATAAATAAGTATGCATAGTAATATCTTAAATGTCTTTTTCCCATAAGTTTACTTAGTGGGCTGACTTGGGCCAGCAGAAAGATTGCAAGTTGGCGTAATTGTTGTTTGTTTTATTAAGTGACAATGAATTAATTAAGATACCACTAAGCTGGTGGATTATCACTCTTTTATATCATAAAATTGCACATTTTGTTCTTCAAATGGACTGATTTTTTATTTTTGCCTTTCAAATAAGCTGATATGTGATTATGTCTAGAAGTGGGACAATAAGTACTTTAAAAATTAAAGTCATGTCCGGGCATTAACTTATGAGATGTTATAATACAAAAATCGAATTTTGTACCTATAAAATACAAGATAAGGCGGATAGGTTCAGCAGAATCTAATAGTTTTGATTCAAGTTCTTTATGTATTTTAATTAAATTTTAAACTCACTGACTCAAATATAATCAGCGGATCAATTAGAGGAGGATGAAGCGTTGCAATACCAATTACTTCATCTGAATTCAATACTTTCTACTCGAACACAAATTTATGTAAAAAATAATTAAAATTACAATAAATAATATGTTTGAACCCGTAATGTTAAACATACTATGAATTTAATGCTAAAAATCTAAAAAATTGAATTCGTAGAATTTAAATTCTGAAGTCACTGCTAAATCGATAGCACCTCAAACTCACAAAATTTAAATTTTGAATTGAACTCCAAAAATGCAATGCAGTTGGTCTACCATTGAGTTATCTCTTAATTCTTGATTGTTAATTACACAATATATATGCTTCTGTTCACTAATACTTATCCAGAGACACTGGCATTGCATGTGACAATCAACCTAGTCTTAAGGCTTACTAGGAGACCGAAAATGTAAGTCTCTTTCTCGGATCTATTCTTTATCACGTTATTGGAAAAAAATAAAAATATTGAATGCAACGAGATTGAAATATTTGGTATGTAGAATTACGATGGAATAATGGTAAAAAAAAATCATGTGATCAGGTCACAGATTCAAGCCATATAGTAATATTTATATTAGGATATGTTGTGCTTACATTAAACCCTATGAGGTGCAACCTTTTTTTCGAGCGCCTGTCTGAACGCAAAGTACTTTGTGCACTAAGTTGGCCTTGGAACAATAATACCTTAACATGCACTCTTTCTTTAAAGATGCAAAATGATTCCTTCTTTTTAATTCTTTCTTATTACTTCTTACTTACTAATTGGAGTACTATTTAATTTGTTTTTGTGAAACTAAAGGAATAGCTTTTGAATTTAATACCTCCAATAATTAACCTACTGGTACGACACTTTTAAACAAACCAAAAATCATTAAAAATTAATGAAACCCAAAAAAATCTCCTTTTTAAGGTTTCTCTTTGTGTCCAAATTCATATAGCCATAGGTATTTGACCAAGAAGGAGCCAAGTTGGCCTAACTTTTGGCATGTGATTGAACTTTGAAATATGTATATATTCAGGAATCGCTAGGTAGGATGTATAAAAATAGTATAAAAGAAAGTGTATTAAGTTTGAAATTAATTATATTAATATTATTTTTTATCAATTGTTTGACTAATTTGTTGTATTAAATTAATAAGGTATATTATAATAGGAATAATAATGAATATGATTTATTAGAATCGAAGTAGTATCCCGTACTACTAATGTCATGGTTTACTATATAAGAATAATACTGAATATGATGTATAAATTATACCTAATACATATATTAGTGAATTATAAGTTATATCAAACTTAAATTTGCAACTAAATATTGTATTAAAATTTAATATCAGTATTATTCTTATATACCCTATCAAACGACTCGTTAAGGTTATGATTAAACTAATCTATTGGTACTACGTTTCTGATTCAACTATAATGAATTGTCGTGAATCTCTAATCTCCTCGAAAATAGTTTTATCAAACTACCTTAAAATAATATACTCGAATTCTTAAGTACAAAAGAATACGGTAATAAGGTACGTACTATACTTTATATTAAAAATATATATAATATAATGCAAGTGGAATTTTAAAATGTGGGCAACTTGAGATTAATTATATTTAATTAACACTTTAATTTCCTTAATCCTATGTATATTTCCTGTAGTAGCAAGTGGATATCTTGGTTTTACCCAATACCTTTGACATAATTTGGTACGTCACTCTCACAACTAGACATTATTTTATGTATAATATAATGTATACTAGGTATATAATATGTATATATTATATTAGTTAGTATTATATTATGCACACACACATGTGCGCGCTTGTGCATGTATATGTAATTGGACATACATACATGTATTAGACAGAATGGCTGTTAATTAATCTGATTAGATCAGAAAGATTCGAAGTTTTTTTTTTTGGCTTAATACATTGACAACGAATCGAGGATGATGTGTATAATTAAGGGAAATGATATATTTTAATGTAATAGATACACGTAAATGTTTTTTAAAATTTGAATTGAAGATGTCTAATAGGAGCATTTTATGATGTGTTCAAGTGCTCAATTGAAACAAATCTTAGTTCGAGTGTTTAAATGAAATTTATTAGCAAATTTGAGGGGCTAGTATTTCGGTTGAATATTTGAACATATGGATAAAATAACATTCTTATTAAACATGGGGTTAGTATATCGATTGAGCATTTCAACATATGATAACATATTTTTATTAAATATTTTAGACTTAACTTTTTTTACGTGTATTCTTAAATGCTTATTACATGAATGAATTAACTACTTAAAATATGTCAAGACTTTTTTTATATGTTCTATTAATTATGGGGTGGGGTTCTAATTGTTGTGGTCTTCTCCACTCTGATGGATATGTTTTTTGTGTGATTCATGTGGAGTCGACTTTATCGTCAATTATTTATTTTATATATAATATTCATAGCTGAAAAACAAAAAAGGCAAAAAAAAAGAAGCAAAACCTTTGACATTATTTTAAGCAACCCATATTTGCTTTACACAACAACATATCCAATATATTTTCACAACAGTGAGGTCTGGAGGTAAAGTGTACGCAATTTGTACCACTACCTCAGGGGCGAGGTAGAGAGACTGTTTCCGATAGACCCTCGGCTCAAAGGAAAAACAGTTTATAAACTAGCATAGTGTAGGAACAAGAACAAGAACAAGAAACAATAGATAACACCAAAGCAACAGATCATAGCATAAACACGACTATCACAAAATAAAACTACAGTTTACCAACCCAGCACAACAATCATGCCAAAAAACCAAGAACGGGACACTACCAGCATAGCCCTATGACTACTAACTTGGACCACAAAACCAAACACTCCTACCTACTAGCATGGGCGCATCCCTTCCTACTAACCATCTACCCTAATACTCTTCCTCCAGACCTTCCTATCTAGGGTCATGTCCTCAGTAAGCTGCAACTGATCCATGTCACTCCTAATTACCTCCTTCCAATACTTCTTCGGTCTACCCCTACCCCGCCTAAAATCATCCATAGCCAACCTCTCGCACCTCCGCACTGGGGCATCCGGGCACCTCCTTCTCACATGCCCAAACCATCTCAATCTTGCTTCTCGCATCTTGACATCCACTGAAGTCACTCCCACCTTGTCTCGAATAACCTCATTCCTAATCCTATCACTCCTAGTAAACTCACACATCCACCGCAGCATTCTCATCTCCGTCACCTTCATCTTTAGGATGTGAGAGTTCTTGACTGGCCAACACTCCACCCCACATTTGCTTTACACAAGAATAATAATTGGAGTATCATTTTTATTTCTTATTTTTATTTTCCTTTCATTATCTCAAGAAAAGAGAGAACAATATTCTCACTTAACCTTCATGCAATTAATAGTGGAGGTGCGAGCAAGTCTCATCCTCGTGATAATAGTCAACAACTATTGAAAAAATAGAAATTAATGATGAATAAATTTTATATTTAAACAATAAAATTCATCGCGCGATAAATTTTACTTAATGATAGATAATTAATTTTTTTTGTTAATAACGAGTAATTTAATGATGGATTAATAACGAAGTTTATAACTACTCCTTTCGTCTATTTTTACGTATCAATGTTTGATTTGGCACACTCTTTAAAAAATAATAAATAAAAGGGTATTATTATACACTCTTATTAATTATAAGTCATCTAACTATTAAGAAATGAATAATACTTTTAATAACAGGGGTAAAATAGACACAAAATGATAAACTATTTCTTGGTTTAAATTTTTCAAATTGAATAAGTAAAATTAGACGACTATTTCTAGCATACGAAACAATTAAAGATGGACGGAGGGAGTAATTTCGATTTTTTTAATGAATTAGCAATCATTGTCATCATTTATTCAACATTTCAATAATTCATTCTTTGAATAGTTTAAACATAAAAAGCAATGTTTGTCAAAGAATTAAATCTACTATACCGAGTCAATTCACTCACCCTTGATTTATTGTTTGTACTTTGTACTAGTGCTATTTATGTATGATTATCCAATTTGTCAAAGAATTAAATGTATCCAATGCCCTTAGGAGTAAGGAGTCTAATGTTAATTGATAGGTTCGTGATGGAACGGTTGAGATTTCATTATTTTTAACCAGAGTCTAAAGGTCTTAGCCAATTCAACAAATTCTTTGAAAATGAAAAAAATCTTGTTAAAAGCGTCGATCTTTAGAAATAGACCCTATGAGATGCAATCTAAATAGCAGATTTCAATGCAAATGTCAAACACCGAATAAAGAAAAACTCTAGTATTGCTAAAAAGTCAAAAACACCCCAACAAAAGTTTCAAACTTTAAAAACTTTGTCATTCAGAAAACTGTTATCGAAGAAAAAAGAGTTAATAGTAAAAAAGATACCTAAATTATCATATATATTTTTCTCAAGTTTTATATCTTAATTATTTATCATTCCGGTCATTTATTTACCTAAAGTATCACTCTCTTTATATTAAAATATACCTTCATATTGAGTGATAATTTAAATAGGTAAAAAGACCAATAAATAGTTATAAAACTTAGAGTGAAGAGTCAAAAACACACTTAAAGTATTCTGATTTTTTGAGTTTCATATCGAATTATCAAGTGTGTGAGTTTCCTACCTGAACTATGATCACAAAATGTTTAGAGAAACATCCCTAAACTATTAGTTGTTTGAGTTTCCTACCTGAAATTTTAGGTATGAAACTCAAACAACTGATAGTTCAGGTGTGTTTCTCTAAACATTTTGTGATAGTTCAGGTAGAAAACTCACACACCTGATAGTTCACGTATAAAACTCAAGAAACTGGAACACTTTAGGTGTGTTTTTAGCCTTTAACTCTAAAAACTTATCAAAAAGTAATAATTTTAAATATATTTTTTACCATTAACTTTAAGAAAAAAGAAGACGTAGCAATAAATCAAGAAATTTGTTACTATTTAAGATCAATTGTTGATTGGTTGTTGAGTGATATTTAATTAGAGGGATTTTCTTTGAATTTGAATTTGAATTTTTAAATATAAAGGGACTAAGGGAGTGAGTATATATAGTCGAAAGTCAGAGGGCCGTTTGTTGTAAAATTCACAATTGAGCACCAATTATTGAAGAAAGACATGATTACTTTGTATTAAAATAATAGTGGAATAGTGTAATTGTCAAGGGAAACAAAATAGGGAAAAGGACATTGGCTTACCACTTTTAAAAGAAATGGTCGATGTTTGACCTATTGGATAGAATATGGTTTTTAGGCCTTTTTTATTTTATTTTTTAGCCATTAGTATAGGAAGTCCAAAGTTGACCTATTTAACTCAATTTTACAGTTTTTGTTGACTTTTTTTTTGCTTTTTTGGTGTTGGTTTTTTAATTTTTGTTTTGTTTTTTTCGTTGCTTTTTTATTTAATTTTTAATTTTTATTTTTTTTGCTGCCTTTTTTATTTTATTTTTAATCTTTTGTTGTTACTCTTTTTATTTCTTTTTTATTATAAAAATGTATAATCAATGTATTAGTATATAATATCTTATTTTCTTGGTAAGTTTTAATTAAGTTATACTTTTACATTATTATTCTATTATTCCTTTTTATTTAATATTCTATTATTATTATTTTTGCTACATTTTTTGGGCTAAAAAGTTAATATTTTTTTAAAATAATTAAATGCAATTATATAAAAGTTGTTATAATTATCGTATATAATATGTATATTTTATAGGATGCATATAAATTTTTTATCATTATTCATTTTTTTAACAATTGTATAGAAATTGACCAGTTGTTATATAGAGTACATATCTGTATCAAATTTATATAGTAATTGTATAGGATGTGTATAAAAATTGTATAATTATTGTATAAAAACTGTATAATTATTGTATAGAATTTGTATCTAAATAATTAATACAGCTAAAAGTTGTATATAAAGTGTATAGAAACTATATAATTGTTGTATAAAATATGTATGTATATATACGATGTGTATAGAAACTATACCATTGTTGTATAGAACATGTATATGTATAAAATACGTATAAAAATTATATAATTATTGTATAATATATATATATATATATATATATATAGAAATATGTATATATATATATATAATTAATTATTATATAAAATATGTATCTAATATATGATATATATAGAAACTATATTAGATGTGTATAAAAATAATATAATTATTGTATAGAATATGTATTTGTATAAGATGTGTATAGAAAATGTATCATTAATGTACAAAATATGTATATGTATTATTATTGTATAAATGTATATAGAAATTATATAATTATTGTATAAAAAATTTATCATTATTGTATAGAATATGTATCGATATAAGATGTATATAGAAACTGTATTATTATTATATAAAATATGTATACGTATCATTATTGTATAAAATATGTTATTTTTATAACAAATAAAAGTACACTTTTTTTTTTATATTTGATAGATAAAAAAGTAGCAATTACAATATCACAATTTTAAATTTAATTATATATATATATATATATATGTTATTTTTTATAACAAATAAATTTATTTTTTTATTTGATTGATAAAAAAAGATATTAGTAATTATAATATTATAAATTTGTGTTTGATTGTTAAGAAAACTATAAAATTTATGTGATTATTTTTTTGGTAGAACTATAAAGTTAATAATAAGAGAACATTTTTTAAAAAAAAAACAGTGAAAAGAAAAAAGAAGAAAAGTAGCAGTTTTTAAAAAAAAAAAAATAAAGCAACCAAAAAAGAATTTTAAAAAAATAACAGAAAAAACAAAAACAAAAAAAGCGACTGCAACAATGAGGAAAAGAGAGGCACATGGCTACAAATTGGAAAGCCAAATTCAAAGGCTATTTATGTGGCAATATTTTCAGCCCACGGGTTATTTTTGTCCTTTTCTCAACAAAATACTCCCTCCTATCCATATTACTAGATATAAAGGAGCCCGTGCTAATATATTATTTTTTTATCTTAATTTATATGACACGAATAAAATTAGATAGTCAATTAAATTTTTTATATGACTTTTACATATTTTAAGTTATTAACTATTGTGATTTATAATACTTTTTATATAATTTTTAAATAATATATGTTACTTCTTCTATCCCAATTTATGTGGCATTGATACAATTTCGAGAGTGAACTAACAAATATTTGAAGTTGTTAATTATTGTGATTTATAATACTTTTTCTTCTGTCCCAATTTGTATGACATTGATAAAATTTCGAGAGTCAACCAAGTTTGTATGCCCTCTAAATATTTTAAGTTGTTAATTATTGTATTTTATAGTACTTTCTACTTAATTTTCAAATAATATATGTTAGTCTCTCTACTCTAATTTATATGCCATTGATAGAATTTGGAGAGTTAACTAAATTTTTATATGTTTTTTAAAATATTTTAAAATGTTAATTATTGTGATTTATAGTACTTTTTATGTCATTTTCAAATAATATATGTTACTTTCTTTGTCTCAAATTACGTGGCACTAATAGAATTTCCAGAGTCAACTAACTTTTTTATATCTTTCAAATATTTTAAATTGTTAATTATTGTGATTTATTGTTTTACGTAATTTTCAAACATATAATAAATTAAAAGGATAAAACAAGCAAATTAAAATGGAGATATTAATGAAAAATGATCAAAATGTTGTAACATGCTGAAGTTGGCACGTCGACCTCGTGCTTGCTTCAACAAGTGATAAATATTTTAAATTGTTAATTATTGCGATTTATAGTACTTTTTACATAATTTTTAATAATGTATGTTACTCTCTCTACTCCAATTTATGTGCCATTGATAGAATATGGAGAGTCAATTAATATTTTTTATATATTTTAAGTTGTTAATTATTGTGATTTATAATACTTTTTACGTCATTTTGAAATAATATATGTTAATTTCTCTGTCCCAATTTATGTGGTACTGATAGAATTTCCAAAGTCAATCAATTTTTTTTTTATATCTTTCAAATATTTTAAATTATTGATTCTTATAATTTATCGTTTTACGTAATTTTTAAATATATAATAAATAATAAAGATAAGACAAAAAAATTAACAAAAAATGACCAAAATATCCTAACCTGCTGAAGCAGGTATGTTGACCTCGTGCTTGCTTCAAGCACGTCAACTGCCTCTTATAATATAGAGTAACTTGTCACTTTTTTTGCATGTCCCTTAAAAAATATATTAACTAAATATATAATTTAATTGAATTATTTATTAATTTTTGAAAATTAAATATACTAATATTCTCTTTTTTACTATATTTATTATTAAGAAAGGATAAAAATAAAAAATTAATAATTAATTATATCTTAATTTTTAAAAATATTTTTAAACTAATAATTATATCTTGATAATAATTAATCAACATATTTTTCTTACAATCCTGTTAAAATATTTTTGTTGAGTCGAGAGTATCGAAAATAACTTTTAAAATTTATAAGATGTAAGGTAAACATACGATTTACCCTTTCCAGACTTTAGCTGTGAAATTACACTGAGTATATTATTATTTATATTTTAATTTTTTAAAAATATTACCTCTGTCTTATATTAGTTATCTACTTTCTCTTTTACACACCTCTTAAGAAATCATAAATAAGAAGGATAGTTTTACTAATATATCCCTTAAGATTTTTTTTTTTGAAACTTTACAAACTTGTTTGCGCTTTTAAAAGAATTAACTGTAAGAGTAAAATTAAAAAAAAATTAATTAATTCTATTCTAATTTTATAAATTAATAAAAATTTGAAATAATTATTTTTTAATAATGTGAATGATTAATATGAGATGGAGAGAATAACAATTATATTTTAAAATGGATGAGACTCTCTCTGTCCAACAATACTTGTCCACTATTGACTTACACACTTCTTAAGAAATTATAAATAGAAGGATAATTTTATCATATCACCCTTTGAATATAATAAATATAATATTTTAAAAATATAATAAAAATTGATTATAATTAATGATAAGGATAAATTAAAAATTAAATATAATATTTGTTGATTTTATAAATTGAATAAGTATTGTTGGATATTTATTTTTAATATAGTGAATAAGTAAAACCGAACGGATGGAGTAATAAATAAACAAAACTAGGAAGCAAAATGAGTGATGGAAAAGGAAAGGTTGACAAAAGGAGGAGTAGATAGATTAATTAATATAAGTAATAAATTAAGAGGAGAAAAAATAAATATTAATTTAATAAACTTACTATGAATGGAGAGAAAGCATCCACGTCTTCCTAGGTTGCCCCTCAAACCTCGTACATTGTCTCCCCCTTTTTTATTATTTTTAAAATAATTTTTCGTACATTTGTCTCCTCTTGCCGACAATAACTTATGCTATTCATATTTTAGTCATCCAATTATTTATAAAATTTAATTTTGATCCTTATAATAATTGGTCAAACATATGTAACCTTTAATTAGTTAAAATATATATTTTAAACCCCTTTGTAAAGCAAATACGTGATATTTAAATTAGTTTTTTAATTATATTATCATAAAATATAAAGTAATAATAAAAATATTATTTTTTTACATTTTAATTTGTTTAACCTATTTTTCTTTATGGTCTGTTTAAAAAAAATGACTCTTTTCTTTTTTTAACAAATCTTTAATTTCAACATTTCACTTGGTATGTTAAAAATCATAGGATTGAAGGACATTTTGGTATACTTGACATATCTTTAATTTAAAATCACAAGATTCAAAAATATTCTTCATTTTCATAAACTCTGTGTCAAGTTAAAATAGGTCAAACAAATTAAAACGGAGAAAATAATATAACATATTGACAATTTAATAGTTTAGCACTTAATAAATCGTTAGATTTGTAAAGATTTACGGTTAAAGGAATCAAAAATGTACATATCAATCGGTTGAAGGTTAATGTGTTTAACTAAAATCACAAGGATCAAAAATAAAATTTATCAATATTTGAGAGATTAAAAAGTGCTATCCCCCCCCCCCCGCACCAACCCCACCCTCTTTCATAGGTGAAACCATTTGTTGATTTTATTACTATTGAAAATCCAAGAAAAAAGAATCATAAAGGAAGACCCAAAACAATTTTCCTATTGTCATTTTGTGTCCTTCCAGAGTATTCAATTTCATAATACTTTTATTAATAATATGTTTCCTCTATTTTATGTCGTTAGTTTAATGCCTTACCCCACATTGTTTTTTTTAACCAAAAAAAAAAAAATACGAAAAGAGCCATGGCAATTGCACCATTTAATTTATTCTATAATTCTTCATTTAGAAATGAATTGCCTTGTAGTTTGAAATTTCTTTTCCTTACATTATCAAAAGTTCAAGTGTTGCAATCATGCACTCCTAATTTATTATTTTTTCTTAATTGTTACATATAGAAATCCTTGACTCAATATATATGACAATTATTTCCTAAAATATATACATAGTACAAAGGGACAAATATCATTAGACTTTTTGGACAATGTATTTGTCTAGAATATGGACCAAATACCAGATCATATTTTTTTTTCAAGAGATTGATTGTCTTTGTCCATAAATATTTAACTATATAATGGGAATCCTATTCGTTGGATTGGATCATATTAAACGAAGATGACTTGGAAATATATTAGGCAAGTATTGGTGGGGAATGGAGATGGCTGTAGAAGGAGCTAGAAAGAATACGTGGCATGTGTCAAAGACATAAAAAATAAAATAAAAAATATTAAAAGTTGAACAAGTAGACACACATATTTTACATGGCGTCTCATGCAAATTGCTATGTAGAGCACCACGTAGAATGCGTGTGTTTATTTGTTTAATTTTATATATATTTAAGTGTCTACTTGTGCACACTCAAAATTAGAGGGCATAAATATCAATCGAGATCAAGTTAAAGAGCATGTTTATGTATTATCCCAAAATAAGAAGTACCAAAAGTTTTTTATATAGATAATATAGAAACCTTCTCAAGGAAAACTTGATGTAACTAATAAAATTTTTGTCATATATTGTGGAGGAACCGAAAATTTTATTGAGGAATGTCAAAATATAAAATTGTAGACACACGTAAAAAAAAGAGAGGGGATGGGGGAGGGAGGAGGTTTATACATAAAACTAAAATTTTAACATAGCTATATAATGTAATTTTCTGACAAAAAGGTGTTAATTGCCACCGTCTAGCATAAGGTGCGACTTCATCACTGACCATGTAACCAAGAAGTTATATGTTAATTTATATGGTATAAACACTCGATAAAGATAAATTTTTATCCTCTACTAATATCTTGATATTTGTCTCTCTTTATATTGCTATTTTCCCACAATTATTGACAATAATTACTCAATTTTTTGCCTCACAATTTAATTATTTTGATAGTGATGACTGATGAGATGTCTAAACTAGTAGGTACATAGTAGATTTTATTGGTACAAGAAACCTAAGATAGTCAAAAAAATTGCCACTAGGGCAAAGGTTATTTGCCTCTTTTTAAGGTCAAGGAACGTGGTAACTTATTGTTCTAGGATACATATTTTTCTTTAGGAAACATCGAAAGATGGCATTTTGCTCCAAGTCAAAAAGATGGAGGGATTTGTAATTTACTCTAAGGGTGTGTTTGGTATGTCGGAAAATTTTTTCTTTCAAAAAATCTTACTTATTTTTTAGTGTTTGATAAGTAAGTAAAAATAATAATATTCAAAGAACATTTATATGTAAACTAGCAAAACATTATAAGGGTTAGATGGGGTGGGGAGTGGGGGGGTTCGGGGTTGGAGAGGGGTGGAATGATCAAGAGATGGGGCTGAAAACATTGGGTGGGTGGGGAGACAATGAACTTGGAAGTTACTTATGAAACTTGTTTTTCTTGCTTCCATTAGCCATTAGGGAAGTCATTTTGCTCATTTTCAAGAAGCCTTGCTTCCATTAGCCATTAGAGAAGTCATTTTGCTCATTTTCAAGAAGCTTGTTTTACTAGAGAAAATATTTTTCAAAATATTTTGACCAACCAAACATGAAAAAATTAAAAAATATTTTTCAGAAAATATTTTTCATCCATACCAAACACGCCCTAAGTCACATGTTCGAACTCTATGCCATTTCCTTTAAATTCGACGTTCGATATTTGTATTATTGAATTCACGCATTATAGCATTCATAGATTATGGTCGGATGGTTAAAATTTTCCCATTCTTATCCATGTTAGGATTTTGCCAGAATTTTCTTATCATATTTGAGTTTTACTTTTCTCTTGAAGAAAATTTAAAGTATTATCATAATCGCTTTTACTTTTTTAGAAAGAAAAATATATATAATTCTCTTCCATATTTGGTTGTTCCTTTCTTAGAGGAAAAATTTGGACCTCTATAAATTAAAGATCTTTCTTCTCATACCATAATACAATAACATTCACAATATAGTTATTTAAAAGTCTTGTTTAAGAGATATTATTCACCCAATAAGGGGTCGTTTGGTAGCTGGTTTGAAGGTGGGTTATACATGTATTAAATCCTGCATAAATAATACCACGTTTGGTAGCTGGTTAGAAGGTAAATTATTCATGTATAAAATTAGTACGGTGTTTGGTTTACAATTTAGAAACCCGCATAACTAATACATGTATAAGTTATGAGGGAATCTATGTATTATATTATGCAGGATAGAAGGTGGAATAAGTAATACATGTATAACTAACCCCTGCATAACTAATACCTAGATTCTCTCATAACTAATCCCTACATTACTAATACATATATAACTCTAACCAGCTACCAAACGACCCTTAAGTTTTATACTTTTTAATTTTAGTTTTCAATATGTAGTTCACTTGATCAAATCATATTAAATATTATAATATTACCGTCAAAATTTACAATTATTAGCTTCTGCGCACGACGTCCTATCAATTTCGATCCCAACAAATTAAAGATATCGTGTTCAAGCCCTTAAAAAAAAACTATCGAAAGCACCATCCCAAAAAATAGAACTTATAATATGTGAATTCAAATTTATCGATTTTTAATATGAATATCGGACACCAAACAAAAAATAAAAAAGTAAAAACATAATGATTTGAGTGACTGAACGGCTGACCGTTCCTTGCTCTTAAGGCGGATATATAATCCTTAAACCTTAAAACACTTTTTTCCTTAAATTTTCCAAATGTGGTAACCTTCTACTTCTCCCCTTGGGCCCCACAAATTTGGGAACGCCTTTTAATGATGATTTGTTGACACCGGCTATAACCGGTTGTAGGTAACCTCAAACATATCAACAACTCTATCTTTATTGGCCATTATATCCAATCAGAACTTTCCACGTGTCTTTTTTGTCCCTTCAAATCTAGCCGTCCACCAAATTTAAAAATATTTACAAGTCAAATCAACGGCACTGAAATTACATAATAAATCTTATGGCCAAACTCACAGGCAAATATATTGTCTATTATTTTTCTCATGCTCGTTTGGTTGATATTTCAGGATAAGCTATTCCATTTTCAGTATCGAATAAAATTAATATTAAAATTTTGAAATAAATAATTACATAATTTTATTTCAATCAAATATGAGATAAATTTATCTTAAAATTAGTTATCCCTCGTACCAAACGAGCCCTTACCCTCTCCATTTCATTTTACATGTCCTGGTATCAATAACTTTAGTAGGGGTGGAGCAAGAGTACAAGTTACGAGTTCAGCCGAATCAATACTTTAATTTAAATTTTGTATTAATCAAGATGCTAATTGGGGACACAAATCTTTTTGTTCTCTTTCCCTTGATTATTTATTAGTTTTATTTAATTTTACAAGTGACTTTAACTTTTAATCTCGGCCTAGATATATAATAACATATGTCTATATAATATATATAATTCAAGTTTGAAAAGAAGTGTCTATGAGAGGAAAAGTGAAAAAGAAGACAACTTTTCATTGTTTCATAGGGTCACCTAGCAATAATGGTAGTTATTCCTAGGAAAAATATAGGTAGTTGGGGTTATCCATCAAATGGAATACTTGAGAAAAGTAAGTTCTATCTACCCTATGAAGTGAATCCCACTAACCTTTAATTAAAGTATAATTATTTTACTTAAAACCTAAGTACTTCTTAATTAATACCCACATGGTATAAGTTAATACTAGTTGTAGTATCTTTTAGTACTCCTATTTTAATTTGTTTGTCCTATTTTTTTTAGTTTGTTTAATAATGAACATCTCTTTTCTTTTTTTGGCAACTCTTTAATTTCAGGGCATAATTGAGTGGTTGGGAGTAGGGGCGTACAAAAACAAACCGCAAACCGAATCAAACTGCAAACCGAATCAACCCGCAAAAAAAACGCGACTAGTGGTTTGGTTTGACTTGATTTGGTATTGAAAAAAAAAAACCAACTATAATTGGCTTGGTTTGATTTTAACTAAAAAAAGTCAAACCGATCCGAACCAACCCGATATTACATGTATACTATTTTTAAAAATATTTTATGCATAAAAATATTTATTGTGATGTAATTTATAAATATTTCTTCAACTTTTTCATAGTTTTTATCTTTCAATATATTATTTCAAGTATAAACTTAGAATTTTAAATGGTCTAATAAGTCTTTTTACAACCTATAGATATTAGTAGTTCAAATAAAACCCAAATTAATACGAATGTTAACAAAAGATTATTCAATCCAACTCTAGGAATAACAATCATGTTAGATATTTATTCTTTAATTTTACATAAATACATACACTAATTTAATTTTTTGTTTAATATTTAGTCATGTAGTTAATACTTATTAAACTTATTTTAACATGACTTAATACTTTTAAATTATGATTATTTTTATTATGACTTATTAATATGCAATATTTATTCTATGTGATTTCATTATTTTTTGGTTGAATATTTTATTGTCATCACTCATTTCATAAATTCCAAATAAAGTGAATATATTTTGTGTTATTTGTTTAAGAAATACCTTAGATAGTTGTATTTTGCTCGGACTAAAGAAATATTTGAAGCACAAGTTAATTATATGTTTGTATGAACACTTCACCGGAAAAAACCCGAAAAAATCCACAAAACCCGAAGAAACTCGAAAAAACTCGAGGTTGAAAAACTCGACTTTTATTGGTTTGGTTTATAAATTTAAAAACTCGACACTAATAATTTGGTTTGGTATTTATAAAATCCGAACCAACCCGGTCCATTTACACCCCTAGTTGGGAGGTTCGAATCATGACTCAATCTGCCGCTCAACTAAGAGCTCGTCGCAAGGGACTTCTTGCCTAATGCGATCTACATCTCCTGTGTGATTTTTGAGCTATTGCACAGTGAACAGGTATCACAAAGTGTTCACCACAGAGTGCTCATTTGAAAAGCAGAGGTTGTGAGTTTTTTTGGGATTCAAAAAAAAAAACTGACATATTTAAGATCAAAAGATTAAAGGGCGTTCTGATATATTTGTTATATCTTTAATTAAGACCACAATATATTTAATTTTCTTATTATTTTAAATTTTATGTCAAGTTAAAATAGGATAAACAAATTGAAATAGAGGGAGTAATATCTTTTGGCTACTTAGTTTTTCTTTTCATCAATTTGGGTGTGAAATTGACATTTCATAAGTTTTTAGTGAGTGTATTTTTAAACAATTATTTTACAAGTAAACTTATACTATAGTTTTGTCGGCATGGAGGTTATCATAATATATGTATCAAAAATAAAATAAAATGGAGGTTATATCTTATAATATACGAGGTTTGATGGGGCAACCTAATTAAGGAGACGTGGATGCTTCCCCCCCGTTTATAGCAAGTCAACAATTCCATTTCTTTTTCATCATTCACTTGTTTCTACTTTTGTTTATTATTCCACTTGACAAGAGAATAATATCTACAAATTATAAAATTTGAACAATTTTATCTTTATTTTTAATGATACTTTTTCCGTCTCAATTTATGTGATATAGTTTGACTGGACACAAAATTTAAAAAGAATGAAAAAACTTTGCACTGTTTTAAAACTGCCCTTAAAATAAATATTTTTTTTTAAATAAAAGAGTACATCTTTGTGGATATAGTTTGACGATAAGTACTGCCCATTCATCTTTAATTAAAGATTTAGTGTTCGTCTTGAAAAAAGAATCGCTTTTAATAGAGAGCACTTTACCTTTTAAAGTGAAACGTTTCGACACAAATCTATTATTTTGCCATTACATTAATTGACTTATAATGTATGATTTTTTATTGATTAAATGTTAGTTTATCGCAATCCAAGATTGTATAACACTATTTCATTTTTTATATTTTGTTTCAACTTCAATCTCTAAAATTAGATGAGGGCTTTTAGAGATTCCATTTTTCTCAATAATACATCATAGGGACATCTTTTTTCCTTTGTGTACTTCTTTTTAAAGTCAAACAAATGACAAAGAATTGTTGAAGCTTGAAGCAATGTTTTTGTTCTTTTTTGACCTTTTTTAGCCACATTATACTCCTCGAAAAAAGTTTTAAAAAATAAATAAATAACACAAGCTCAATTGTGTCAATTTATAAATAACCGACCATACGAAGAAGATGATTTCCAGTACTATATTCTTTTTCCTCGTACCAAACAGGGGAGGAGTCAGGTAAGGTCGAGGGGTTCATTCGAACTATTTTCGACGGAAAATCACCCTATTAATTTATGCATGGTTGAAATTAATTTTATGTATATGTAGTAAATATTAAATTTCCTTTGACTTCTTCGTGTGTTTACTTCTTCATATTTTGAACCCTCTTAATAAGAATCCTAGCTTCACTACTAATAACAAACATCATTTTTTTCAAAAAGCAACTAATTATGGCAAGTGGATTGGTCAAAAAAATCAATCTTGATTTTCTCAAAAATATTAAGGAAAGTCCAAATCGATTGGTCAAAAAATCAATCTTGCTTATTAAAAAAGTATATATCAATAAATTGGTTATCAAATTTAAAATTTGTATCCAATCAAAGAAAGAATCGAAAGAGTTGAAAAAATACTATCTCGTCGAAAGATTCTATACATCTTTCTCATGTCATGAATGAGCATCAAGAAATCTCCTAGAAGAGCAAATTGATCAATATATAAAGCTTAATTTTTTTTGTTAATAATTATAAATTATTCAATTAAAAAGAAATAAATTAAAGCATCTATATATATTGTCCCTCTAAAAGAATCTTGGATTTTCTTTGTGATATGATCATTAGGTTAATATAATGGTCACACTATGCAACCTTTTTATTTTATTCTGTTTCGGAACTATAATATAATATATTATATTAGTTGGAGTGCACGAAATTAAATAAATTATTTGAAAGTTCAGTTAAACCTTGATAACACTTACCACTACAGGAAATATAAATCATACATAGGAAAGTGCTAATATACAAAGTACAAACAAACATAAAATAATGTCAATTGTATCAAGTTGGTCACATGGCTTACAATGTTATTAATATTTTAATAATAAATATAATAATAATAGTATATTAGTGTAATTTCACAAGTAAAGTTTAAGAAGAACAGTGTCCACGTAGCGTAAATCCTACCTTGTGAAGGTGGAGAAATTATTTTTGATAGACCCCAAGTTCAAGTAATACACATATAAATAAGTATGCAAAGCACATGCTATAACGGAAATTCATACCGAAAACAATGAAGAACAGAATAATAATATTTTAATAACATATATTAAAACAATTATTGTAGTGTAAAAGACGTGGATACCTTAAATAGAGTGTGTGTTTTTTTAGAAAAAAGTTGATAAAACTTCGAGGACGTATAGGAAAATATAGAATCAAAAGATTAAATTAAACATTTCAAGGACACTTTTCTTTTGACTTTTCTCTAAGTTCAATCACATACCAACTTGGCTACTTGGAGCAGCTATTAAATGGCATAGTCCGATAGTCCGATAGTCCGATGTACTAAAACTTTTATTATGCACAAAATTTGAAAAAGAGTCGAATCATAAGAGTGTAATGTATAAAATTTTATTCTGTATTTCTGTAAAAAGTTGTACAGCTCAAATGCATGATCTATTGATTACATGACAACGATTTTACCAATTACGTCAAGGCTGCTCTTCATTGAAGCAGCTACTATAAGAAAGGAACATGTAAATGTTTTCTGCTTTAAGTGATCTAATTAGTGCAACGTACCTTTAGCAATTAAATTATAAGTAACAAATTGCTTTGCATCTAATTTACTCTCTACAACTCGTTCATATTTTAGCTTTTAGGTCACATAATGCAAAGAAAAGGCTACCAACTTTAAATTATTCTGAAGCCTACTCTCAATATATATAGTTATAAAGATGAATCATTTCAGATTTTTTCATCCAAATTGATTGTAGTATAAGATTTTTCCTGGCTGTTGGCATCAAATTGTTCATTATATTATATGTTCCTTTTTTTTCCCTTTCCCACTAGGTGTTCAATATTCGCATAGGAGCTTGATTAATCTAGATTTATGTATTACAGGGCTCATTTTTTACGGCGGCGTTTTGAATAGGATATTTTCTACACTGAAGACTCAAATCCGAGACCTCTAATTAAAGGTGGAGAGATCTCAACCATCCCACTACAATCCATGTTGATGATTATATTATATGTTCCTTTTCTTTTTTACGTACTGTCCCACCAGGTGTTTGATACTAG
This sequence comes from Jaltomata sinuosa, assembly GCA_003996215.1. Lineage (NCBI taxonomy): Eukaryota > Viridiplantae > Streptophyta > Magnoliopsida > Solanales > Solanaceae > Jaltomata > Jaltomata sinuosa. The sequence goes on from QJPP01007241.1 coordinate 300,088, forward strand.
CATTAGAGCTCGACTTATTCAGATTCATATATTGCAAGGCACATTTCTGGGGATGGCATTTTTAATAGGATATTTTCTACACTCAAGACTCAAACTTGAGACTTGTTTAAGAGTGACGGGATCCCAACCATCCACCACACAATCTATATTGGTAATTATATATTAAATATTCCTTTTCTTTTTTCCTTTCCCACCAGGTGTTTGATACTCGCATTGGAGCTCTCCTAATCCAGATTCATGTATTGCAGGGTCCATTTTCGGGGACGACGTTTCCAATAGGATATTTTCTACACTCATGGGTCAAATCCGAAACCTCTGATTAAAGGTGAAGGGGTCTCAATCATCCCACGACAATCCATGCATATTGGTGATTATATTATATGTTTCTGTCCATTAAGAGGAGACAAATTGCATATATTCTACATTGTTGGCATTGCATGTGTGAATCAACCTAATCTTAAGGCAGTACTTAAAATGTAGTGGTATTCTTAAGTATAATTCAATACCATGTGTGAATCTATATACTAATAATTTGTAAGAACCTTGGAAAAGAAGAAATATTCCTTAGCATCTATTTTTATTTATTTTAATTTATTTTAATTTTTTATTTATAAAAAGTGTTGAAGATATATATAATTAAGTAAAAAAATGTTTTATTTTTAACAGTATAAGTTTTTAGATGAAATTGTCGCACACTTTAATATCATATCAACACAAGTAGAGATACTGGGTTCTAGTTCATTGTCACCGACGATAAAGAAACTCGTACATGTAGAAATTTATTGAAAATATAATTAAATAAATAAAAGTATATATAGGAAATTGAGGTAGATAGCAGACGACTGAGGCTGTTGAAGCTCAGTGTTCTTTTATTTTTTTTCTTTTTTTATCTGTAAATTAAAGTTTACCTTGGTGAATGAAATGTTTCAATTATTTATCAAAAAATGATTATGCATATTTTCGCATATGATATTTTCACATTTATCATGTACGTAAATATTCTTTTATACTTATGATATTTTTTTGCTAGCGTAAGTCTATGCGTTAATTGTTTACCTCTATAATGATTAGTTAGTTCAGTATTTTTACGCATAAAGAATCTGAAAAAATTATTTTTATTGATTTATTTTGTAAGTGGCCAAGAAATCTTAATTTCTCGTTGAGATTCACTCGGTGGATTGGTAGTCGGGTGCTGATAATGGATCCTTAGAGAGTCATGATTAATTACATTATTAAACCCGAAATTAGGTTAAATAAAGTTTAAAAATTTACAAAGTTTTACAATATATAATAATTGAAAGTATTAGAAAGATAACTATCCTAGACTCAAAATCACATAGAAGTTGTCACTATGAAGTTACAATAACTTGGAATGTACTTGGACTTAGTAGAAAATAAAACTTAATATGCTATTGATATTTATTGATATACTTGCTTTAGACCTAGATTTGGTTAGTGTAGGGATAAATGTGAGATTTAGAGAACTTTTACTACAATCAAATCTCTCTGCTATAACAATCATTTGTTATAATGTGATTTGATCAGCTGACCTATATATAAAAAAATTAATATAAAATAAAGATAAAAGTTAAAAGGATCCCGCTATGCGCAGGGTCTGGAGAAGGGCCCGACCACAAGGGTCTATTGTACGCAGTCTTACCTTGCATTTCTGCAAGAGGCTGTTTCCAAGGCTTGAACCCGTGACCTTTTAATCACATGGCAGCAACTTTACCAGTTACTCCAAGGTTCCCCATCGAAATAAAGATAAAAGCTATATATAAAAAAGATAATCTTCATCTGAACGAGACTCTTTTAATAATTATATTATCAATGCAATTATATTCTTGTGGCAAGAAAGGACTCTCAATTTATTAAACTATAAAACTTTTTCTTTCAAGAAAAAGATTAATTATTCTTTTAGAAATAAAAAAACAACTATGATACATATGTTGTTCTTCATTCATGAAGAAAAGAAAATTCAAATAATTACCAAGGCAATTATTTCACAATTAATGTTTATACTAGATAAAAATAAATGCTATAAGAGATATATTTTTCGTATACACATTTTTATTTAATTATTTAAATAATATATATTATTAATAGTATTTATATTTTTAACTATTAAAATTAAATTACTTAATTTGATAATTGTGTACAAATAAATTATTTACTTACAATCCTTGCCGACAAAAACTATAGCCTTAAAAAATAAAAAGGAAAATAAATTGGTGAACCATCATTACCAACTCGTCTTTTTCCTAACCATCCGACCAAGATAAGAAATGATGTTGCAATAATAATGATTAATTCACTTTTATTGATAAAGGTACAAATTTTCAATCTCATCAAGAAATTTCTCAATTTTTAGTCATGGCGGAGACTAATAAGGAAATATGCTTAAGTCAAATAAACTTGCTTAGTTTTAGGGTTTGTTTGATATCAAGGAAAATATTTTTCAGAAAATGCTTTTCAATTTTTTTATGTTTGGTGAATTAAAAATTTTAAAAAATATATTTTTCAGAAAAATAAATTTCTTAAAAATGAGAAAAATAATTTCTCTATATATTCAAAGTAGGAAAAATAAGTTAAACATGTAGAATTTTTCTATATATTCCCACCCCTCATCTTCACTCACTATTTGCCTTAGATTACATATAGATTCTTTTAAGATGATACTTTTTACTTACACACTAAACATAAATAAGTAAAATAAATATTTCACTTAATTTTTAAGAAAATATTTCTCATATCGAACATGCCCTTAATGATATTAGCTAATAGATCCATTGATAGGGTGGTGACCACTTATTTCTCCTAAATATTCCAATTGGATGATAATCACAACTAAGTATCTTTTCCTTGTAACTAGTAACAACAACTATATCATGGCTAGGTCAAATAATGAAAAGTTAATTGTACAACGTTTCCTTTTTTCACTTCTCTGTTTGATTCCAAAAAAGTGATACTCCATTCGTTTTAATTTATTTGACCTACTTTTTTTTTTATTTCGTTTAAAAAAAATATTTTTTCCCTTTTTAGAAACTCTTTAATTTCAACTTTTCACATGGCATATTCAAGATCTAAGATTAAAAGATATTTTAATATATTTATCATATCTTTAATTTAGGACCACAAATTTAAAAGTTTTCTTTACTTTCTTAAATTCCGTGTCAAATCAAATTAAACCAAATAAATTAAAACGAAGGAAGTATATAGCATGCTATCTAAACTTCATTATAGTGTTGTCGTTATCCTCCTTTTTCTCCATCTTATCATAAATCAGTGAGATTTATAGTCATTGAAATAATTAGTATTTGTTATTCATTATTCATTATGCCATATGTTAGGCTTGTTAGGATTAATAGTTAAATTAATCTGATAACATATAACACATTTATCAGCATTGTTTGATTAATATTGTCGGGACTAAAATTTGATGTTTATGAGTTAAAGTTTATTTGAAGCAAAACTATTGAGTTTGACTGAATCTGTAATTGAAGTTCTGGCTCCACCGCCCCCATCTAAGCTTAAATTTTTAAGGGTCGTTTAGTTCATGAGATAAGCGGATCGGATATCTAGGATAAATTTATACCTTCAATGCATCAACCCACTAAAACATAAACATAATCCAAGATATTCTACCTTATTCCATTAAAATTGATATTATTTCATCTTATCTTCTGTGTGTAATAGATTAGTCTAAGAATTATAATTCTAAAACTATAATCTTCATTTAACTTAGTACGCAAACTAAACGATCCTTTAATTCTTGCTATAAGAGATTAGATATTTGACATTGCTTGTAGGGAATATATAACTACACCCTTCCGTTGGATCATACCATTGAACAAGATAAGCCGTTAGATTTTGAGATCGAAAAAAGTAGGTCGAAATAGCACGTGTCATGTGGTGATTGGTTGAAAGATAACCAATACTTTCTTCGTTCTAATTTGTTGGCTTATTTTAACTTGACACGGAGTTTAAGAAAGTAAAAGAAGACTTTTGAATCTTGTGGTTAAAAATTAAAGATATGTCAAATGTATCAAAATGTCCTTTGATTTTGTGGTCTTAATCATGTCATGTGAAAAATTAAAATTAAAGTGTTATTAAAAAAAGAAAAAAGACATTTTTTTTTGAAACGTACTAAAAAAAGAAAGTAGGTCAAACAAATTTAAACGAAGGAAGTAAAAGATATCTTTGGCAATAATGTTGGAACCACCGACAACCGGGTGTAGCCGGTGGTCACGAGTCATAATCAAAAGGTTGCGTGAAGCTTGTGGGAATAGTAAAGTGTGGGGGGGACCAAGAGGTGACAAGTTGAAAGGTTTACCAAATTTGGAAAATTTAGTAAGCGTTTCGCCATCAGAATTTTTTACTTTTTTCCGGAAGATTATTTCACTCTTTTCTAGAAATAGTGTTTGGTCATAAAAAATTCAAATATAACTTCGAAATTATATTTGAAAAAGTAAAAACATTCAAAAGGGTGTTTTCACTTTTTTCCAACTCACTTTTTTCAAATTTTTTTTTTTTTGAAAAAATCCTAGATCTTTTATTTTCATAAAATAACCCCATTTAAATTATATTTTATTTTAAAATCATATTTATATTTTTTAAAAATATATATTTAAGATCTAAATAATTATTACAAAAGTTATGGCCAAACACAACTCCAATTTTGAAAATTTCAAAAAAATAAAAAAAAATTGATTCTCATGGCCAAACGGCACTTGGCCATTAGTTTTGGGAAAAACAAGAGTTTAAAGTTAGAGATTTGCCTTAATAGGAAGGACAAATAAAAATCATCATATTTTCTACTTTCTTTATTAGTACTACTACTTTATTACTTTTTTCGTTAATTTTTATTTGTTCACTATACTAAAAATAAATGTGCAATAATAGTTCTCTAATTTATGAAATCAAGAAATAATTTCACACTTAGTTCCTAATTTATCTTTATTATTAATTATAGACACTTTCTTATTATATTTTTCAAGATATTATATTTATTATATTCAGAGGATAATAAGGTAAAATTACCCTTTTATTTATAGTTTTTTAATAATTGTGCAAAGTCAATAGTGGACAATATTATTAGACGGAGAAAATATTTATTTATTATTTTCTCCGTTACATACTAGTTGTCCACCTTACAATAATAATTATCCTAAATTATTTATTTATTTATCAAATTAGGATAAAATTAATTAACCCCTTCATTCATTTTTACTTTTCGCACCCAAATATTTTCATGGCTATTTTACCACACTATATTTATTAATTGATCTTTAGTATTAGGACTTAGAAAATGATTTGGAGAATAAGTAATTAATGTTAACTAAGAGTAAAACATTCAAAAAAAATAATTGTCTTTTCTTGATATGTGAAAAGTCATGAAAAGTAAAAATAAAAATCTATTTTTGAAATAGTGGACAAGTAAAAATAAACGGAGAGAGTAAATATTTTTCATATTACCCCTACAATTAATATTTTTTGAAAGCCTAAACAAGCTTGTAAGTTCCAAAATGTTTCTTTTTCAAAGAAGTGGGTAAATGGTAAATTAGTTTCTTTTTTCAAAGAAAGAGTAAAACAACTTATCTTATTTATGATTTCTTAAGGAGCTTGTAAAAGAGAAAATGGACAATTAATATGAGACGGAGAGAGTAATTACAATTAGAATGATTAAGAATTCTTTGCCCCCACAATTTACTATTGTTTTGATTTAACAAATTAAATCAAGGGAATTAATAAAGATGATGGACATGTCATGTCTTAGGTGGTGCCATTGAAGATTGAAAATGAAGGGTCATGTGTGGTGATGGTGATGAGAAGTCATCTATGCTCTCAACATATGATCAATGCTTTAGCTCAATATATTTATCTCTTTAATTTATTTTGTGACATATTTAGTAAAAATAAGAATATCTTTGTTTATATCCATAAATATAAGCGCTTAGATCAATTTATGTGTACCTCAATTAGTCCATCAGACACGTATTGACCATAAAAAAGGACCTAATTAGATAGTGGTGGCCATGAGGCTTTCCTTACGCATATTTCTATTCTCTTTGTTTGCAATATATTTTCGACTAAACTTTTGAATTTAAGAACTAAAATAAAATTACGAATTTATGAACTGATCGCAAGAATGAAAAAAGAAAAATATCTGAAAAGAAAAAAACATCAAACTTGACACGAATAATTAGTTGCATACCTAAACTATTCATAGTTTTACTTATTTCTTTGAACTTGGCTATTTTATAATCCTTATTCCATGGACGATCTCATCCCATAGAAGTGACACACACACTTGTTGGGTATTTGTCGTGATTTTCTAACCATAATTAGTTATTCCTTTTTGTAAGAGGAAAGCACAAATCTTCCATAATTGGATAGTTCTTTTACTTGTAGGAAAATATTTATGACTCTATAAATAGAGGTTCATTCCTTCTAACTTGGTAGCATCCACAATGTACTCTTAAGGGCTTTGAGAGTTTTGTTTAGAGGGAGACTTTGTGAAACACAAGTATTGCGGTGTTACTTGTGTGAACCTCCTTTTTATTCTGAGTGAATTTTTGAGGTTGCTTCTCTCGATATTTTGTACTCTCTTTTATATAGTGAATTGCTCAGCTCCTCTTGTGGATGTAGGTCGATTGACCGAACCACATTAAATTATTGTGTCTCTTGTGGTATATTTCTCGTTTGTCTTCTTACTTGGCGTTTTTCGAAGTTTGCTTTGTTAGCTTCCGCATGACACCTGATTATTTTCGATCCTAACAATAGTTGCCACGTGGATTTTTCTATCTACATTGCATTGTTGTTAAAATATACTTTTTACCTTTTAAAATTCGTTAGTTTTTAGATTATTTTTCGAGATAAAGATTATCAAACAATTACGTTCAGAGGGTAATAAGCTGGAGTCTAGGAGAGGGTTTTCTAGGGTTGGGGGTAGACAATTTTTGAAGGTTAATTTTGTCCCATCACTATTTTTTAATTAATTATTGAATATAATTTACTAATAAACGTCTCTCTTTAATCTATGAGTTAATTCCTTTAATCAGGTTAACAGTAAGTAGAAAACCAATGTTCATCATCTTTTGATAGAAGAAAGAGATATTGAAAGTACAATAAACAAAAAAATGTGAAACAATTTTGGGTACATAAATGGGACAGCTTCAACAATTTCACAATTGTTGGGCCCTGGCTTTGAAGATGCTGCTATATTTCTCAGATCAATTAAATGAGAGCATTGGTAGCTGACAGATGATTAGTCCCGTGTTTCATATTACTTGACTCCTTTTGATCTAACACACTCCTTAAAATAACTTTAATTAAATGTGTAATTTACTTAACTAGCGTTATTAATGATGCTTTCGAACTTTAAATTTGACTACTACTACTACTTTATGTAGTTATTTAATACTAAAGAATAGTATAGAAAGAAAAAATTCTCTTGATTTGCTAAAATGAATAAGTAAATAGAACCTATTTCAAAATAGCAGACTTTTTTCGGTACTGTTATCTTATTCGTGATCATACCATGTGTGCAGACATGGTAGGAATTAGTGCCCTCACGATCACGAATAAGATAACAGTACCTGCATTCATCAATAACCTTGTTTTGATTCCTATAGCTATGTTTCACCTCTAGATTTCCTAGCAAGCTTATACAGAACCTGCATTCATCAATAACAACATTATAGTGGAGGTTTCCCTCCTTCAACATTAGGATGATTTTCTTTGAGTCAACATTAATTTCAATAGGAGTGAAGTTATGGTGAACAACTATCTTAAGGCCTTCCAGTAGAGCAATTGGCTCCATTTGGTTGTTGGTGGCCCAAGTATAGGCTCTAAAAAAAACCAAAATCTAGTCTTCATTATGGTTAGTAAAGACCCCTCCCCCTCCCCCTCCCCCTCCCCCAATTCCTCCAGGACCAGGTTGCCCAGGCAAGATCCATTGGTATTAAGTTTGATGAAACCCCTTAGAGAAGGGTTTCACTTAATGTTGATGGGATGGTGGGAGGGATAGTAGCATTGTTTGATTGGAGGTAGTGAAATTCAATTGCAGCAGAGTAAGCACTTTCAAAGGATGGTTTGTTCTTTTTATTATTGAATAAGTTTTCATTCTTATATATGGCTCAAAGGCCGGAAGGCAGGAGCCTATCCCAAGTGATGAAGGTGTAGTAATTTCTCTTAGCTAGAGCAGACCAGGTTTGAGTCCAGTTGCTATAGTTAAAGGAAACTTGTCAAGTAATGGGAAAGTCATCATTGCTCCTTCTAATAAGGTTGACCAAAATTTATGGGTTGCATTGCATCCATGGAAAATGTGATCAATGTCCTCCTCTTGACTATTGCAGAAGCTACAGTTTGGGTTGACATCAATACTCATTCTAATGAGAGTAGAATGCAAGGAAACCTTTTGTGTTGAGGTAACCAGAGGAAGAATTTGATCTTATTAGGAGTAGTGATTTTTCAAATCCAGTTGAAGTTATTGTTGTCAGGGTTTTAGAAGTTAATGAGAGAGGGGGCCATGATATTCCAGTATTTCTAGTACGGGTGGATGCCTTCAGGACCAGGAGCTTTGATAAGTTTGAAGGAGAAGACAACTCTTCTGATCTCTTGTGCAGATGTGATGGCATTAAAGGAGACATGGTCATCATTGCCAATAGAGCCCATAGAAAAAGGATTATTCTGGCAGTGGTTATGAGAGGAGACATAGTTAGAGGTGTATAGGTTCATGTAGAAGAGATAGATCTCCCTCATGATTTTGTGGTGCTCATAAACCCAATTTCTAGAATCATCTTTAAGGGGATTGATTTTGTTTCATCTCCTCCAATTGAGAGTAGAAGTGTGGAAAAATCTAGTGTTAGAGTCACCTTCAATTAACCAATTGATTCTAGACTTAGACCTTTTAAAATCACTCTCTTGCCTAAGGGTTTCATTGAATTTTTTAGAAAGAGTATCCTCAAGGTTATGGAGGAAAGTGCTAGTAGGATCGATCGTGGATGGATTTTGAATTCCAACAAACCTAGTTAGGAGCTTTCTCCTCTTCTGATAGATATTGCCAAAGATATCCATATACCAATTTTTTGCTTTAGTTTCAAAGTCAAAGATGGCCTAGGTGATGTTAGTGTTGCTCTCAAAGGAATCCTTGACCAAGTTGATAAAACCAGGGTGAGAACACCACATTGTTTTCACCCTGAAAGGTTTATCAGAAGCATGAATCCTATTGGTGAAGTGTACCCTAAGAGTACAATTATCGGAGTGAATTCTAGGAAGATGGGTAATAGAGGCTTCTGGAAAAATGTGGATCCAGGCCTCATTAGCTAAGCATCTGTCCAATCTTTCAAGAATAAGGCTACCTCTGATCTTGTACCTTTTGTTGGTACAGGTATACTTACTACCTTTAAAGCATAGATCAAGTAATTTTCTATTGTTAATGCAATTTCAGATCAAGTAATATTTGTGCCTTTAAGGAAATCAAGTTTCTCAATATCTCATAACGTGAATTTTATAATCATATTTGTGGAACACATCTGAAACTGATTTTTTTCTTTCTTCATAACCTGAGTGGATTTCTCCAAATATTCATATTGTACCCCCACATTCCCTCTTAATAGGCTTTCAATAGGAGATTATTTTTTTTTGCCATATGTTATGACATTTTCACATGCTCTTGCTTTTCCTAGCTTGCCTTTCTAGTCAAATCAGAGATGAGTTTTAGAAATCCAAGCTAACTTAGTCCTCGTTTATGAGACAAAGGATGAATTAGATATTTCTTGGTTCATCCTGGTAGCCTCCTATCTTTTATTGAGGAACCAGTTTTTCCATTTCTCAGCATATGCTACATTCTTTTATAGGTCTAATACTATATTAAGAAATGAATTTAGACCTAATTCGACTCCAAAACTAACTCATAAAATAAAAATTATCAAAAATCATATAAAAAGATTGATTGTCCATTCTCAATAACACATTTCCCTTTCCCTTTCCCTTCTTGGTTCCCTTATGTAATAAAAAAAAAAATCTAGTAAGAGGATTTCAAACATATATGAGAAAGACAAACCTTTGTAATATTTGAATACATTGTTTATAAACAAAATATGACTAAAACTTGGAGGCCTCACCATATTTACCTATAATTATATTTGTCAAATTTGTTTTTAAAAATGCTTACTTAAGTCGAGAGTGATCTACTGGAAATAGTATTTTCACCTCATACAAGATAGGAATAAGGTCTGTGTATACTTCACCTTTTTCAGAATTCACTTATGAAATCACACTGAACATGTTATTATTGTTGTAATCTTTAGGTTAAATTATATATATTTATATATATTATATATATACACACACATGTGATTAATATGTTAAAAAGAATAATCAATCTAAATATAAAAATATCATCTTTGTCAAAATTCGTGGTTCCTCTTTTCTATCCTTTAAGATAGAACTTTAGGACACATGGAAATAAATTAAATGGATTGCATCCAAAAAAAAATGGAGAGAAAAAAGGTGAAAGCTACACTATCCTAGTTATGATTGCCAGCTAATAGGTATTTCATCCATTTTAGATTCCATAGAGTGATATTTTGAGTTGAACATGTAACTAAATTTTCATAAAAATAAAATATTGCAAATATTTATTATTTTTCAAATAACCTTATTACTAGTATTTAAAAAAATTAAAGAATTTGCAGTTTGATAATAACTATTTCAATTATTTTAAATATTTAACTATTAGATTATGATATATAACAGTATAATGTAATTTTAAAGTTGTTGATCATATTTTAAAAAAATTAAACCCAATCTTTTAGGCAAATTTCTTTGTGTTGAATACCCGTTTGATACTTTGTTCTCTAACTCTTCTCATTTTTTGGACGAGACAACCCATCTTTATCTAGAAGTCTTTTTTTTCTACCAGCTCTTGAAAAATAACGTTAGACTTATATATTATTCTTTGCATGTTTTAAATATATAACTAGCGTTTCTTTTTGGGGTACGATTAAACTCTTTCTTTTAAATATTGAACTTACAAGTGAATTAAGTACAATTATTTTTTGACCTTTTATATTCAAAAAAAAAGAAAGGAAGAAGGTTACACTAAATATAGTCTGACCTTGTTGTAACTGTTAAAATACATAATATATTCTTTCCATCTCATTTTAAATATCGTTTTAGCTCTTTTCACTTCCAAAAATTTCTAAAAAATACTATTTTATGAAAAATAATAAATACAAAGTATAATTTACTAAATTATTCCTAGTAATTAGATGTTTTTTCAAAAAAAAAAATGAGTAGAATTAGAAAGAACTACTTTTCAAATATTAAGAGTATAATTGAAAATAGTTACAATTCTAATATTAAATTCTTAAAATGATAATTAATTTAATATAATTTTTTAAACTAAATCAACTACTATTAAAATGAAACAGATAAAATAAAATAATAGAGTAGATAAGATTTTATTGGTCCATAAAATCCAAGTGTGTTGAAACTTGTGACAAGGTTTTTTGTTGTTTTTAAGGTGAAGCAACGTGGTAACTTCTTGTCCTAGGATATACTATTGTTTTATTAATAGCACAAGACATTTTATAATGTAAGGTTTAAATAAATAATTTAGTGCTTTATGAACATGGGGCTACATCTCCAACAAAATGTCATATTTCAACCCTTACGTCCAAAACATCCTATTTTTACAATAAAAAATTACAACAACAACAATATACTCAGTATAATTTCATAAAAATATAGTATAAAAAGATAGAGTATACGCAAATCTTATTTCTATCTCAGAGATAGAGCCGAGGAGCCGAGTGACGTGCCAGCGCTACTAATTGAGTGCCAGCACGTTCTGTCAGTAAGAAGGTAGTCGGCGCCTTTCAAAGCACTTTCTATTTCTAGTTAGCGCTGTTTTTTGAAGCTAACGCGCTTGACTAATAAGATAGAAAGGGCCTTTCTCGCTTGTTTAGTAAAGTCAAGTTTTTGGCCTTATCTTGCAGGTGACGATGACGTCGAGTTGACGGGGGACAACTACACAAATGCCCTTTAAAGGGAGTGGTTTTGCATTTTTGCCCCCCATAAAAATAGTCTTACAAAAATAGTCTTCCTTGTTTTTTATGTATAGAGCAACTACCTTTTTGCCCCTCTACACCTCAAATATTTTTAAATAACTCTCAATGCTCATTTGTCTCTCAACTTTTATATATATTTCTTTTTCTCTTTTTCTCTTTTTTCTTTTCTTTTTTTTATTTCTATTTTTTCTTTTTTCTTTTTTTTATTTCTATTTTTTTTTCTTTTTTTCTCAACCTTTATTTTTCTTTTATTTTTTATTTTATTCTTTCTTTTACGTTTTTTCTTTTTTCTCAATCTTTATTTTTTTTCTTTTCTCCTCTCAATTCTACTTTTTTCTCCTTTTATTTTTTATTTTTTTATATTTTTTATTTTTCTCAACCTTTATTTTTTGTTGTCTTTTTTTTCTTCGTTTTTTTCTTTTTTTCTCAATATTTATTTTTTTCTCTCAACTTCTATTTTTTTATTTTTTCTTTGGTTTTTAATTTTTCTTTTCTCTTTTTTTTAATCAATTTTTTCGACCTTTATTTTTTTATGAGATGTTCTATAATTCTTGCTTTAGAGGCAAGACTTAGCCCAAAGACTTCCAAACAACAAATTATGCCCATGAGCAAGACTTGACACTAGTATATTGTGTCTTGATTTATGAGATGTTTTATAACACTTGCCTCAGAGGCAAAACTTAGCCCAAGGACCTCTCAAAAAATACAAGTTACGCTCCATGGGCAAGAGTTCACACTACTTTATTATGTCTAAATTTATGAGATATTCTATAACTCTTGCCTTAGAGGCAAGACTTAGCTCAAGGATTTTCAAACAACAAGTTATGCCCCACGAGCAAGACTTGACACTACCTCATTGTGTCTTGATTTATGAGACATTCTATAACTCTTGCCTTAGAGACAAAACTTAGCCCAAAGACTTTCAAACAACAAGTTACGCCCCATGGGCAAGAGTTGACACTATCATATTGTGCTTGATTTATGAGATGCTCTATAACGCTTGCCTAAGAGGCAAGACTTAGCCAAAGGACTTCCAAATAACAAATTACGCCCCATGGGCAAGAGTTGACACTACCACATTGTGTCTTGATTTATGCGATGCTCTATAACTCTTGCCTTAGAGGCAAAACTTAACTCAAAGACTTTCAAACAACAAGTTACGCCTCATTGGCAAGAGTTGACACTAGCACATTATGTCTTGATCATGAGATGCTCTATAACGTTTGCCTTAGAGGCAAGACTTAGCCCAAGGGCCTCCCAAACAATAAGTTATGCCCCATGGGCAAGAGTTAACACTACTTCATTGTGTCTTAATTTATGAGATGCTCTATAACTTTTGCCTTAGAGGTAAGACTTAGCTCAAGAATTTTTTCAAACAACAAATTATGCCCCACGAGCAAGGCTTGACACTACCTCATTGTGTCTTGATTTATGAGATGTTCTATAACATTTGTCTTAGAGGCAAGACTTGTTCCAAAGGACTTCCAAACAACAAAGCACGCTCTTAAGTTTACTTAGATTTCAAAGAAAGAAGATCTTCTTTGCGGATTATCCAACTTTTTTTGTTCATTAGCAAAAAATAATAGAGGTTAAGAAAAAAGAAAAAAAGAGAAGAATAAAAGAGAAAAGGAAAAAATAAAGATAAAAATAAAAATTGAGAAAAAAAAGAAAAAAGAGAAAAAAAAAGTTGAGAAAAAAAAGAAAAAAGAGGAAAAAAAAAGAATAAAAAAAATAAAGGTTGAGAAAAAAAAAGAACAAAAAAAAAGTTAAGAGAAAAAAAGAAAATAAAGGTTGAGAAAAAAGAAAACGAGAATTAAAAAAAATTGAGAAAAAAGAAAAAAAATTAAAAAGATAAAAGAAAAAAGAAAAATGAAAATTAAAAGTTGAGAGACAAATGAACATGGAGAGTTATAGTGTAGAGGGGCAAAAATGTATATGTTCTATACATAAAAAGAAAGGAAGGGTATTTTTTAAAGACTTTTCTTATGAGGGGCATAAATTGAAGACCACTCACTTTTGAGGACACTTCATGTAATTTCTTGAGTTGACGGCAGAGAAAGACTCCTCGGGGATGTGATGCAAAAGGCCCAAAAGCTGATTTGGGATCAGCTCGAGGTCAACATAGAGAAAAAGCTTACCCTTCCGTCCTTGGCTCTATACCTCTTTCGTCAGAAGTTCTACAAACCGGATAAATGGCCATGCCGAATCTCTCTACCATTTTCTTCTCTTCCACTTTGGCCAATATGAGTTCACCTGGTACTAACAGCTTTATCGGAGAATTTCTCATCTTAGTAGGAGCTTTTCAAAGAAATAGCTAGGAATTGTTTCTAATAAACCCTTGACTCAAGTAAAAATAGTTCAAAATAATTCAAAAAAAAAGTAACAGAAGTATAAAAAATATAAAATAGCTATAAAAAGAAGTATTATTTAAAATAAATTATAAATACTCTTTCATTCTTGATTAAAAGTTTTAAATTTATGTTTTAGGAATTGAATCATTTTTAGTAGAAAGCATTTTATACTTTTTAGTGAATTTGAATTAGTCAGATTCTAAATATCATTACCTTATGTTTTCCTGGTTTTGATTTGCCATTTCTCTCAATAAGATGAAAACGATGGAGTAATTATCTTTGTTCGATTTTTTACTATTTTCTCCGTTTAAAAAAGAATGACTTGTTTTGATTTGGCATGAAATTTAAGAAAATAAATAAGACTTTTAAATTTTATAGTCTTAAATTAAAGATATGTCAAATGTTTCAAAGTACTATAAGTTGCAATCTTTTTCATATTAATTAATATAATAAAAAAATACATTTTAAAGTGCTAGTCAAAGTTCATACAGTTTGACTGTTGTGAAATTAAATGTGACAAGTAAAAAAGAACATAGGAAGTAGTAGATAAGACATTGAAGTGCTTAATTTTCTATCCCTAAGGAGTCGTTTGGTACGAGGGATAAGGAAAAATAATCCTAGGATATAATGCAGAATTATTTATTCTTGTGTTTGGTTAGTAGTATTAGTTAGTCAAGAAATTATTCATCTCATCGTTTGTACTAATAGTGACGGAATAAGGTATCCCATATATATGACAAAATACCCCAATCCATAGAATAACTTTATTTATCCCCTCTGTCGTACCAAACAACCCCTAAGAGTGATTCCATATTTCAGACATATGGTATAATAAACAAATTTGTCCCATAATATAAGAGTTGTTTGATTGGGAACAAATTATTCTGAGATAATTAATATCGGGATTAACTATTCTAGAATTAGTTGTCCCATCATGTGTATGAGATAACTTATCACATCACTATGATATAAATGGTGGGATAAATAATCCTAAGACTAACTAATACTTCAAACCAAAACGCAAGATAAAATAATTCTGCATTTTATCCCGTGACTATTATACATTATTCCTCGCACCAAACAACCCCTAAGTTTATTACACGCTTTATTTTTAAAATCATTATTGTAAATTATTAGTATAATTATTAAGTAATTTAATAATATAAAATATTAAAATCGCCAAGTATATACAAATCTCAGTCAATGTATGACACAAGCGTGTGGGGGCTAACGTTGTAATCTTATCATCGTTCGATGTTATTTCTTGTTTGGGAACGTGAATCATGTTTTGATATTAATTATGTGATTTTTTATTTTATTTTATAAAAAAACAAATCTATCCAAAATAACATATTTACTTCACTTCTGGAATAAAAATATGCATACATTCTACCCTCTTCAGACTCTACTTTGTGGAATACATTGAGTATGTTATTGTTGTTAATAAAAAAATGAATCTAAATCTTATACTTTAAGATGGAAGAAGGGTCTAATATACTTCTCAATTTTGCAATTTAGAGTTGATATATTCGTAGCTATAAAAGTGGCTCATATATACCTCTATCTTTAAACAAATAGCTAGAATATACCATTTTCTGCTAATGAAAGTGAAAAAAATAATTTTAAATTTATTATTTTATTAAAATAAAATTGATATAGGGGTATATTTAACCCTTCTGATTGAGCTTTAGGACATATAGGGCATCATTGAACTTTAGCATACCACCAAACATGGCAAGAACTTTGTGAATATACAATTGAGTATACCAAAATTACTTAGCATGCCGACCAACCCCTCCACAATATTAATCAAACACATGTGGATATATATACATATGTACAAACATTTTGTTGAGATAAATTAGCACATGTTATAAAATTTTACTTTGTTTGTGGGGAGAGTATTCACATCTATCTAGCTACTCCATGTTTCCATCTTGCATAAAAAATAATGTCTTTTGACTTTTTGTAATTTACATAAGTAGGTTCTCATCCAAGTGGAGTTTTTGGTAAGATTCTTTATTTTGTTATACACAAGATAACAAGAAATACAAATTAATATACAATCGCAGTCTTTTTGGTATACGAACATATAGGGATCGTTTGGTAGGATGTACAAGAATAGTGTAAAATATGGTGTATTAGTAACGCTGGTATTAGTTATACTTACATTAGTTATCCTGAGATTTTTCTTATGCAGCTTTGGTTTGGTATATTAAAAATAACATGCATTATATATTCTTTTTTAAAAAAAAATATTTATTTATAAAAACACCCTCCACAAATATGGTGGAAAGGATGTGGAAAAGATTTTGAGAGACAATTATGTATGTAATCATGCTAATGCATGCATTAGAACCCATTGCATTACTAATATATGAAAATCCATGGTATTAGTAATTCATATTTCAATATATAATAGAGTGTATTAGTAATACAAATATTAATTATACATAAACTGAAAATATGTATCAAACAAAATATTAAATAATATACAAAACTAATACATATATTATTTTCTTTAATACACCCTACCAAATAACCCCTATACGTTTGTCCTTTTTCCATGTGACCTCAAGAACCCGGGGTTTTGCGGCAACATTAATTACTAGGAACTAACTTCAAACATACAATTATATGACCAGCAATCATCTACAGGTACAACCATGTTGGTTTCATATTATTATTTTTCGGAACCCCCGGGAAATTTACAATTTTTGTCACAGTCTCTATTCTTCGAGTGAGCACTCTGTGATGAGCATTTTGTGGTAACATATTCACTGTGCAATAGCTCACAAATCATACAGGAAATGTAAACCGCACTAACGAGCCCCATGCGATGAGCTCATAGTTGAGTGTCAAACGAAAGCTGAATTCTATCCCAAATCTCCCATTTTGGTTTCAAATTACATCTCTAAATCTTGTTGTTGTTGTTTTAATTGATAAATGTATGGTCGGCAAGGACAAAATTGATAAATAAGTGATAGTAATATATAAACAACTCAACATAAATTTGGATATTTAATTCATAAAATCTGTGTAATAGAGTCACAAAGGAGCAAATTATAATTAAGAAACACCCAAGAAATATATATCTAAGTACAAGATAAAGAGATAATGAAAGCTATTTTTGACTCGAATCACTTAGGGATCGTTCAGTAGCTAGTTTGAAGGTGAGTTATGTTGATATTAAATCTTGCATAAGTAATACTATATTTAGTAGTTGATTAGGAGTAAATTATTCATATATAAAATTAACATCATGTTTGATTTGCAATTAAAAACCTGCATAACGAATATATGTATAAGTCATGAGTGATTTTATGTATTATTTTATGCAGGATAGAAACTAAACCCTGTATAAAATAATATATACATTTCCTCATAACTAATTCATATATTTGCATAACTTTAATCAGCTGCTAAATGATCCATATATTATAATATATCATGTAAAAAATTTAAATTATAAATATATAATAATATTATTCAAAAACGAATTTAATGATTCTACACTATGAATTCGTCTCTAAAAATCATTTCACCCGAAATAAAAAAGAAAAAGAAAACTAGATATGCTTTCATATTTGCACATATATAAAAAAGGATATAAAGGGCTAATCAATCAACCAAAGTAAATATTTATGCATGTGAAATACAAGCAAAATGTAGCTTTCACAGTCTGAAAAACCAAGGTAAAAGTAAAAGCCAAAAGAGTACACTAAAATAAAATAAAATAAAATAAAATAAAGAAAATGCCAATAAACACGTGATAATCAACATCAAATTTAAAGTTGCAAAAAGTACAGTTCAAGAAGTTTCTTTATAGGAACAAAGACCCCTTTTGTAGAACTTAATTAATTACTCAATCTATTACTCTTTTACTTGTCCTTTATATTAAAATTTTCTTTTATTTACATATTTTAACAAATTAAATGATTTTTTTAAATATTATTCTTATTATTATATAACTACAAAAAGTACTAATGACCTGATTTAGAATTTCAAATATAAATAATAAATTAATTTAATAAAAATAAATTCTTACTATATTTAAAAAAATATATATATATGTGTCAAGTAAAAAAGAACGAGGAGAGTAAATTAATTAATTAAATGGAGGAATTAGTAGTTATAAAGTAATTAGCACAAATTCCTTGCTTGATATTTTCAAAAAGGAGATATGGAAATGGGACAGATGGTCGTCTGTAGTGGCTACTTTCTCTAAAATAAATGAATTTTTCACACTTTTTTCTATATTGTAAAATAAAAGAACTTTTAAAATATAAGGATTTATTAATTAATTTTTCTCATAATTAACCTTTTTGTAGTTGACTTTTTTTTAACTCTCTCTAGTTTTAATAAAAAGATTGAAAAGAAATAAAAGACTAATATTGATAAATTATTCTTTAATTAATGTCATTAACTAACTTTCTTAGAAGGTATGCCACACCCCAAAAAATTATTTTATTTAGAAATGAAGAAAGTAACTCTTATAAAAAGATGATAATAATTTTATCTAATGATGTTAAAGAAAACTATTATATATAGAATAACTCCTTTGAAGATGGAATACCATAATAGGGGAGTTAAAACATGAAAACTATAGTTAAACTTAGTTATTAAAAGGAAACTTCCTAATTAGATGCAAGAAAATCTATGTATATATTGATGCAAGGAACATCAATTAGACGTTTGATTCTTTTTGGAACCTATAACAAATTGAAAAAGAAGTTTTATCGATTCACGAATGTGAATTCGGATGATAGCAATGTTAAATGAACGACTAATTTGTAATCAGATCGATACTTCATGTTTTTCCCATCAAATCTTTGATTCCCAATCAAATTTTATCTAAAAAGATTGAATATAGTAATTCTTTTAAACCCATAACAAGTTGAAAAATACTTATGTCAGTGAATGCCAACTCCAATTATAGCAATGTTGGATGAACGATTGATTGAAAACCAGATCGATACTATTACTAATATTTGAAATATCAAAAATAATTCTGTAAGTATGAATTATTCAAAAGATTTTAATTGTAAAATTTAGATTGTGTTTATTTTTATTTTTTCAAAGAAAGTAAAATGATCGACTCTGATTTTTTTCCACTTAAAAATAATTTTTTTAGAACAAGAACATTTCCGAAATTGATTTGAACCGATAAATTTTAGTTTGCACATATTGTATAATCACCATATAATTTGTGTATAATTAGTATCATATTAATTATATATTAATTATACACTTCTATATTGACGATACATTTATTATATACTAGGTATATACTTGCGATGGCTATAAAGTATTACGACTAGGCTAGTGAAATTAATTCTAATTGGGCGGCTAAAAATGTCAAGATCCCAAAGTGGAAGGCACCCAAGGGTATCACTTGAGGAGAATCATGAAGGCTCATATTTAAATTTCAGCACAAAAAAAGGTTAATATATTTGATCACTCAGCAGAAAATAATAACAGTCTCTAATTAAACATATAAAAGAGATATACATTAATTATGTATAATATATTTATATGCATATTATATATCAATATATAAGAAATATATATTTGTCTAATCAAATTTCCCCCCGAAAAAGGCACAAGGTGATTTTTTCAAGTTAGTCTAATTTTATTAGGCAGAGTTATTCGATAGAAGATTACAGGTATATACTTTTTTTTTCTAAAATATTTATCATGTTTCACTTTTTAAAAATCAATTTAATTAATCTTTACAGGTAAATTAAATTAAATTGGTATAATATTTTAAAATTATAAATTAGATGTTCAAAAACTACATAAAAGTAACATAAGTTATAACTTTTTAATATATGATTTAAAAAGTATCTTAAAATATCAATAAAAATTTATATAATTTAACTTTCAAAAAAAAAATGTAACAAGTAATTTGGAACAAAGAGAGTAGTGAAATAATCGATAAACAAATTGACTAAAACATTTATTAATACTAAAAGAAGGCATAATACATAAAGGTGTCTTATAATTTGGGCTCAGATGACATTTATGTGACTATGTCTTTCAACATTGAGTATGTGTAAGTATGTACTTAAACTTATATAAAGTTGAACAAACAAAAATACATTGGCAAATTCATATGAAATACTTTTGAACTGATTTATATTATGCTACATAGAACGCGTGTATTTTCACATAGAATATTTATGTCTACTTGATCGATTTTATATAAGTTTAAGTGTTTACTTGTACACACTCAAAATTAAAAAGCATAAATATCAACTAAAATTAAATTAGAAAAACACATTTATGGATTAAAAGAAAAGCAAAGCAACAAGAAATTTTAGAACCCGTTTGAGCATGAATATTATTCACTTTATTCCGAAATATCTATTTATTTTATTCTAAAATTCTTGTTTAGCCATAAAAATACTAAATACAACTTGAAGTTGTATTTGAAATTTTGAAAAACGCCTCAAAAGGTATTTTCACTTTATTTGATTTCACTGTTTAATTTATTTTTAAAAAAAATCTAAATTTTTTATTTTCATAAAATAATCTCATTTAAATTATATAATATGTTAAAAAAATACATTTAACTACTAAATATTAACTTCAAATATTATGGTCAAACACAATTTCAATTCTAATACTAACTTTAAAACTTTTAAATAAAGTAAATACATTTTTTTATTTTGATGGCCAAACGCCTACTTAATATCTCTATTAATTGATATATAAACTTTGTTGATGAGAATTGTCCCCCTCAATTTCTCCTCCCCACCCACCAAAAAGAAAAAAAAAAGAAAAAAACTAAAACACCGGCTATTCCGGTAACTGGTAATTAGGATAACCCCTTCCATTTTGGAAGAGTGAGAGAAACAAAAATAAAAAAAAAATATTAGGAGTATTAGTTTTTCCCAAATATAGGAATAGCCAGCCAAATGTCCTTCACAGTCACACGTCCCATCTCTCTCTGTACTTTCTTTAAATAAAACAAACAAAAAAATACTACTACTACTCATTTCTTTTTTATTTATTTTTTTCCCATCACAAAACAAAATACTCTGTGTGTAACACTAACATCTGGCCCTTTATCTTTCTAAAATATACAAATACACACAAAAAAAATAATTATTATTAAAAAAAATCCTATGGATTTTGCACAGTCCACCATGATTGCTCTTCTTCTCTAGCTTCACTTTTTCCTCCATTTTTCACCTGTATATATACACACCCACACCACTTCATACAACTTAACAATCACTCTTTGTTCTACTTCTCTATTTTTTTTTCCCTCTTCTTCCTTTACACAAAACAAAAATATGTAAGAAGAATCAGCTTCATTGCTCTGTTTTAGATCGGTTTCTTTATTTGTCGTCGAATTTTCCTCATCTCATCTCAACTTTTTTTGTGCATAAATGTTTGAACACATGTGAGATAATAAGAGACTTTTTTTTTTTCCATTGTTGAGTTGAAGGGAGAAAAAGTTATATAAAAACCACCATATAGTGAGAATTTTGTTAAAAAAAATGATGTTGGATCTCAATCTAAGTGCAATTTATGATGAGAAAGTTCCAGAAGGTTCCGTAGCCGATGAATCGGGAAGCTCCAATTCATCGGCGAGGAATGCAGAGGCTTGTAGTAGCGCCGGAGACGACGAGACGTGCTCCACACGCGCCGGCGAAATGTTCGCTTTCAATTTCGACATCCTTAAAGTTGGTGGTGGTGGTGGTAAAACTAGCAGGAGCTGCAGTAACAATGATGATGAAGAGACACGGTCCGAGTTCGTGACTCAGCAGTTGTTCCCTGTGGACAACAACGATGCTGAGTTGAATCGGACCGCACATGCCTCTCGGAGACCTGATTGGGTGGATCGAGAAGCTCTCGATCCACCCAATACTGTTAGTTTCCGAGAGGTGCAGCAAATGCCCCGCCCGCAACAGCAGCCAGTTAAGAAAAGCAGGAGGGGGCCTAGGTCCAGAAGCTCACAGTATAGAGGTGTTACTTTTTATAGAAGAACTGGTAGATGGGAATCACACATATGGTTTGTGTGCTTTTATATATTTACCTAATATGAAACAATTTCTTTGTTATTTTTTGTAATTATTTTTTTGAGTAATTTGGTTATTTACTTTGTGCAGGGACTGTGGCAAACAAGTATATTTGGGTATGTACTATGTAAATGTTGTTATTTTAATTGCTTTAGTTATGTCTATGCTACTTCTAATTTTGGGAAATTTTCTGATTTGATTTTGTTGTTTGCTTATGTTTAGGTGGATTTGACACTGCTCATGCAGCCGCTAGGTAAGCGAAGTAAATAATTTTTTTATGTTGTGATATTTAGTCAGATCATTTCGATTTTTTCTTTTTTCCCCGCAAGTTAAAATCTAGATTGAATTGATGAAGTTTGTTTTGTTTTTTTCTTTATGGTATCAGAGCGTATGATAGAGCTGCAATTAAGTTCCGGGGTGTTGATGCTGATATAAACTTTAATCTTAGCGATTACGAGGAAGATATGAAGCAGGTTAGAAATGTAAAATGATTTGTACTAGTAGTACTAAAACATGAATTTTGCATTGTGTTGATTTTGGATTCGATTTGTTTGTGAACTAATGTAGATGAAGAACCTGAGTAAAGAAGAATTTGTGCACGTGCTGCGACGCCAGAGTACTGGTTTCTCAAGAGGGAGCTCGAAATACAGAGGCGTAACTTTGCATAAATGTGGGAGATGGGAGGCTCGGATGGGGCAATTCCTTGGCAAAAAGTAAGATACTTTTACTCATTGACATTCTTGTCGAAGTAGAAACTTTATTCATTGATATTGTTGTAGGAGTACTAGTCTCGATTTAATGTTTTCATCGTAACCACCCAAAATGCCATTGCGCCTGCATCGGATCCTCCAAAAATGTGTTATATTTGAAGGATCTAATACAGGTGCGGCAACATTTTTGGAGGATCGGAGCAACATATCTGTAGATTACTTATATGTATTTGGTCAGAAGTGGGAAACAAAATCTGTTAAACAATGCCTATTTGAAGAAGAAGTCAGTGGGACGATAATATTCATGGTGGGGATTCCACTGCTTACATTGCAGGTATATATATCTTGGGCTATTCGACAGTGAAGTAGAAGCAGCAAGGTCCTAATGATCATGAATTTTACCTTCTTCCACAATATGAATTTTATTACCCTTAAATTCTCAGCAAAAATCTCATATCGACCAACTGGTATCTCCCTTGTATTTTCTGCAAATTAGGGCGTACGATAAGGCGGCTATCAAATGCAATGGAAGAGAGGCTGTAACCAACTTCGAGCCAAGTGCATATGAAGGGGAAACAAACTCGAACCCTCAGAGTGAAGGTTAGTTCATAAGCGCTTGCAATATTCACAAATAACGTCACTCGATACCATGATCACTAGCTTTCTACATCTTGCTGTTGCATTTATAGTATGCATATAATGCAGGTAGCCAACAGGATCTTGATCTAAACTTGGGAATCGCGACTTCTTCTCCAAAGGGAATTGAAAGGTCGGCGAGTTTCCAGTATCATCCTTATGATATGCAAGAAGCAATAAAATCACAGGTATAAACAGAGTAGTTTACATAGATTTGCTCGCTCTTCAAAAATGTTGTCGCACCCTTGTCCGATCCTCTAAAAAAACACTACTTTGGAGGATCAGACACGTACCTGTTGACATGTTTGAAGAGTCCGAGCAACATAGCTTTGACTATGAAAGATCTTTTAATATTGTTTTCTCTTAGATTGAACTGATAATCAGTTTCCCATTGTGCACAGATGGACAAATCTGGTTCACCAATAGCAGGTAGTTCACATTTCAAAGCACTACCTGCAGTGACATCTGAACAAGCTCACTTGTGGAATGGAGTATATCCCAATTTCTTTCCCAACTATGAGGTACAAAAAGGTTCATCCTATTCTCTAGCTTTCTGTTGGTTCCCCCTGTGTTGCTCGGACTCTTTGAAAATTAAAAATATTGACAGGTGCGTGTCGGATCCTCCAAAATTAGTCTATTTTTGGAGTACCTGACATGGGTGCGGCATCATTTTGGAGAGTCCGAGCAACATAGGACTTTCCCCTATTAATTATAAGTTGAAACTTATGGTCAAATGTGCATATGCCTATAGTAGTAGATTGTTTCACTGTGTGAAATAGGTTCTGATTCTTGTGAAACTCTGCTGCAACTATATCTGAAAATTCTTGTTGACATATCAGGTTTTGTATAGATTTTGTTACAAGGGACTTTTCTTTAAGTCTTTCTTTGTCCCTTTTCTTCCTTTGGATTGTTTCCGTACTGTAAAATGCGGCTGAGATACGGACAATTCTTGTAAGCTAGAGCATTTTTCGCAGTCTTAACTGAACCAATCATCAGAACAATTTAACTGTTATAGCAGGTTACTTACCATCAGCTAATCGTTGCTCGTGCTAAGTAACTAAATGTTCTTTGCAGGAAAGAGCATCCGGGAAGAGAATAGATGTAGGTTCCTCCCACGGACACCCAAACTGGGCAATGCAAATGCATGGTCAGGTCGGAACAACCCCAATGTCAATGTTCTCTGCTGCAGCATCATCAGGATTCTCAACTCCGGCTACCACTGCTTCGGCCTCTCCAATGTCTGGTCCTAACAACCCGAACACACTCAATCTTTCCTTTGCTTCATATTCGACACCATCAACAAATACATCTCAATACTATTACCAGATCAGGCCACCACTACCACCTCCATAACATATCTTTTCCAGCATTACTTGTAATACATTTACATATATAACTCAAAACTGATTCCCAATTTGTATGATTTGTTTGTCATCAATTCATTAACATGTTGATTTTTAAGTTGAATTCTTTTACAACTTGTAAGATTTTGGAAGGTGAAGATTCAAATTTTCATCACATTTGATCTTTCCTTGCTTATTGTTGTGATGATCTTGGATGCAAAAGAAGCTCAACTATATATAGTGACCTTGTTCAATTGACAACAACAAATCAAGTGTAATTCTACAAGTGGGGTCTGGAGAGGGTGGTGTGTACGCAAACTTGTCTCCGATAGACCCTTGGCTCAAGGAAAAACGATAGTCTATATATATACATTTATAGAGTATTGTCTTTCTTCTTAACGAATAACACTGGAGCACCTTAACCAGATATATATTCTATTACAATTAGTAGAGCAACACAATCATTCATGCTGGGGTCTAATCCACCCCCACACACTTAAATAATAATGCTTGAAAATGTAATTGTTTTGGCTACCAAATTATTATTTCACATTGAACAATAACATTATTTTTCCTAGTTTCACATCATGGTATTTGTCCTTTTTATGCAATTATTGAGAGTTGTTACTCAAATCTTCCATTAAATTCTTCAGGTTTGTTTTTCCTTGGTTGAGTCTTTTCACTGCCTCTCATAAACAAAGAGGAAAGAAAAGTTAAAAAGATCTTGGATTTTAAAAGAAAAAAAGAAAGTAAATTTAAATTTCAAAAAGTTTTTTTGGACAAATATTTTGTGAAATGGAGTAGTAATTTTCACTCACAAATTTTAATTTTTTCAAAGAGATGTCTATTTCAGAACACTACTTAAGCACCCAAAAGTGTGCTCTAGTGGTCAATGACGTGAGTTAGCAAATATCCCATGGAATTAGGTCGAGGTGCACGAAAATTAACCCCGACACTAAAATTATCCTCCCCCAAAAAAAGAAAACTACTCAAACTTTTACATTTTTTTCAACCCCAACTTCAAATTTTTAACTTTTTTTTTTAGCTTCAAGCAAATATTTTCCAAAAGCATACCTTGCACATAATTTATTTATTTATTTTGAGAAAAATCTCAAGTAACAATGTCCACTGTCCTCATTGACTTACTTGTCTATGAAATGACAACATAACAGTAACCTATATTCTGTGGGACTTCTTTAATTGTATTGATATGTTTAGTATCTTTCCAAACAAAAATGCCTCATGTTTTTTATTATTATTTTTTTGTATAAGTATCTAGTATTCTGAACTAATTGCCCGATTAATCTAAATTTGCAATGTGTTGTATCCATTAAGAGAAGCGCTCCTTATCAAGAACTTCTCTATTTTCAAAGTTTGATTTCAAAATCTTTGGTTAAGGGTGAAAGATTTCATCCACCCCATGAACCGATTGGTGGTACGTACATGGTTATATCTTCTTTTGTTTTAAATCTTATGTTCAATACTTGTTTGTAGACCGATTAATTTAAATTTTCGCTGGAAATTTCCACTTTGCAACTTAAAACGCTTTCTACTAAAGAAAATTACATACCTAAGACTCGAACGCGAGACTTCTGATTAAAAATGGGGTAATATACCACTCCACCATGATTTTTGGTGATACATGATTGTCACTTTGGTAAAAGCAGTGGATCTAATAATGAGTTGAAGGAAAGCTATAAGATATTTTCCAAAATTAATAAATTAAATCTTACCTAAGGTAAATCATGTCTCGAGATAGATGAAATGGGTTAATTATATTGTTAATAGCAAAAAAATATAGAATTAATTGATTAATAATGAACAACTTCGCATGGAAAATAATAAAAAAAAAGTTTAGCATTTTATATATTTGATTCCTGTTTTCAACCTAAAACTCACTGTTCTCAAAAACAATTTACCTTAAAAGTTTCCTAATGGTGTGTTTGGTACGATGGAAAATGTTTTCCATGGAGACATAATTTATCTTGCAGAATAAGTGAATTATTTTACTTACTTTTTAGTGTTTGGTAAACGAAAAAATTATTATCTCAAAAATATTTATACGTAATCTAACAAAACACTATGGGGTGGGATGAGATAGGGAGTGGGGGTTCAGGGGTGGTGAGGGTGGATGGAGGGGTGGGGTTTGGAGGCACTGAGTGGGTAGAACAGAGACAATGAACTTGGAATGTTACTTACATAACTTATTTTTCTAATTTTCATTAGGAAATTCATTTATTTCATTTTTAAGAAACTTGTTTTCCTTAAGAAAATGTTTTAAATCAAATAAAAAATTGAAAAATATTCTCCTCCATACCAAACACTCCCTAAAAAAGAGAATATACAACGACAATAACATATTCAGTGTTAATTCTACCAGTGAAATATGAGGAGGATGGTTTGTACGCAGTCTTACTCCTACCTTAAAAAGGTAGAGAAGTTTCCGATACACCCTCGGCTCAAGTCTAAAAAAGGAGAATATAATTGAAGTTAAATTCCTTATGACCTAACCTAACATAAACAATGTTAACTAAAGAATTTGACACATAATTTGTGTAAAATTTGTTAGCCGAGTCCCGAGCATTGGGCGTTAAGCGTGTCTAGGACGTATATTCGATCGGATGCTTAAAGTGTAAAACCTCATAGAACTAAGTCTCATACATGAACCTCGAGGCGTTTTGCCAATACCCGACCTCGGGGTGAATCCCGAGACGAGTCCCAAAACTGTCTTTTAAAACACTGGACCTAACAAACAACTTTGTGACTATATATAATGTGACATATTTTCTCATTTTAACCCTAATTTTATTTTGTGTTATACTTTTCTTTAGCAAGGTATCCAAAGCATATTATATAAAAATATATGCATGCAAAAATAATTACACTAGGTTAAAAGTTGTACATACATGGCAGATAGGACATTTCAAAAGTATATAGTCAACAACCCAAACTAATTTCTGAAAAAAGAAAAGAATTGGAGAGGGAGATGCCACGTATATTGATTCATAAAATTAAATATAGTAACAAATGATTGAAGGGGACATGATAAATATGCCTTTCCCTTATCTCAATTCTTGTCTTCTTTATTTAATTTAATTTTTTATAGCCCCTCTTGACATTTTTAAGAAAGTAAAAAAAATAATTTATGAAATTAGGTTTTAAAAAGATACTTAAAAGTTAAAATTGAAACTTTAAATTTCATATTCAAATTTAAAGTTAAAATAATGGATTAATTTGATGAACAAACAATCATTTGAAATAAAATTTATAGACAAACGTGGCCTTAAATGGTAGAAATTAACAAAATATCATATGTAGTTCGACTAAGGTAAAAATTAGATAAAAGGCATATGTATCTTCGAATTTTCAGTTAGGCATTTTATTTTTATAGGAGTTCTATTATCTTCTTAGATTATCTCGAACTCGTATAAAAAGAATTTGATCACCCTTTTGAAAACGTCTGAGTGGTTAAAAATTAACATGAAATTCTAGTATGTACATTTTTTTTAAAACTGAACACTTTATAATTAATTACTTTTTAATTAACAGAACTATTAATTGCATTATCTTAACTCTTAGACTCCCAAATATTAAAAAGCCACAAAAACACAAGGTACTATATTGTCAAATAGCTATGTGCTAACACATCATTTATGTAATTATTATTCATAAAAATAAATTAAATTTTTAATATTTTTAAAGTTTGATTGAGTCTGACAGATGAGTGAGTAAATAAAGATAAATTCTCCCTCATTAAATTAAATAGTATATCTATTTCCACCTTAAATTTTATTTTTTCCTCCTCTATTTATACTTATTTCTATTCGTGTTTTTGACTATTTCCCTTTTTAATATCAAAACTAGGTTTCTCGAAATTAAATTATTTCATTTTATTATGTTTGATTCATATCGAAAGCAAGTTTTCATTTTGTTTCTCCATTTTTTCTTAACAGGGAAATTTCTGACGGCCAGTGGTGCAAGATCAATCCCAATGATAATAGGTCATCTCTCCATCATTCTTCACTTAAATGTCATATTTTTATCTATGACAGAGTACGAAATTGTAGTGTGCATCTCTAACTCTTATATTATGTGTGACGCTTTTAACCATTAGGCAAAAGTTCCGAGATTTGTTTTGTGTCTTATTATTGTATGAATTTTACAAAGATCTTTTAATATATTTTTAACTTTAAATCACAAATTTCGTTGAGGCGGCCCAATCTCAAAAGTCACACCACCTTCCCACTCCAATATAGTGTCCCTCCTTCACAACCTTCGTCCACCATCACACACGTATCAACAACTCCTTCAATCATAAAACCACCACTAGACAACAATAACAACAACAATAACTATATAATAATAAGTGATAAATTTTGTGTCGTACATAATAAGTTCTTAGTAAAAAATCATATTTGTTGTAGCGAATAAGGTGTACATATACCTTATTGTTACTTTTATGGGGTAGAGAAATTGTAGCTTTCAGTTTTCACGACTGAAAACACATAAAAACGATCATAGTTTGAAAATACTTATATCATTTTTCTAAATTTTTACTTGCTAGTTGCTATTATCGACATCTATCATGTATTCATTTGGTGTAAATAGTGGTCATTGGATATGAACAACTTTTTCAGCATGACAAATAGTGTATGATTTGAATTAAAGGAGTAGTTTATAAATATTTCTACAAAAGTAGCAAGTACATTACAAGTGGTTCAAAGTGAAAAGGTCCTCCTAGCATTGTACCATATAAATTTGGTCTATTCCCCCAACTTTACATATGAAAATGCAATGCATATGTACTTTGCACTATTCTCACACTATCAATTGCTCTTTCCTTTTTACCTTTCCTTTTTGTTAATTAAAAAAAAAAACAGCCGGGTATACTAAAGTTCTCTCTATGCGTGAAATTCGATAAAGAGTCAAACCACAAGAGTTTATTCTATGCAGCCTAACCCTGCATTTCTATCGGGGGATATTTCTACACCTTGAATTCGCAATCTTCTAGTCACATAGTAATAATTTTACCGTTTGCTCCCACCCAAACTTCTCCTTTTTTTGGTAATTTTCAATTTCTTAATTTGCTCCACTTAGGTTTCAGAAGAAGTTCCTTTGTCCTATGTTATATTCCTCAAACATAGCCCTTTTTTGCTACATACACTCCTATGATGATTGAATTAATAGTAGGAGGACAAAGACCTATGACCTAGATATGTCTTTTCATACACATGGTGGGTCCATTTAAGTCTGGTGGGTGGATTTTAATTGCTCATATCCATGGGCCCTTATAGTCACTTTTTGTTGGATTTGGGTCAGATTTTGTACTGCTAAGGCTAGGGGTTTTTATGTTGGTTGGTGGGCCTTTACATTTTAGATTTTTTTTCTTCCAAGGCAATGAAGAAATATTAAAAGTTGTGGCACTGAATCAGACACCCCATTGTTGAGGTATGTGGAGGGGGATGAGGAGAATAGTTTCCTTTTTGTGATCCAAAATTTGGTCATTTAGTTGGTGGGTTTTTGGATGATTCATTTTATGTTTTTTTTTCTTATTTATCTAATATAAATATTTAACAAGTTGATTACAAAAAATTATTGTACGTGTTAGCGATCAATCAAAAACGATTTCTTTATCTCATAATAGTAGGGGTAAGGTCTGTTTATATGTTATAGTTATTGTTTCCATCTTCTTATGTTTTATTTGCATTCCCTCCAATTTACCTTATATTTAGTCTTTTCTTCGAAAGAATTGAACTTTCAGAACTTTCTGCTTTATTAGTGTTTTATTTTTTATATTTAATTTTGTTATGTTTTACTTGAGCTGAAGGTCCATTGAAAATAGTCTTTCCGCCTTCACAAGACAGAGATAAGATTGCGTATACATCACTCTCTCCAAACTACACTTGTAAAATTATACTGAATATGTTGTTTTTTCAAATTTTGAAATCCTTTCTTTTTATTCTTAGTTAAATGTGACTAACAACTAATATTATGCATCAATCCTAAGCAAATGAAAAATTGACTATATAAATCCTTACCGTCCATATTGCAATCTGATATTATATAAACTTCTCTTAACATTTTTAACAAATCAAATTAGCATCTTAAACATAAAAATGAACAGACTTAAGTAATATTATCACTTAATCCTAAAAGGGGGTGGGTGGTATGGTGGGGTTGAGGTCTTTTGGCTGGACCAAGTTGTGGTTGGGCTAAGTAGGATTTTGGAGGATGGACTTTAAGGAGACCAAAAAGTTGGCCACAGTGTCTAAAGAATAAGTGAAGATGAAGACATCTACTGTTTGTTAATAGTAAAAGCCATCTGTTTTCCATGATTCCACTGTTCTTTAACAGTTTCCACATGTTAGCCTACAAAATACACTACTCCATCACTTTCAATTTGTTTCACCTATTTTGATTTATCCCGAAATTTAAGAAAGTAAAAAAAACTTTTGAATCTTGTGGTTAAAAATTAAAGATATGTCAAATATACCAAAATGCTCTTTAATTTTGTGGTCTTAAACATGTCATATGAAAAGTTAAAATTGAAGAGTTGCTAAAAAAGAAAAGAGGCATTCCTTTTGAAACATACTGAAAAGAAAAGTAGGCCAAATAAATTGAAACGGAGAGAGTACTTTTTATTCATTTTACTTTTCTCAGTGAAAGAACAAATATTTCTATCTTCACGAGGTAGGAATAAGATTTGCATATACTCTATCTTCCTCAAATTCAAGTTTTTTTTTTTATCAAACTAAAATTTTATTTAAACAAGTTTATAGACAGTTAGCTCATTTTGGACTCTAGAATCAGTGCCTATGTTGTTCCTATACTAAACTACCATAAGCAAATACAGTTTGGGTAACTTAAGTTATACGGGGTAACTTAGTAAACTACCTAGTAGCCTACTTCTGTAATGACCCGTCCCATTGTTATTAAAAATTTGTGATAAAAATAAACGAGTTAATAATTTTTGTGTTATGACATTGTGTGAAATTAATTTTAGTGGTGTTTAAATGAGTCGCGGACTTAAAAACTAGTCAAAACGCGAGCTATCAATGCGGCTCGTCGTAGCGAACCGAAGCCTCGTCGTGGCGACTCGCCGTAGCGAGAAGGGTCTCGTCACGACGAAGGTCGCGATCCAGAATCCCATTTTTAAGGTTTTAGCCTCCAAATTCTTTTCCTAAAATGAGATTTTCTCCTAAAAATGCCCCAGAACAATTTTAAACCTAGAAAAGCGAGAAAAGAGAGGAAAAGCTCTTAGAAAGAGCTCGAACTCCCCCTCCTCGTGGGGATTCTCCCTCCTGATTTCTGGAACAAGGACAACAAGCAAATTGCACGTGTTTAAGCAGTAGCTCAACATCAAAGTAGGTTATGGTTTAAATTATAGTAAGACTTTGAATATGTGAACATGAATTCCGTACAAAAATTGATAGAGACAGTATGTTTAGGCCTTCGGGTACGGAGTCTAGATGAAAATTATTAGATTACACTAATATAACTGGAATTTGTGGGTATATATGCTTATACTGTGTAAACTTGATATGAAAGTGAATGGGTCAGGGATATATGATTTTCGAGGCTTAGATATCACATGGTTGTGATAGTGGGAGCCGAATCTAGAAGTGAGAGTTTAATCTAAATTGCGAATGACCGACTTTTAATACGAATTCTTCATGATTGTGTAGTGTCTAGTGACTAATGTGAATTGGTGACAAAACTCATACCATGTTGTGGACTTAGCTTGAAATGATAGGTTGTTGAACGAACTGATTGTCGTAATCGTCGTGTTGTGGTATAAATTGATATTGAATGTAGTTACAGTAAGAAGAGGACCTTGTTAATAATAGTAGATTTTGATTTGTAAGAATTGAAAGGCTATACAGGACTGCTAAGTCTGTGTGATGGGATCGAGTGACCGGGCAGTGGCTGATGATGAGCTAATTTTGAATAATTAGTAACTAATAGGGTGAGTTTACACTGCGATCAGGATAAGGTCTTGGTAGGTAAAACATGAAATTGGAGTTGAGTCTTGTTTAGTACATGCATGTAATTGGGTGTCTTGTCTAGGAGGTATACATGAATTGATTTATGAGTTGAAATGATATGAGTGTACTGTGTACTGAGTTGCATCCTGAGAGATAAAACTGAGAATCATAAGTTCATTGATATTGTTACTTGTTATAAATCGGGTACCACGAGTCAGTATGGGTTGATATTGTGCTAAGGGAAAATGATTTCGGTGGATACATGGACCCTGGTGTGTTCCTTACAGGTCATGGCTAAATGGGTAGAAATAAGACCTTTTAGCATATGTGTACACATTTACTTTTGTGTTGCTGATACTATGATATGAGACTAAGATTACCTGAGTTGTACATGGCTTAGAGACCATAGGTCTAAGAGATTGAGTAGACATGAGATCCACATTGTTACTTTTATCTGATATGAGTATTTGGTATGATTTGATGCATATTGGTGTCTTATTTGTCTTGGTTGATTAATTTGATGATTGTTGGTGACTACTATATACTTGGCTGTGATATTCGATGTTTGTTGGTTACTGTTAGACCCTCGGTGACTATACTTGATATGTACTCATGAATAATTGTTGCGTTATGAACGTTACATTGGTTATGTCTGAAGGAAATATTAATGGTATAATTGTGAAGGGTTCTGGGTGAACTTGGAAAGTGGGTAAGAACTGATAACAATAATAACGGGTTGAGTGCAAATGAGTAACTAACGATATGTGTGGGGTCGAAAGAGAAGTCGTGTAATGGGCGCTACTTTGTGACTATGCTAAAAAGGATTAGAGGTAACAACTAAGGTTAATCGAAACATAGGGGTATTGATCCTATCCCTGTGGGTTGTAGTGAAGTAAGCCTGAAGTGTTATTGATGTGGGTTGTAGTTGGGATAACTTTGCTGAGTTTTAGTTCTGAAGTTATCTGTTATATGTTGATTTCTATACTTGATTTATGTGATCTAATCTCAGTTGACCGATGATACCTACCAATATGTGTGGTTGTACTAATATTACTCTTGCTGCACCTTTTGATGTAGATGTGTGACAGGTTGACTGAAGTCTCATTGCATGGCTTGAAGAGTCTCTACCATCAGCTTCCGGGACTTCTACTCCTCGAAACAAAAGTTGTGTCTTTTAATTGTCATGTCCTTTTTAGCAGCTCTTGTATAGGTCTAAACCAGATTTTGAGAATAACGACTGTGTTTTTAGTTCTCAAATAGTTGTTGTATTTCAAGTTTTGTTAAGTCATGAATGCCGATTTCAGTTACTATAAATATATGATTATTTTAAAAGACCTCCACTTAATCGTGTTGGGTAAATAAAGGTGTCTCCTATCGAATAAAATTAAGTAGGTGCTCGCACGACCTTAGCGTAAGTTGGATCGTGACAACTTTATTTACAATTTTTTTGTCCTCTAATATGTAGTTGCAAGATGATATCTCTGATCAAGTGAACATGTGGTCTACTTTTAGTTTGAAATCTTCTTTTAGTCCTTTTTGTACAAATTTGATAGACAAAGCAACTAGTAAAAATCCCAATATTCTTTCATGTAACTTTGTGGGTGTTGAAGGATAGGTAAGATAAGTTCTTTTTTTATGCTAAAGAACCCCTCAACTGAGAATTGATTATAGGATTCACGTTAGGCAACAAATTTTTAGCATCAAAAATCTTCCTCACAAGCCAACATGCTTGTTTAGGAGTGTCAAGGTAGGCTAAATTTCTGAATTTGATATAGAAGCTATGTATCTACTGCACCCACAAAGTGTCCTTATGAGAGAGTGCCCAAAGTAGTTGTAAAGAACAAATGTACAAATAAGATAATCAATTTTTAACTTAGAAGGCTTAAAATTATGCTCCCTTATATTCGGATACACATAAATATAAAATGATGTATTAAGATCTTTATATTAAATAATGAGAAACGGTTTATTTTCTCAACATTTGAATGTATAACACTTGTTTATTAGAAAATTAATATATATAAAATACTAATTAATCTGATAGTATATCAATTCAATACTTTTGAAAACAATGAAATGATGATGGCAACAGCTCTGAGTGATTGATATAGGTGTTGACGGAGGTCGTGGTTGATAGTGGTGATTGTGGATACGTAATAGCTAGTGATTGACAATAGTAGTTAATGTCGGCAATTGATGGTAGTAGTTGATGATAGTAATAACTAATGATGGCAGTGATGATTAATAGCGGTGATTGACAATATATCATGGTTGCTGATAGTGATGATGGTAGTAGTAAATAGTAAATCGAATGGTAACTACTAATAGTGGTGCCAGGTAGGGTTGATTGTTGTAGCGGGAGAAACGGTTTTCTAGCCCATTAGAAACATTTTTCATTGTTGTGCTCATTTTACGAGAGATCTTCATTTGTACACTCAAGAAATCGGAAAAACCCATTTTCTTATTTCTGCTAATGATTCCAAACAAAATTTGTTTTTGGGATGCAACAAGAGTGTATTCTCAAGGGATTTGCATATGTTGTGTAGAAATAGTTTTCCTACTATATATATCTTCTTTCTTTCGAACATTAAAAACATACATCAGATAAAATATGCTATATACTTCACAGTTAAACTTTTCTTATGGGAACATAGGCATACCCTGCACAGAATGAAGATTAATTAGAAGCACACTCAACACACCTTAGTTTCATCGCGCACAGTTTTGTCGACAAACAAGATATCAACTACACAGCACGACTCATCTTGTCCACGTTCATCATTAAAGCATCAATTTCAATTATTTCCAAAATAATTAAGAGAAAGTTCGGTATAAACAGATATATATTTCTATAACTTATATTAGCTTTTACTATTTGCATTATTGCAGACAAGCTCCAGCATTTACTCGAAGAAAAATGAGCTGTGTCTCAACGTCTCCAAGTAGTGTGTGCATCTGTGTGAGACAACCCGATTATCCTCCACCCCCACGTCACCTGCCAACTCAATCACACAAGGTTTCCTGTCTAAACAACCATGGAGCCCCGAAGAACTCATCTTTCACCTGGAAATGTAGTCATAAAACAAAAGAGGCATTAATGTAAACGAAAAGATGTAATCAAACAGGAATCACATCATTCACAAAACATCGAAAATCTTAGCTTTAAGGCCTCATGATAGTAGAAGGGCAGAGGGAAAGACGAGGAACTATCTATCCCACACTTGAAATCAATTTTTTAGACAAACTAATTCCACGCGTATCTAAACTTTAAAGCAAACCAGCTGCATCTTTTCAAGCTTATATCAGAGCTATTAGTAAAATTTGTTAAAGGATTCTTCATGATCAAATATTCCATTAACTGATTGTTTTCTCCATGTTCGTCTCCATTGTGATCAAGAAGAAACTTGTATTTCGTGAGTTTACCTGTGCTATGATATAAATATAAACCTCCAGATAAACATACTATTGAGAAGTTGTTTTGGAAACACTAACCTGTTGGTTTCTGGAGATCCTGTTTTCGAGGATTTCATCCTTCACCAATCAGAAAGCAGTTTCAGACAGTCATGATCAAGCTTCCTTCTAGAAAGGCAAATTGATCATATTTCCTCACAGCTATCCTTGAGTTATTACCACCATTTGAGCATCATTGGAACTTTGATCATCTCAAGCACGTCTGCTAGTCACACATGATTTTTCTAATTCATTGGTTCTCCCACAACTACTCAACAAGCCAACAAATCCCAGAAGCACATTTATATCCCGAATGTTCTGTTATACAGTTCGCCTGAATTGGGCATCCGGAACTTTGATTCCTCATATCCATTAAAGAACTTGTTATGGCCCATCCTTTCACTTCGGAGGAGTTCAGCCATGCCCAAGTCATTTCCGTTTGGGACCCCATTCCAGCCATCCCACTGGCCATTTGACATCACAGAGTTCCTGCTCTGGGGAAGATTGAATTGTGAAAATGGGGAAAGATTGTTGGCCAGAGTTTGCTCCACAACCCTCGAAGAAATTCCATAAGCATCATTCAAAAAGTTGTCCCCATTATCAGCGAATCTCTGATTCTGATGCAGAGAGAGAGATCTTTGCATGAGTAACTGAAGTCTTGCCTCATTTTCAAAAGCACTTGGCTGTGGAGGAAAACTTGGAGCCATGTCTAGACTTGAGACATTAAAGCCATTTTGAACCCTTCCTTTACCAACTGCCAAAATTGCAGGATCATTAAACTCAATGTCCCCGTTGTTGACATTTCCAATTGATGGAGCTTGGTATTCATTGCGCAATAAG
This sequence comes from Jaltomata sinuosa, assembly GCA_003996215.1. Taxonomy (NCBI): domain Eukaryota; kingdom Viridiplantae; phylum Streptophyta; class Magnoliopsida; order Solanales; family Solanaceae; genus Jaltomata; species Jaltomata sinuosa. The sequence goes on from QJPP01007241.1 coordinate 337,510, forward strand.
GAGGAGGTATCAAGCATGTGAGTACCTGCAAATTAACTGATTTGAGATAACAACATCCAGGATTATGTCCAACAAAGTAGAGAAACCAAACCAACAGTATTACTGACCAGAGAGAGAAGCAAAATTCTGTTCCATTTTCTCATATGCAAAGCCTGGGGGTGGGGCCCTATTTGGTGCTGAAAAACCTGGAGGCGCAGTCATCTGAGATCTCGACACTGGAGAATTCACCAGAAAATCAGTAAGTCAGGCACTTCAAACCTTTTGTTTCTTGTTGATAATTGCATTCAAACTAAATATGAAACACTAGAAGGTGCAGATAGATAAGGGGGATGGAATTAAAAAGGACAAATGATGCACTGACCTGATAGCTTGTTAGAGGAGAGGTGAGAATAATTGTCGACAAAACCATTAGATTCCTGACTATTAAATAGAGAGAAACCATTGTGAGTACGAAAACCATCAAGCTGATAGCTTCTGCTATTTGGAAAATCTTGATCGAGAGGGCGATGACTATAACTTCTCTCAATGTAACTTAAAGATGGTCGAGAATCAGCTGATGGATTCATGGATTCCTCCTCCCTTGCAAAAGAGAACCTTGATTGATTGCTGCTCTGCAATTTTCTTGAGTTCGATACTCTAGACCCTTGTTGGTTATCAGTTACTCCCAACAACTTAACCAAGTTCTGAGAGGCTAATGACTCATTCCATGGGTCGAAATCCATAGACAAGATATTAGATATTATATTGTTCTCTCCCCCGCTTTCGGCAGTAGTGCTATGATTTGCAGTAGCAGATTCACCTTCAAACCTATCGATGTGCATCCTCTTACCTTCATTAGACGAATAATAAGTGTCATCAGTGCTTCCCAAATATTTACCCGCACAACTGAATACATTTTCAGGGTATCCATTAGGAAGTTCTCCAATACTAGAAGGCTGTAATACTGAATCAGCTCTCAGGTCAAAAGTTTGCATGTTGGCTCTAATAGGTCCAACACCATTGGCAAACTGCGGAGAATAACCCTTGAGCTGTCCTGAAGAGTGTAAAGAGATGGAAGGACTTGATGAGTAGCTTTTCTCTAAAATTACTTCAGGATCCCTATGTCTCTGTGCATTGAAAGATAGCAAATCATCCTCCATTTCAGGAGTTGTGTCTTGTAATCCTTGAGCCTGTGTTTCCAGTCTCAAATCAGACGTTTGTCTTGAGATTAAAACATCAGCTGCAGAAATCACAGATTTCCCATTCGTCTGAGAAGGCGGCTCCCTTGATTTCTCATAGGTGGCATGTGACTTTTGCTGTCTATCAATGCTAAATGATGAAAAATCTGAGCATACATTCTGCTCAATATCTGTGGCATCATAGGGATCTTTTGGTAAACTAGGTCCATTAGACATCAAAGGAAGATCAAAGGTATTTGTAGCACTGGATGATATGATCAAATGTATATCTTTGTCTTTCATAGACGGGGTGATATGTAACTGACTGTTCGTAAATGAAGAAGCAGGACTTATGGTGATAGCGGGTTTCTCAGAGCTATAGGCTGCATCATCTGCTCCTACAGATTGTTTAACAGGTTCTGACGTTTCTATTTTACCTTTCTCTTGACTAGTACCACTTTCTTTGCTATGAATAGCTTTCTTTCCTGTTTCAGAAGGCAATGACAAGACCTGACTATTATTCGCAACAGCTGTTGAGCTAGTAAGTGGGCTACATATTTCAACCTTCTGTTTATGTGGTCCACTAGAACTTGGTGCACTGGCAGGCGGCAGTCCATTAGAACTTGGCGCACTGGCAGGTGGCAGTCCATTAGAACTTGGTGCACTGGCAGGTGGCAGTCCATCAGAACTTGGTGTACTGGCTGGTGGCAGTTGGTTATTTAATGCACGCGTTCCCCTAGAAAAAATGAAAAAATATTGTATTATGAAATTATGAACCATATATAAATGAGAACAGTGAGTCCTTCTAATTGCATACCACAAAGCGCCAGCAGGAAGAGCAGCTGATCTACCAGAGCTGCTATTTGGTGGAGAGCCTCTGGCATTGGTTGCTGAATTCTGCAAGGCATATGACAAGATTATAAATTTCAGACATTCAATATGGAAATACGGGCACACTTCTGGCATCATTTCCAGTCGGAACAAAAAAAATTAAGACAAGCAATTTTATACCTAAAACCTGGATAATGTAACATGATCATAAGAAGAAGGAAATGTCAAAAGGTAAATCATGAGAACAGAACTTTATTGGCCTCTCTTGAGATGCTGACTTCCCCATCCCGACCTCCAAATAGAGATTTATCACTTCCTCGTTCCCAAACGGTGGGAAGTGGTGAAGGGGAAAATGAAAAAGAAATGGAAAAAAAAGATGCAAAAAAATCAAATGATTAGAGAAAACCTTACATTTGTAGCGGTTTTACTAAAAGGTTTCCCTGCAGAAGCAGAGCTGTTATTGCAGTAATCGTCTGCCGGTGGTGGTAAAACACTCCCTGATCTCCGTTGCATACTAGTAATGGCACCAGTAATTTGTTGAACCCTACTCCTTTAAAATAACTATGCAAGTTAATTATTTATCCAATGAATGTCCATATAGAACGAACAGATAACACGCAGAGAGACAATACAAGGTTGTCCCACTGGTCCAGACACAGCTATATACAGTAACACACTACAAGACCTCTGAAAAAAACTGTTTCGACTGATCAGTGTACATAGTAAACGTTGAAATATATCCTGCAACAGCCTGGAAATGCACCTATTTATCAATAATTTTCTAAATATATTGTTACATAGATTTTTTAAAATAGCATTGACTTACCAACCACCTATTGTTAGAACAAAAATAAAATTGGGAGAATGTAGGTGCAAAAGAATGGTTGCTCTTTTCTCAGTCAGTTTCACATACTCCTAAACTTCATGGACTTGATATTCCAAAGATGAAAATTCTAGAACACTTTAAAGAGACCATGCTCTTAAGTCTTGACTACCACAATAATAATAAAATCACCAACTGAATAAATCCCAGTACCTTGTGTAAGCCGATATTACTTCATCCTTAGTAAAGCTATCTTCTTGCGACCCAATCTCGTGCAAGTATAAACAATCATGATTGGTGCAGGGCTGGACCAAAAGATAACCCTTCCTTTAGAAACATAAAATGTATGTGGTTCCAGAAAGACTCAAAAAATGACCCCTTATCAATATTCTGATGGAAATTCTAAGTGATTGAGAAATCATACCACACTCCTCAACCAAGCATGACAGTATTTTGTTGTTCCAAAGCACGCTCTGCCAGCAAGAAAGTAAAAATGATTACTGAAAAATAACAGCCCGCGCTGCAAATCATAAAAAGATATGGCACACACCTTAGAGGTCGACCGTCCAAAGTAAATCCATGTACAGACTGAATACAACGGACTGCTTCCTCCTCCTTTGAATAGGTAATATATCTGAACCCAACAGAAATTTAAAAAAATGATAGCTAAGTAGCTAACTGATTTTCTTTTGAATGTAAGAAAAGCATACTTTTTGAGGATTTTAAATGTCAAACTCCTAATAAACATCACGAAGTCCAACACAGTGATAGAAAGGCAAATCCTGAAAAAATTTGTTGAATATTTCCATGGGAAACAGCTTGAAACATGTCTTATTGCAAGCTTTCTCAGATGACAGCAATAAAAACTTTGATGTACAAGTATCAAAAAGGATCAGTATTGGGGCGGGCTGGTTGAATTGTATTCTTTGCCAAATTGGAACTGCCAGCAGCCTGGCACAGTACCAAGAAACAAGAGGATTCGAACAAGTGCGCATAGGGTAAACCAAAGGCTCATTCACAAAAAAAAAAAAAAAAAAAAAAGAAAGAGGTAATCTAAATTATCTTCTTTTTTTTTTTTTTTTTGATAATTGGTAACATAATCAAAATTATCTTCTTATGTATCCCTTCGAAACACCAGGAAAGGAGAAGTACACTCTTGAAGACTGTACCACTAAAATACCTGCGCCAAATTGTATATCAACTTACATAAGCTAAGCCCAAAGATAAACACATGAATATCATTGTTGTCATAAACATAACACATGATCAGACACAAAATTAAAACAAAAGAAATCACATAGATTGCTTAGTTATTTTTGTGAAATGAGCCTTGCAAAATTCTTTTGGACAGCATGTTAAGAGCATCTTCATATGATTGTATGACATAGAAAAGGCTTTTCTAGAACTGAGAGCCAGGTTTTGGGACACAAACAACTCTACACATCCATTGATGCTTATTTGTGAGGTTTCGAAGCCTTGAATAATCTTTCCTATGGTGCGTTAAGAGTATCTTAATATTACTGCGTGACATGAAGCATTTTGAGAACCGGTACAAATGTTAAATCGAGAAGCACACTTACACACTGCATGTATTATTTGCAAACTGTTGAATGGCACCAGCAGCTGTTCGAGACATAGACACCTTCATAACCTTCCCATACTGCGCAAAATATTCTTTCCGCTGCAGAAGCTGTTTTTATGGGGATAAATTAGTGTTAGTTTGCTGTCAAGCATCTAGGACATCCCCAAGTAAAAAGTTTACAATGAACAAAGACAAAGGATATCTTTAAAAGGATAGAACAGTCCCTTCTTAGAGACCTCTTCCCAGACTTATTTCAAATTTGTACAAATCCTGATGCAAAGGTTAGTGATTGCTGGACAGAACAGGGGTGGGACATGTATTTTAGAAGATCTCTAAATGATTGGGAGGTGGAAAAGGTGGCAGAGTTACTGGGGAAACTTGGTGGAATAAGCATTAACACAACTGCCGCAGACAAATTGTTGTGGAAACATAGCAAGGATGGTCTTTTCTCAGTTAGTAGTGCTTACAGAAGAGGCATGCAGGTTATAGCTGGAGATTCTAAATATCACTGGCAATATTTTTGGAAGGGTGATATACCTACAAAAGTGAAATGCTTCACTTGGCTAGTGATAAAGAGGGCATGTTTAACCCAGGAAGTACTACAGAAGAAGGGCAGACAACTAGTTCCTAGGTGTTTTTTGTGCAATTTGACAGGAGAAACAAATAAAAACCTATTTCTACATTGCAAGTTCACTGCTCAAATCTGGAATTTGTTTCTCAACATCACAAGCTTAAACTGGACAATGCCAGAGCATACTTAAGATCTGTTGAGTTGCTGGATTAGGAGAGGAGGCAGCAAGAGTCAAAAGAGATGGTGGAAGCTAATACCATCATGCATATGGTGGTCAGTTTGGACTGAAAGAAATGGTAGATGTTTTGAAGATAGATCCAATTCCATACACAAGGTTAAATGGAATTGTTTAGTATCTTTACTTTTTTGGTGTAAGCAGCTCTGTATAGTAGATGTAGATCAGATTTTAGACTTGATAGGAAGCCTGTAATTGACACTTTTTGGAGGTGGCCAGCATAACCTTAATGCTGAGGAATACAATATTTACCAATTTCAAAAAAAAAAAGGAGGTGTTAAAGATTCCAAAACTAAAGTGTTCATACATCTTCATCAGCTAAACTGAGAGGCAAACCAACAATGTAGACAAGATTCCTTTGAACGACGCGCACACTGCTAAGTTGCTTTCTCGAATCAGCTGTTTTACTTTTACCCTTTCGAGATGTCAATTTTTTCTCCGAGCTCACCATCCTGTTGAAATGACCAAAAGAACAATGAAGAATGCAGAGAATATAGGACCTACTAATCTGTTAATGGAGTTTGTCCTTGAGAACAAAAATATTAATTCATATATTACTTTTCACAGTTTGCTGCCGTGCCAACAATCTTTTCCTTATTATATGGACTGCGGCATGCAGGACACCGCCCTTCTGTCTCGTCCTTCTCAGCCATTTCCATTATGTGATGCCAACACCATACGCATACCTACAGTAATGGGTGCCAAAAGTCAACATAAATCTATTCTATACAAATATAAAAGTGAGAAGCTCTAAACAAAAATGTTGACAGACAATAGTAACCCTGTAATGTTGAACGACATGTATACCCTTCAAAAACTATGTTATTACTTCAAACCAAATGCATTCACTAAGCTTCTCTTCATTTCTCTCAGAACATGAAGAATTCAAGGAAACTACTGAATAATCTAACATAACAAATACCATGTGCTAAGTTTCTTCAATTTCCTATCATTATTATGCTCTTCAAATCCAAGATATAATCTTTACAAACAAGAAGTTCGAGTAATTTGAAACTGTGAACAAATGAAGAGACTTTTGCTACAATCTGGTAATCAAAAGAAAAGGAGACTCTTGTTACAATCTGGTTATCAAAAAGAAAAAGAGACTGTTCTAACAATCTCATTGAATGAGCAGCAATTACAAAGGTAATGTTCTATCTCACTTTTTTAAAAAGTGGGAAGATATACAGAAAAAAGTAGATAGACCAGAATACTCGTGTAAAGTTGAACGTCCTTTTTACCGTTCAACCAAACACTTCTCTGATATTTATGTACAAAAACGTAAATACACACTAGTAAATACTATTAGATATAAATTCGCACATTATCCAAACATCAAATTCTAGAAAGACTTACTAAAGACTTATAACAATTGCACATCAAATCCAAATAATCAAATTTGAGAGGAGATGAAGAAATTATTATTAGAAGCTTATCATTATATCAAGTACATTTTGTTTACTGATCCCAAAAAGAAGACGATCAACTTCGGTAACCCGCTGCAAAGCCAAAAATCACAACAAAGCATTTGAGAACTTCTGTGGGGCAAGATTTCTTCCTTTATTGAGATAGCTAATAAGATCAACATTCATCATTTTCAGGAAATTACACTTTTTTGCTTTAGTTTTTATTTTATAACTCAAATACATTGTTTAATAAGAATATTTATGTGATTCTTTAGCACTCATTGTTATTGGATACACACGCCAAGCGCGTGCCAAGAACTAGTATTTCATAGAGCAAGAGAAATCCAAAGAAACTGTTGAATTTCGTGAACCATTTCATCCAAAGCTAGTTCGAGAGGAAGGACTTCTATTTATTTAGGTCAGCAACATGCACCCCTCATCACTCCCTAATGTGTGGGTCTGATTCAATTGTTTCAAGTCTTATTGCCTGCTACCATCCACAAAAAATTTAATGTATCATTTAAACGCTTAACCTGTTAGAGATGAGTTTTTAAAAGCAATTTAGGTCTAAAACATAAACTCGGAAAGGAACATGAAATGTACAGGATATAGGAAAACCAATGTGTAGAAAAGGAAATTAAGTACCCTCCATCCCAAAATACTTGTCCCGTTACACTTTTCGAGAGTCAAATCACTTAAAACTTTGACCAATGTTGTTATCCATGTATGTAACACCCTTAGAATGTGTCCATCTATACCAGAATATCTTACTCTATCAGGCATTAATTGAGTGGCCCTATATACTTCATCAAAAGGAAATTAAGCCGCCTTAAATATTAACTATAGGCTGATACTACAAAGAACATATATGAATCATTTAAGATACAGCTTCAGCGTACAACTCTCTGCACCAAAAATAAAGAGTTCTACATCACTGCTGAAGAAAGTACACAATTATTGAATCAAACAGCACAAGATTACTATACATCATATGCATAAACTAAAAGAAAGCTTATAACTCTCAGCATAGAGAAGAAAGATGGTGCATGACTAGCTTGCAGATTATCCGGTGGGATATTTACATCCTCCAACTAGTACAGATACAACCTAGTAACTTTACCTACTGAGGTTTAGTCAAATCGGCAGAAATTTTCATCTTTTTTTATAGGATACCTTGATCTACCATGGTCTTGATTCCAATTTCATGGACTACCACCCACGCCCAAGAAACTATTACAAGTTTCCAACTTCTCTTTGGAAAGTAAAGATAGAAAATGTACTTCCCAATTAGTGGAGGGAACCTCAATATATATTTTTAGTGGGGGAAACCTCAATAACTCATGATATATTTATCATATAAAATGGACGTAAAAGTTGAACAAAATTAATTATGTGGAGAAAACTATTATCACTTTCATTCACCTCAACAAAATGATTGTTATTCTTTCAGTATTTTATAACATAAGCAATATCATGCATAGGGCTGTAGAGTTTAGCCAAAAAAGTGTAACCCCTTCCCTCCCCCCCCAAATCCACTCAAAACTTAGGCCGCTTGGGCTAGGAATATATTCGCACAAGGCATTTGGGCTATCTAAGTAGCTCAAGTTGACCCCATAAAGAAAGCTTTGTCCAAAAAACAAAAGAGAACTATTTATTTGGTTTGCTATGTATATTCTCACACTTGCACACTCCTTCCCTCTTATAAAGAATAGAAAACCTTTTATGGTTTGATTAAACAAATTACAAAAAACAAACCAGAAAATGGAAAAATGAGCTAAAGTGGGGTTATGACCTATTGTTTAACCCAAATTGGTCCAACCCATCTTTACCAAGTAAGCTTTTGGCGGATTGAGTCGTATGCTCATTTTAGTGACTAACCCATATTGACCCGTCCAAATTCAGCCCAACTTGCTCATTCGACACCCCTAGGCACTAGTTATTCATAAACCTTTATGTACTTTGTCTATTGATAACCTTTACATTATGTAGTGATACACAATTTGTTTTGTAAGTTATAGTTAGATATGTATTTTCTCTTATTCATAGGTCTACATATATTGTATAGCTTCCTTTTGTCTATACTATCACATTCTTCTAAGCTGCTATTCCCTCCATTGCAATTTATGTGATATTGTTTGATTGAGCATGGAATTTTAGAAAGAAAAAAAAGACTTTTGAAACTTGTGGTCCAAAACAAGCCATAAACATGCATATAGATCATCTCATTAAAGGTGAAATGGTAAGCATAAAGTTACATTGTTCATAAATAGAGAAAGGTGCCATTCTTTTTTGTTAAAATTTAGAAGGAAGGAGTGTCAAAGAAAAGTTAGCTTCATGATTTGTTTTAATTTTTACACAGACAAGGTTCTTTTATGTAGTTGATTAAAAACTTGCCATGTAAACGAAACATTAAAACTTGCCAACTTGGTAGGAGGGTTGTAGGTGTTGTTTTCGTTTCGGCTCCCAAGATAAAAGAAAATGAAAACTTAAATATTGGACGTTCCTACATAGTAAACTATTAAAAAAAAACCAATAGGACCATCTAAGTAGGTATTCGAAAATATAGTGCATAATAGAGTTCAAATAAGGACAAGAAAGCACTCTATCCGTCACCAATTCTACATATTTCTGCTGCCACATCCATGAACAGATACCTTCCAACGTCAATTGTGGCGAATAGGCGGAAATAGAAACTTATATATCCCCCTCTCTCAACCTATCTTGGCCTTTTCAGCGTGGATATGCACAACAATTTCCAACTAAAGCACATGGCTTACAAACCTAAAAGGGATATATGAATAAGAAACTTACACGCAGAAGTACTCTAGTGGTGAAAATATCAGACCTAACAGAGCATATGCACAGTAGAAACCTGTTGCGTGATTAAACAACCATTTTCCTTCACTGCCCCCCCCCCCCCTCTCAAACCCCTCCAAGGCAGCTCCCAAGGTTGATTTATACAATTTCTCATTAAAGAGCGGTAGGATTGCATAAAAGAACTTTTTCAGAAGTAACATCCTAAGGTTGAACTCCAAAATCCATTAAAACAATTTCACAAAAAATGTTTTGAAAATTACAGATACTGTTGTTATCATAGACTCGCCTGAGATGCGCTTAAGGTCTGAAGCTAGGTGCCAAAAAGGTTATTCCACCTTGCTTAGCTGACACTTCAGTGCAGGCACTAAGGTGCTAAGGGAGCTGCACTAACCAAAACTACTCGCTGATATTGTAGTTCTTTTCCAGTTCTTTTTTCCATATAATTGTGTTTACAGTTTTTCTTCTTGAATTACACAAATAATTTCTTATTTATTTTCTTAATTTTGCAGTTCCATTAATACCCGCTCAAGCTATATGCGCTTAAAGTCTAGACAGAATTCCGCGATCCTATCACTTTCAAGACAAAATTAGATGTCTAAGAATAGAGAGCTATCACCAAAATACCAACAAAACAACTCCACTCCACCCCTAATAAGCATGTCTTGATAGGGAGAACATGCAAATAACAATGACTAGTCTTCTCATGATCCAGTTTCACAAAAACAACATGGTTTCAAATTACGAAACTTGAAGATTTACAAACCTGATAGCCACACTTGCAAGGCTTCAACTGCTGATCTGTCATATCCATCTCCTCAGCACAGAGAGGACAGGTCTTTTCTCCTTGGTCACTCATGGTTACCACCTTCACCAACAAAGTAAAACGCAATATATTAATTCAAAATAGCCTCTCTACCTCTGAGGTAGGCGTAAAGTCTGCATACACTCTACCCTCCCCTCTAGCCTCCCAAGACCCCTACTTTGTGGGACTACACTAGGTATGTTGTCGTTGTTAAGCATTCCAAATCACACAACCCATTCACTCGTAAACTATAATTGTCTCTACAAGATAGTTAAAAAGTAATTCCCTAACTCAGTCAAAAAATTCACCTCACATACAACAGCTATACCAAATCCATAAAGAACCATAAAGAAAGATTATATATATATATATATCCAAAACAAAACTAAAAAACAACTACCAACAAAGTCAAACTCTTATACCCACAAAAAAAATCAACTTTTTTTTTTAATATTTCCTTTATTTTTCTGATTAATCAAACCCATCGATCCAATGCAAGACACAAAAATCTAATCAAAAATCCAAAAAAAATCTCTTTTTTCCCTCAAAATCAAAAAAAGATTTCGACTTTACACCAAACTCAAAATTAATATATTAATTCGAAACAGCCACTCTACCTCTGAGGTAGGGGTAAGGTCTGCATACACTCTACCCTCCCCAGACCCCCACTCGTAAACTATAATTATCTCTACAAGAGAGTTAAAAAAAAATTCACCTCAAATACAACAGCTCTACCAAATCCATAAAGAACCATATAGAAAGATTACATACATATATCCAAGTCAAAAACTAAAAAACAACTACCAACAAAGTCAAACTCTTATACCTACAAAAAAACCAATCAACTTTTTTCTGATTAATCAAACCCATCGATCCAATGCAAGACAAAAAAAGACTAATCAAAAATCCAAAAAAAATCTCTTTTTCCTCAAAATCAAAAAAAGATTTCGACTTTACACCAAACCCACAATCCAAAATCAAAAACCCACAAATCCAAAACCCCAAAAAAAACAAAATCACAAACACAAATCAATTAAAAAAACTAATCAAAAATCCAAAAAAAAAAAACACTTTTTTTCCCTCAAAAACAAAAAAAAAAAGATTTCAACTTTACACCAAACCCACAATTCAAAATCAAAAACCCACAAATCCAAAACCCCAAAAACAACAAAATCACAAACAACAAATCGAGAAAAAAACACTTAACACAAATCGATTAATAAAAAAAACTAATTAGGGATCTGATTAGCAGAAAAAGACCAAAAATGGTACCAAAAAAATTAGGGTTTGATGTTGGACTTACAGTGATTGAGTGGATCAAAAGAAGGGGCAAAATCGATAAACGGATGAGATGCCAATAGAGAGAGAACCACACAGAGCTGCTTTTTGGGAATTTGATGAGAGAGAAACAAGTGAGTTTTCGGGGCACCTAATAATTTGTGTCAAATGGGTCGGGTCGGGTCGGGTCGAAGATATGGAGGAGTGTATTTTACGGATGATTGCCACGTATGTGGTGAAGGAATTGATCGGACGGTTATGAGTTATTCACGTTTGAGTCTAATTGACGGAGATCTAGTGCGGTTTGTGTAATGGAAACTTCCTACTAGTAACTAAAATAACAAGTAATGTTTCTTATATTTTTCATATTTGTAATAAATATTTCACATAAGTCATAGGAAATTAGATTAAAATCATTTTTCTCTTTTTTGGGTACAATGGATGGCCCGTACTCGTTCGAGAATCTCAAACTTCTACTTGAGGAGCTAGAATCTTTATGTCAGTTTAATTATTCAACAAAGAGTAAATTTTAAAAATATTAATCCAATTAAAATTAGTTGAACTGTTATATCAATATTTTGTTAATTACAATATATACCAACTATTTAAATGTCAACTAAAAATAAATAAAAATGAGAAGCGCCTATCCTTCTCTTTTTCTCACCCGCCTCTTTTTCTTTCTGTTTCTTTCTCTCTTCTCGCTTGTCTCTCCCTCTCGTTCTCTGTCTCTCTCCCTTTCTCTTTCATTCTTTCTTTTCCTCTTTGTATTTTGCATTGTTATCTCTCTCTTTGTCTCTCCCTCTCTTTATATTTTTGTATTTTCACCCCTTTCTCTCTCTTTTTCTTCTTTCGAATACAATTGTATCAACTAATACAAATACAATTCGTATCAATGAAATACAATTAGTATTCAATTATATGAACGAATACAAATATAATTTACATCAACGAAATACAATTTGTATTCAATTGTATCAACGAATACAAATACAATTCGTAAGATCAATGAATACAAATACAATTCATAAGCGAAATACAATTTGTATTCAATTGTATCAACGAATACAAATACAAATCTGAGGATGATCCTATACAAATACAATCGAATACAAATACAATTCGTAAGATCAATGAATACAAATACAATTCGTAAGAAAAATATAATTTGTATTCAATTGTATCAATGAATACAAATACAAATCTGCGGATGATCCTATACAAATACAATTTGTATTCAAAAGAGAAAAAGAAGTATAAGGAAGCTATTTTGCCCATTGGATGAGGAAGAATTAAAAAGTTGTGGTTGTTGTGCGGTAAACTGACCCTCTTCCACTTTCAGTTGCCATTTTGGCCGACATGGAAGCTACCGCAATGCGACCAAGCGCTACCAAATTTTCGACGACCTTCTCAATCCCGCCGTCTGCTGCTGGAGAGATGGAGGGAGGAAGAGAGGCAGCGAGAGGGAGGGAGATGGGGGAGAGGGGAGCGAGATTGGGGAGAGAGTGAGGAAAGTGGCCAGAAAGATTGGGAGAGAGAGGAGAGTGGCTAGAGAGATAAATGAGAGGAGAGGTTGTATACCAATAGTTTTGACTAATTGGCAAGGAGCGTAATTGATTTAAACTATAGACATGGAGCGTAATTAGGCCTCTAATATTGGTGTGTTATGTAATTTTCTCTTCAAAAAACTGTCTCTTTACGCCTTACATTTTCATCTTTTTAAAAGTCCAGATCATTTTTCTGGATCTGCGCTAGTCCTATTTTAGGGACGTACGTGATTACCAAACTGATTAAGTAATTAGATGAAAATATCATTTGTTTTAGGTATAATGGTTACAGTGACGGAGCTAAAATTCTCATTAAGAGGTGTCAGAATATAAAGAAGTAAATTCACGAAGAAATCAAGGGGTGTCAATACGTAATATATATAAATAAATAAAATATTTTTCACCTAACTACATAGTATAGTTTTTCATATCGACACCCTCAATTACATATAGCTCCGCCCATGAATGGATGGCCCGTATTCAAGAATCTCTATCTGTTCTGAGTGGGCGTGAGCTAGAATTTTTATGTTAGCGTGATTGTTCAAAAGACTGCCTCCTTACTCCTTACATCTTCATCTTTCGAAAGTTCAGACTATTTTTCTGGATCTGCATTAGTCTTATTTTAGAGATGTACGCGATTACCAAGTTGATTAAATAATTAGCTATGTATACTTCATAATATGTACATACATTTGAGGAATAAAATTTGTACAAGACACTCAAAAATTTAGAAATAAACATAGTGCATTTCAACTTTGCTTTCTTAGTCCACTAGTGAATTCATCCGTGCTTTGTGCGGTCATAAAAAATAAATAAAATGTAGTAAAAATTAATGCGTTGATTTTGATAAATGATATAATCAATAATTAGTAATCAAATATTCTTCAATGATTTTACCGTGAGTTACTATAATGTAAATAATTTATTATAATTGATAAATTTATAGTAACAATAATTTGTGTTTTATAATATCAATATATTGATCGTAATCTTCCTTCGTTAAGCACTTGAAAGTGAAAGTACTACAAATATATTATTTCTAGCTTCATTATGAAATAAAATCTCCATCTTACCGTTCAAAAGCTTATGTTGGTCATTACCTTTCACAACACGAACAAAGACAGACCTCCAAGAAATAATAAAATCATTGAATCTTTCAAAATTGAGATGTTCTTACAAAGGACTCACTTGTTCAAAGTTGGAGTAAAATATTTTACCTATTCTACTTTATGTGATTTTTTAAAAATAAAAATAAATCTATGACGAAAATAACACTTCATTTATATTTATACATTTTATTTTAAACTTTTTTTTTACCCTTTTGTAGCCATAGAAAATTTATTTTTTCTTGTATAATCATTTAAGATCCAATTCAGTAACTCAATTAATCCAGATTTGTATCATGTTAGATTTTTTCAAAAATCTCATTGAATATTTAAGACCATATATTTTTTTGGAATAATAATAATAATCTTAAACTCTGTGAGCAACTAAATTGTTTATATAAAAATAAAATAGAGGTTTATACAAGAAAAAATATCCATAAAAACTTTATAAGTTTTTTCATAAACTCTTGATGAAATAGGTTCATATAGAATAAACGAAAATACATTGCATAACAATTTTAAAAAATAACATGTGCATAATTTTTCAGAGTAGTATTTTCTTTGACATTAGTACAAACTTACAACTGGTAAGAGGATAAGAAATAAGCTTGTCTTTTTATAGTAATAGTAAAAATTAAAACACAAAAATAACAAATAAAAAAATTGAAAAACCTCTTGTAATATAAGTGAAACTTTTTCAACCGCTTCAAGTTCAATCTTCTCAATTGCTACCTCGGCATATGCACTGTCTGAGTTGTGCTGCTTGTTTGATTTTAGTTCAGCAACCACCACAAAATCTTTCACTCTACAAATATTTTAGTTATAGAAAAACACCAAACGGGAGCTTATAAAATGTTGTTTGCTCGACACTTTTTGAAACCTACAAATAACATCAGAAAATTATCAAAACTAACAAACAAAAATATGCAATGCAATGAAAATGAAAAGAAATAAAGGTAAATGAATTCAACCCAATCAAACATGAAATATCAAACAACGATTATTGGACGGTAAGGAAGAAGATGACGGAAAAAGATGCATTGCTTGTTGTATTTTTTGCATTCGCAATTTTTAATTAGGTGCACTGTCAAAGAGCATAGCCATTGTTTCTACCTATCCGTCGATTAGGCTGAATCTCTTCTGATTTTATCATGAATCACGTTATGTGTTCATAAAGCAATAATATTTTGGTGAGAATTAAAAGGGGAGTGTTATAAATGTGTTAGGACCTCTTCATGTTTTACCGTTTCATAGTCTATCCATGTTTTCACAATAATTGATAACCAATCATGGATGAAGAGGTGAAAAACTGTTACAAATATAATTATTATTGAAAAAAAGAATTGGTTTGGTCTTTAGTGCAAATAGATTTAATGTATTTAAACTATTGTACGTGGGATGAGTTAATTGAAATTTATTGTTGATGCTTTTACGTGGGATCAGAGATTTAATTGAAGATTTATTGTTGAGTTATGCATGGGATGACTCTTGGAAAGGGATATTTATTTGATTATTTATTTTATGAGGTTTTTGTTAATCCAATTAACTAATAAAATATGTAGAGAAATGAAGAAAAAAATGTCAAAAAAAAAAAGAGAAAAAAGATAAATATAAATGGAGGCCATTGAAAGGTGCCACATCACCTTGTTTATATCTCTCCATTATTATATATATATATAGAGAGAGAGATTCTTCATCTTGTTAAGAAACTCTATTTCAAAAGGATGTAGCAACAGAAACAATTGGCAACTGAATTTTTTTCATGGTCTCCATTTATGCTTTTATTCTGCAAGTAAACAAATTATATAATAAGAATATACAGAAACATATTCAGTAAGTTAATCATTATTCATTAGCATGAAGAAATGGCAAGTGAATATTTTAAATCAACTCTTTTTTTTGCTTAATTCTTATATTTTATGTACCCCCACTCCACATTCACATCGCATGTTAGACAGAGAGAAAATGCAAATATTTGTAGGATAAAAGAGTCATATACTTTTTTAATTGCACATCAATAAATTTGTTTCAATAAGTTGTCCAACTTCTTGACCAGCACCTTCAACACAATTTTTTTTATATGCCGAAAGCAAAGAAAGAGTTTATATAACTATCCAAAAGGTTTTAAAATGTAGGGATACGTGTATAAAATTATTGTATATGTTAATAACTCACAAAATATAAAATTCATTTACATTTGGCAACATTAGGAAAGACGATTCAATGAACGCAAAGAGGTAGGACCTTCAAAAATGTAGGCGTTATACTTGTAGACATTCACAATATTCTTTTCATTTCTATATGAACCATAAGGAGGTAACGTATACATATCAACAAATTCTTCATTTTATTTAAAGATGAGTAACATTATAATACTCAAGTCGCTAAATCTTTCTTTAAAAAAAGAAATGTGCTTCTAACATAAACACCAATTTTTCTATAAAATTATAGTTAAAAAAAAAGTAAATTATATACTTCAAAAGAATTTTTGAAAGAACCAAAAATGAATATTTTTTGTTATACATTAAGAACCATATTGAACAAGTGAAATGCATTAAGAATCAAAATAAAGCAACTCTCATACATCACGGATCATTTTGATCATTTTCTCTAGTTATGACAATAAAAGCTAACAATTTCTCTTCTGTTTAAAAACATAAATTTCTCTCGAGAACTCTAGAACAAAAAGGAGATTCAAGTGCTTGATAACTCTTTCAATGTAATGATATGAAATTATTGAATTTTACAGTGAGATTTTCAAGATAAACATGGTAAATCAAAAGATTTTCAACTTTGATTTTTAATTACCTTTAAGTTTAACTAATAATAAAATATTGGTGTTAAAATCAACTTGAGATTTTCTTAAAATCAAATTAGCAATGATCCATGAATGACATAGCAGCGGACATCTTACCATACTAAGCAAGGTGAATTTTTTTCTTCTTCTGAGAATATATATATATGTATAATGATAAAATCATTTACTATTTCTTGAAGCTTAATTCTCTAAGAGACTAAATTGAAAATAATGCTTGCTATCTTTTTTAGTCATAGGCATATCTTTCACCGTACGGATCATATGCACGTTTTGAAAATAATTAAGAGCTCATTATTTATTGTGATATTTCACTCTTTACCTGAATTTAATCAGTTTAAAAAGAAATACAGAATAAAGAGTAAAGTTTTATAAGATATATTTCTCAGGAATATTTGGTGACCAATGATTATAGATTCCCCAAACTTTCTATCATAGTCTACACTTATTTGTCCAAAAGTCAATATTGTCATCAAAAAATTAATCTATGATTATCTTTTTCTTAAATAGGACGAATAAAAAAGTGGTGTAGTATTTCAGTTTTCGAGATGATTCTTTGATTTTTGAGCATGTTGAGGGATTAAAAGAGCACTCCAAAGCCTCCGATATTAATGCAATCGAGACAACAACAACTCATCAAGTTTGATCGAGAAATCTGTGTCTAAATTGTGCTAAGTTTAAAGGAGAGAAAATCCATCTTATTTAAAATGGTTTTTTTTTCTGCTAACTACAAAATTAAAAAATAAACTGTAGATAAATAAATTGAAGTAACAAAAAATTAATTGGAGATAACATCCCTATAATTTTGGACCTTTTTTACCATTGTTTAGCATATAAAGAAATTATACGGATAGATTAATGGGTAAGATTAGAGACTTTTATTAAGATGAGTTGAGTTTAACATTTTTTTATTTTTTGACTTAAATATCAAGCGTCTCATTATTAAAAAGTAGCTGAATATATCTCTTTCCGACTTGAGTAGCCTTTTTTGGGTGAGGTAGCAAACAATATGTTACTTTTCTAATAATAAAAAAAGACTCACTTTATTTGAAATTTTCAAAGTTGGAGTTGGAATTGTGTTTGACCATAATTTTTGCAATAAATATTTAAAATTTAAATATTTTTTTAAAAAACACAAAATATGAATTAAACATGAAATATTATTTAAATGGGTTGTTTTATGAAAATAACATATTTAAGATTTTTTTTGAAAATACAAAATTTTAAAAAGTGAAATAAAATTTTGACTATTTATCAAATTTCAAATACAACTTCAAGTTATATTTGAACATGATCAAACATTAATTTTCAAATAAAATAAAATAAAAATTAAAAAATTAAAAATTCATGACAAAACAGGTCCTCATGTTGGTGATAACTTGAGGTTAACAATTGCTAACATTTCTATATTTATTGCAAACAAGTTTAGACAAGTAACCCTTTTGATTAGGTTGATTTATATCTAACCATTTTTCTAATAATCATTTATCTAAAAATTGAAAACACGATGCATAGTTTCTAAAATTGAGCTTTTAATTAAGATGGAATACCATTTTTTTATTATATTTTCGTGTGTTACTATCCTCTTATTGAAACATAGATAAATAAATACATAAGAGCAAGAAAATTCGTTATACTAAAATAAATAAATGGGAAAAAGCTCAAATATATCATCAAACTTTGAAAAAGAGTTTATTTATATCATTTATTAAAAGTTAGGCTTAACTATGTCACTATTATGGCACAAAGTGTTCATTCATGACATTATATAATAAAGAAAGACATAATCGATTTTAGCTTACTGCTTTTGATATGTCACAAATGATAAAACGAGTCACATAACTAATTAAGTCAGCCAAATTAAAAAAATTCACTTAAATCTGACATCCATCATGTTAGATTTTGAGTTTGGATCGTGAGTTGTCCATGCGGGCTGACTCGACTTGATTAGAAAAAATAAACAGACTAGATAATAGTTTAAGACTCTTTATTACACTATATATATCACCTTTTTCAAAATTATTAAAATATCAATTTAGTTACAAGTTATACCAGAATCTATAAATTAGTTATTATTTCTTTATTATATTTAATTATGATTTTGTTAATGCTACTTAATTAAGGAACAAATCCAAAATGAGACCCACTAAATAACTCATTGTAATTAAGGAAGATAATTACAAAATAAAATATTTCTTCTCTCTTAGTCTTATTTCTATATTATCTGAATTTTATTTTCTAATTGATTTAGTATGCTTAAATTTAGGGATTTATAATTATCATTATTCAACTAAATTAATCTTTTTTCTCTGCAATTCATAAATATTTTCCTTCTCTCTTCTAAAATTCATTATAGGTTATAATAAATTACATCAAAATGAACAATTTCAAGTATATAATGTGATTTGTTGTGTGGTATTTATTCAAGACACTCTATGCTAATATCCATTGATTAATTTAATGACTATAGTATACATAAATTTAAAATAGTTTGTATACCAATTACATTTCATAATGTCTCAATATATATATATTTGGTATAAAACGAATATGTACATGAAGCATTATACCACCAGATTGTATATTCATTGCATACACAAATGATTTTTCATATTCTCGACTTTCAATGTATGAAATTGATATACAATTTAATATCTATGGCGTGATAATGATAATTTTCAAATCTAATTAAGTATAAGAGTTGATATCAACTAAAGAGATAATAGAAAGGAGTAAAATAAGGAAATTAAGATATAGGAGATATAGGAAAGAGAAGATATGTTGATTTTAAGATATAGGAAATATTTTGGGTTGATTGATATCCCTCAACCATTTTTTTTGAGATTTTGTTGCACCTGATTATGCTCTTTTTTTCATTTTCCCTTTTTTTTACGGATTTTATTAAGTTGGTAGGTTTTGTTAGAAAACTTATGATAGGTATTGAAAACTAGAATTTATTGATATAAGTTGTAATATTATATCTAATATAGCATATATGGGTTATTTTTCCAAATAAACATGAATGAAGTTACTGACTCTGATCATGCACTACTCTGTAGGTGGGTATGGAATGAGAACTTTCTGTAACTATTTTTTTATAAAGGAAAAAGAACGTTATTTTCCCATCGATCACTAGAAACAAAATATTCTTATTCTGAAATTTCTCCAAAGAACATACATAAAAAAGATATCTAGGTCATGAACGAAACTATGTTTTCAAGAGAGACGAGGTCAACTTTGGGTGTTTGTTTTGAAGGCGAGTTCAACTATTTTCGCTATAATTGAAAGGTAAATAATCTGTTGTTCTTGCTCCGTGTTTTGTTTGTTGTAATTGAATATCTTTTTGCTTCTTTACGTACATCTAAATGATTTAAATCAAATAACTCTTTTATGACTTCTTCATCATCTTTCAGAGTCCATAAACATGGATGAATACAATATTTTCACACTTCTTAAAAAATGTATTCATTATAATAAGGTGTAGTTTGAGAAAAATTAAAACGGTCAATATGCAACTTTTTTTATAGTATGAAAACATTGGGGTTGGTTGGTATGATGTATAAGAAAAATATTGTATAAACAATGTATATGGATGTATATACATCTCTTGTACATAGTTATACATTATATATATATAACATTATACACTAGTTATACAATATTGATACACTACATATACATTCGATCATATTTGTTGAATTTTTTTTGTCGCCTGTACAATTACGTAAGAAGACCAAGATAATTTCTACGTTATAATTTCTGTATTAACTTATCTTCGAACCAATTATTAGAGGATATATAGTACTTAGTCTGTTTTTCATGCTAAGCTAGCTGACATGAAGGGCAATGGACGACTATGGTATAAAAGTTATTTTTGCCTCATATACTAGCAATAATTTGGTCCTATGATCAGGTCGAAATATAGAGCAACTTTGATGGGTTTCAGCAAAATAAAAATTTAATATTAAAAAATTATATAATTTGAATACGTACTTGAAACGCACGAAAGATTTAATGGGAAGCCAAGAAAATATATCGAGATAATATCAGGAGATATTCGACTAGTACTCTTCCTCTTCTTAGCCTCCATGAGAAAAACTTCTATTGCCTATTATCAATGCAGTTATGATTCTTGTTCTTCTTTTTTGGAAGAAGTAGAAATTTGTAACTTCTTTTTGTAACAGAAAAACTGCTTCAAACCGGCAATGGTAATCGAGTTGGTTGAGCAGGGGATTTTACCAAATGGGGGGGTCTCAGGTTCGAAATCCCTGCATGCTTTCTCGATCGAGTTTGTCGCACAGAGCTAGCCTAATATGGTTATTGGAGATTGAAGTGCAAAGTCATTAATAAAGAAGTTAGTTTGTTAAGAGTCGATTAATACAGCTGGATAATTGTTAGTCAGTTAGCTCATAGTTAGAGTCACATGTGTGTGACATAGAGTAGCAGATGCACCCTATAAATAAGGGCAATGCCAGATGTAACAGAGTATGATCAATAAAAATATCTTTTTTTTCTCTCTTCTCTTACAACTTTTCTTCCCATAATTTTCTTTAGCTGTAAACCTAGATCTACTTCAATGGAACAGTGATTTTCACCTAAGTGAATCACGTAGCTAAATCTAACATGGTGTCAGAGCAGGAGAACTGAGATCAATTATTCGTGAAGCTGAAGTTCTTCGATCAGCTCAGCTATGGCGGAAGAATTGATGGTCGCGACGTTGGGACACAATCATCCATTACACTTACAGACTTCAGATACACCAGGAGTTGCGTTGATTGCAATTAAGCTTACGGGACCTGAAAACTATGACCTGTGGAGCAGATCGATGCGACTTGCTTTGCTGGTGAAAAACAAAATAGGTTTCATAGATGGAACTTGTTCGAAAAGTGCCTACATAGGAGAATTGGCGGCTCAATGGGAGAGATGCAACGCAATAGTACTTTCGTGGATAAGCAATACAATAACGAGTAACTTGTTAACCTCAATAGTCTATGCGTCAAATGCTAAACGAGTATGGGATGATTTCAAGGAGAGATTTGACAAATCAAACCTTACAAGAGTCTACCAGTTATGGACAAATGTAGCTACTTTGAAACAAGGTACTGATTCTGTGACTGATTACTACTCTAGGATGAGAGATTTATGGGATGAATTTGATGTGCTAGTGCCTTTTCCTACTTGTAACTATGTTGAGGCTAGGCCTTATGTCGAACACCTGCATCAACAGAGATTGTTGATGTTCCTAATGGGTTTGAATGAAACTTTTAGTCATGTTAGAAGTGATATATTGCTCAAGGCAGAGGTACCTAGTGTAAATTAGGCATATGCCACAAGAAGTACATGAGGAAGGATAAAGACTGCTAGGTGTAATGGACACAAACAAAGAACCTCTCACTATGATGGTAGGGAGAGGACAAGGATTCAAAGAAAAAAGATCTGGATCAGGCACAGCTTGTGAGGTCTGTGGATATAAAAACCACTTGACAAAGGATTGCTATAGGGTGGTTGGCTATCCCCCTGATTTCAAAAGCAAAAGGAAACAGGGAGGATCAAATGGATACTATCAGAACACCAATAGTGGAGGCTTCAAGCCAGGAAACACTAATCAGTCAACCTCAGCAGGATCGAGTGGATATTATAATAACAACAATAGAGGAGGTTCTAATCAGCCAGCTATATGAAGTTTCCAACCAAAGGCAAATAATGCTGCAGCTGACATGCAGACATACATCTATGAGCTCACAGAAGAGGAACACAATCAAGTGAGGAACTTATTGCACAACAGAGAACCAAGTGATTGCAGACCAAACTTGGTAGGTAATGTTTCCTTGATGACTTATCTATGTGCTTTTGATGGGATAATAGACTCCGGAGCAACTCATCATATAACTTCATGTAAAGAATTGCTGAATGAACTGAGAAACATAAGAGATGAAGCATGTAGTACTGTCCAGTTGCCAACAGGGAATAGAGCTCATGTAAGTAACACAGGGACATCAACCATTTTGGGGAACTTGAAAGTGAAGAATGTGCTCCATGTACCTGATTTTAAGTTCAACCTTCTCTCAGTTGCAAAGCTCACTAAGGACTTATCTCGCAGTGTTAGTTTTTTCCCTTACTTCTGTGTGTTGCAGGCACTTTACAGTGGCAGGGTGATTGGGATTGGTAGAGAAACTAATGGTCGATACTTACTGAGGATGAAATCAAAGCAATGGCAGCAGTAGCACAAATAAAGGATTCCAATACAATAAATGGTGTTAATTTGACTGTACTCTGGCATCTCAGACTTGGACATCCATCTTTCAACGCTATGGATCATATTTCTTGTCTTAGAGGTCAGCTAGATAATAGGACTCATCATGATTGTCAAGTGTGTCCTCTAGCTAAACAAAGTAGATTGGCATTTCCTAATAGTATGCACAAATCAGATCACATTTTCCAGCTAATTCATGTAGATGTCTGGGGGCCCTATAAGTCCCCAACTTATGATAAGAAGCAGTACTTTGTTAATATCATAGATGATTACAGTAGGTTTACTTGGGTCTGTTTGATTGCGTGTAAAGCTGAAGTGCACCTTATATTGAAAGATTTCCTGGTTTTAGTGCATACACAGTTTGGTGTCAAAGTGCAGGTTTTAAGATCTGACAATGGCACAAAATTCTTTAATTCTAAATGCAATAATTTGTTTGCTTCTTTGGGGATAGTGCATCAAAGTTCATGTGCATATACACCTCAACAAAATGAAATTGTAGAAAGAAAACACAGACATATACTTGACACTGCCAGGGCTCTAAGGTTTCAAAGTAGTATGCCTGTTAGGTTCTAGGGTCATTGTGTGAAGATAATAACCTATCTTATTAACAAACTGCCTACTATGGTGCTAAAAGGAAAGTCTCCTTATGAGTTGCTTTATGGCAAAGAGCCCAGGATAGATCATCTCAAGGTGTTTGAGTGCCTATGTTTTGCCCCCAGATTGCCAATATTAGACAAACTTTCTCCCAGGGCCAGAAGAGCTGTCCTCATAGGATATTCAGAATCTCAAAAGAGTTATAGAATTCTTGATCTAACCAATAACACCTTTCATGTTAGCAAGGATGTGACTTTTATGGAACATATGTTCCCATTCAAGGAACAAGCAGATGAGTTAGACATGTTTCTTCCATCAACCACCAGTTCTGCTGAGTGTCAAGAAGCTGCTTCTAATCCTGTGCCTGACTTGATGGAATCTGTAGAATCCATAAATGCTTCTGGAGAAACATCTTTTCCAAGTAACTCTCCAGAGTTGACTGAGGCCAATCTTGCAGAAGTGACAGTTACAGAAAATGCACCCACATAATTAGTTGCACCAGCTCCAAATGAACCTCCTCTACCTCCCAGGAAGACTGAAAGATCTTCCAAGCCTCCTTTGTGGCATAGGGATTATGTTGTCCCTAAGGCCAACACTACTTGCTTAAATCCCATTGACAAGTTTCTCTCCTATGATCATTTGAGTCCTAGTTGTCAATCTTTCATTGTTGCCACTGTAGTTGCTGCTGAACCAATTTCCTTCAAAGAAGCTTCTCAACACCAACAGTGGCTTGATGCCATGAAAGTTGAAATAGATACATTGGAACATAATCACACTTGGGTAGTGGTTGACTTACCACCTGGGAAACTAGCTATTGGTTCTAAATGGGTGTATAAGGTGAAGCATAGAGCAAATGGAGAGGTGGAGAGATACAAGGCAAGGTTGGTTGCAAAGGGATACAACCAACAGGAAGGTCTAAACTACCATGACACTTTTTCTCCAGTGGTTAAAATGGTCACAGTGAGACTAGTTATTGGTGTTGTTGCTTCATATAACTGGCCTCTCTTCCAAATGGATGTGCACAATGCATTTCTCCACGGTGATCTATATGAAGAAGTCTACATGGAATTGCCTCAGGGGTTCCAGAGGCAGGGGGAGCATAAGGTGTGCAGACTTCTCAAGTCTTTATATGGACTAAAGCAGGCTTCTAGGCAGTGGAACCTCAAGCTAACTGAGTCCTTATCCACTGCAGGCTACTCACATAGTCCATATGATCACTCTTTTTTCACAAAAAAAGAAGGTTCACACATTGCTGTAGTTCTAATATATGTGGATGACATACTCATCACAGGAAAAAGCCCCACTCTAATTGAAGAATTGAAAAGTACTCTACATAAGAATTTTAAGATGAAAGACCTTGGTGATCTCAAGTATTTCCTAGGGATTGAGGTGTTAGGATCCAAGATAGGGATTCTACTCAATCAAAGGAAGTATGCACTAGAACTGATTTCTGATGCTGGTCTTGGAGCATCCAAACCATCAAGTACACCACTGGAGGCAAATGTGAAACTGACTTCTATTGATTATGATGAGCATGAGGGAAGAACATATGATCCTCTCCTTTCAGATATCACTGCATACCAAAGGCTGATAGGAAAATTATTGTACCTTACCATTACCAGACCTGACTTAAGTTTTGTTGTTCAAGTATTGTCACAGTTCATGCAAAAACCTAAGGTCTCACACTGGGAAGCAGCATTGAAGTTGGTAAGATATATCAAAGGTTTCCCAGGGCAGGAATTGCTACTAAGCAGTAAAACTAGTGATGAACTGATAACATATTGTGACTCAGATTGGGCATCATGCCCAAACACCAGGAGATCAGTAACAGGCTACATTGTTAAGTTGGGAAGCTCACTTGTATCTTGGAAATCCAAGAAGCAACACACAGTGAGCAGAAGCTCAGCTGAAGCTGAATACAAGAGCATGACAACAGCTATTTCAGAGATTATCTTGTTGGTAGGAGTTCTAAAGGAGTTAAATGTCAAGGTTTTCACTCCTGTGAAGTTACATTGTGATAGGAAAGCAGCAATCTAAATCAGTGCTAATCCTATCTTCCATGAAAGGACTAAGCATATAGAGATTGACTGTCATTTTGTTAGGGAGAAGATTAAGAGTGGACTTATCCAACCTGAGTATCTGAACACTAAAGAGCAATTGGCAGACCTACTAACTAAAGGTTTAGGTACTACACAACATCACACATTGCTGGACAAGCTTGGAGTTCTTAATGTATACACAAACTCCAGCTTGAGAGGGAGTATTGGAGATTGAAGTGCAAAGTTAGTTGGTGGATTAGTTAGAAGCCATTAATAAAGAAGTTAGTCTGTTAAGAGTCGATTAATACAACTGGATGGTTGTTAGTCAGTTAGCTCACAGTTAGAGTCACATGTGTGTGACATAGAGTAGCAAATGCATTCTATAAATAAGGGCAATGCCAGATGTAACAGAGTATGATCAATAAAAATATCTTCTTCTTCTCTCTTCTATTACAACTTTTCTTCCCATAATTTTCTTCAGCTGTAAACCTAGATCTACTTCAATGGAACAATGATTTCACCTAAGTGAATCACGTAGCTAAATCTAACAATGGTTTATCTCTCCTGCGTGATTTGTGAGCTATTATACCGAAATAAAATTTATTCTGTGCGTACCCGATGAATAACGATTGTGGGTTTGATTGTCATTAAAAAAAGCGGCTTCAACTTTGCTCAGAATACTTTTTTGGACCAAACACCTCAAGTAATTTATTTTTTTCTTTTAAAAAGTACCTTTAGCCATTGCCACTACAAAGCAACAACTCATTTTTAACGTACTACGTTTCAGTTAGACCTTCAACAACTCTGAAGATTGTTAATCCATTTTGATTTTTGACTCCAGGACGAATTTATAATTTGAAGTTTATATGTTTTTAGAATGATCTAAAATTAATATATAATTTAATAATTGAATTCACAATCAATTATAATATTTATAGATATTATTGGGTTCACGTTAACCCTATGATTTCATGCTACTATGTCCCAGAGAGGCAAGTAAGATATCGTGCAGATGCATGGTACTCTCTTAAAGCCATTAAAACTTAAAAAGAAAATTGATTATAACTATTAAAATGTACTTACAATAAAGTCCTCATATTAAGGATATTTTATTTCAAAGAAAGAAAAAGTTAACATCTAGAAGGATGATCAGTTTCCATCACATTAACATTACACCCTACATATATAAATATATGACATATCCTCCTTCCAAAACTTCACCAAATTCCAAATCCTCTCAACTCCAAATTCAACCATAACCGACTTGCATATTCCATAAGAAAAA
The DNA here is from genome assembly GCA_003996215.1 of Jaltomata sinuosa. NCBI lineage: Eukaryota > Viridiplantae > Streptophyta > Magnoliopsida > Solanales > Solanaceae > Jaltomata > Jaltomata sinuosa. The sequence goes on from QJPP01007241.1 coordinate 364,648, forward strand.
TGACTTTCGAGTTATGTCTGTGCATATGCACTTATTTTCTTGTGCATAACTATCGAGGTTTCTCAAAAGTCTCATAATTACTTAAAAGTGATGGCCTTTTACCAGGTTCAGGGGGTAGGGGGTTAGGTCAATGATGATCTTCTGCCGGATATCTCCAAATGTTTACCATCAGTGTTAAATGTTTCTGGATGTACACATGAAATTTTAACATCTTAAAACTTACCCGCACCGGGTGTTTACACCAAACCAACGGATGCATGACATGTGTTTGAATATATATAATTATCACTTTCATGATTAATTAATGTATATAATTACTTCATTAAATCACTTAATTATGGTAAGTTACATTAGTTGGGTGTAAACACCCAGTGTGGATAAGTATTTACCCTTTCTTAAGTATTCAACTTTGTTTGATTGGTCCTCAATGTTACAAAGCTGCATTAAGACATTGGAAATTTTCCCATTGAGTTCACTTTTCCCTTTAACACTTTGGAGTTTTTTTGCTCCATTTAAGGTTCATTACCATCAACATCCCCTCAACTTCTAATTCCAAATAGTAGCATGAAGATTGTATGCAAAACGCTAAGAACAAGTTATTTAATTATCGTCATTCAAATTCTTTTCTAAACGGGTGGCGATGAAATTTGTAATACAACACCTCTTTCTGTTTTACAATCTGTTTATGAATTGTATTTTCGTTTCGTTTAAATGGTAAGTTATTAGATATTGTATACTTTTATGGCTAAACATGTTATAACACTTGTTAGCACAAGTAATAATAACTATAGCTACTCAATTAATAAGTGCAATTTTGTACTTTTCTTCATCTGAATCAAAACCTAACGAATAATAATAATGATGAGTATCACTGCTGAGGAGATTTAGGCAAGGAAGATATTTTACTTTTCTTATGGTGGGATTATAAATAACAGGAGGTTGCACCCTTGTACTCCAAAGGCAGAACAAACCTTTAACATAATGAAATCTAAGATACTTAATGCCATCTAACTCCTCAATACGAATAGCGGAGGCTTTTCTATCTCTTATCTCATGGTCTATGATGTAAGACCTTTCTTGATTCCTTGAAAGGTGCGAGGAATTTTGTCCTATCAGGACGAGATATAGACCGGGCATGATGTATGTCTATAAAGGATGGATTAGATACAAGAGAACTATAAAATTTGGAAACGCACTTGAAATGGGTTAAAGATTTAACAGGATGTTGGGATCGAAATCGAGAGGGCGTCATGCGGAAGCTTATAATTGCAAACTATCAAGGCGATAAATCAGTTGACACATAAAACTATACTAAAAAATATATTATTAGATATGGTTCGGTCAATTGACCTACATATTGAAAATAAAATTAAAAAACATAAAATCTATGAGAGAAAAAATCTCCGCCTAAACAAGACTCTTTTGATGACTACATCGTGAATGTTATTGTGTTCTGTTTGAGAAGAACATGTCTTCTATTTATAGAATTACAAGACTTCTCTTCCAAGAAAAAGGATAGATATTGTAGAGTTCTTGTTCACCAAGAAAACCTTTTTCCGTCAAGAAAACCTTTTTGAATTAGAACACAATTGTGTAGAATCCAAATAAGTTAGGAAATTCAGGGCAAATCCTAACAAATCTCCCCTTGGCCTGAATTTTCTGGTAAATAATCTTGATCTTCATTCTTCACATAATCTTCATATATCACTGCTGCTTACCATGATTAAAAATTGATATGGGTTAAAAATGAAGCCCTGTGCATTAAAGTAAGCACGGGTTAATAATATTGAAGCCCTGTGTTAAAAGTGAGCAGAGTTGAAAATTGAAGCCTTGTGCATTAAAAGTAAGCACAGGTTAAAAGTGGAGCTCATGCGTTAAAAGTATATATGCATGAGTTGAAAGGAGCTCAAGCGTTAAAAGTTAGCAAGAGTTGAAAGTTGGAGCCCATGCGTTAAAGTAAGCATGGGTTGAAAATTGATTTTGATTTTTAAAGATGGATCAGCAGCAGGGTTGTTGAAATATAATTGATTTTTTTTTTCTCTCTCCACACATAGTACTTCAGACTATTTTATTTTTATTTTTTGACAAAAAACTTTCATTATCATCAAATTGGTTGCAACTTGATTTGAACTCGCCTTGAACCTGTTTTCAATCTCCATGAACTATTGGACCATTGGCTCATTGAATCGTTGAACCCATTGGATCGTCCGGCTCTGATACCACTTGTTGGGATCGAAATCGAGAGGGCGTCATGCGGAAGCTTATAATTGCAAACTATCAAGGCGATAAATCAGATGACACATAAAACTATACTAAAAAATATATTATTAGATATGGTTCGGTCAATTGACCTACATATTGAAAATAAAATTAAAAAACATAAAATCTATGAGAGAAAAAATCTCCGCCTAAACAAGACTCTTTTGATGACTACATCGTGAATGTTATTGTGTTCTGTTTGAGAAGAACATGTCTTCTATTTATAGAATTACAAGACTTCTCTTCCAAGAAAAAGGATAGATATTGTAGAGTTCTTGTTCACCAAGAAAACCTTTTTCCGTCAAGAAAACCTTTTTGAATTAGAACACAATTGTGTAGAATCCAAATAAGTTAGGAAATTCAGGGCAAATCATAACACAGGAAGCCAAGAAAATATATCATACATAAACTCTTCGGGTATTGATAATTTTCTTGGAGTACTCTCCCTCGTTTTCTTCTCCATAGGGAAAAACTTTTTTGGCTTGTAACACTAGGGTTAGTTGTAGTTCCTTTGCCAACGCCCAAAGTTTATATAAAAGCTTAATAAAATTATAAAAGTTTACTAATATTATAAAAGTTTACTAAAATTAAAACAAGGGGAAATTTAACCATCAGTCCTTGATATTTTGGAATGTATAGACATACCTACCATGTTTATTTAATTTATTATACAAACCTCCCCTAGTTCATATTTTTTTAACGAATATATCCGTAGTCCTTTTTTTTTTGGTTTTCCGCCTGATGCTGATATTTGTATTGGGGCTCGACTAAGCTACCCAACAATATTTTTTTCATTCCCAGAGGCTCAAACACGTGATCTTTGATTAAGGGTGACCGATTCCAACCATCCTACCCATATGATCACTAGTCAGTGTGCCTAGCGGCTTATTTTTTTTACTAGTTTAGTGTACATGTGTTGCACGTGTATGTAGACTAAAGTCCGATATACCTCGATATCCTGCTAATTAAGTTAGCTAAAAGTTGTGTCGATCGTTCTAATCATATTCAACAAGTTTAATCTACATATATGGATTCACAACTATCAACAACGTCTTACAACAATATTAGTTTAGTCAACTTAGTATTTTACACTTGGACTAAATTTTTGAAAGTTCATATTCATTCATTATAGGCGGTGTCTTGATTAATCACCTTAAATAATTTCAACAATGGTGTTAATCCATTCCTTCGAGACGTATAAGTCCACTAATCCACAATTTTCATTAGTGTCAAATTATGACTTTTTTTTATGGTTACCCCAACCACAACTCAACTCAAATAATACCTTTTATAACCATAAATACCCATAAATAACTTATACTAGTCATTTAAAAGTCTAGAAAATTACTTTCTTGAAGAAAATCCCAAAATTAACTTTAGAGATTTTTTATACTAGATGATCTTGTAAGATTCTATCCAATTCAAAGGTATAAATAGTGTTAATATAAGTGTTAAATAACCTTAACTAATTCAAAATACTGAACGAAACTTACCTTAAATTGCTATAGAATCGATTTGGCCAATATTATAAATCGAAGAAGCCACATGAAATGACAAGAGTGAGTTGCTTGGATGGGAAACACCTTTTACTTTTAATTTGAAGATTGTGAATTCGAGTCACCAAAAAAGCAAATTAAAGCGGTGGGAGCTCCCAGGAAGGGGTAAAAAAAAGAGAGAGAAAACTCACATGAAATCAGTGACTTGTGAGACTTCAATTTTGCTTAACAAAAGGATGAGCATATTATGGACCAAACCTGCCCAAAAAAAAAGATCATTGAAGTGGGCTGATATTCAAGCCCATTAAATGCCCTATAGGTGATGCATAGGAGTATTATTTTGGCCTCTTTTAGAGGAAATTTCATAAATACCGGCCCAACTGAAAGTAATTGGACCATTATATTAATATTTATACTAATTACAATTCATACCGACTATTTAAATGTCAAATAAAAAAAAAAAATCGCTGCTCCCTCTGTTTCTCCTTCTTCTTCTTTCTCTCTTTCTCTTCCTCCTTATGTTTCTTTTCCTTTTTCTCTCTTTCTCCTTCTGTTTCTTTCCCTCTTTCTCTCTGTCTCGCATGTCTCTTCCTCTTTCTCTTTTCTCTCCCTCTCGTTCTCAGTCTCTCTCCCTTTCTTTTTCACTTTTTCTTTTTCTCTTTGTATTTTGTATTGTCATCTCTCTCTCCCTCTTTGTATTTTGTATTTTTATTTCCTCTTTTTTTTCTTTCGAATATAATTATATCAATAAATACAAATATAATTCGTATCAACGAAATACAATTTATATTCAATTGTATCAACGAATACAAATAAAAATTTATATCTACAAATAGAAAATACAATTCTTATTAACGACGAATACAAATACAATTCATATCAACAAAATATAATTTGTATTCAATTTGTATCTACAAATAATAAATAAATTTTTTATCAACAACGAATACAAATACAATTCGTATCAATGAAATATAATTTGTATTCAATTGTATCAACAAATACAATTCAATTTGTATTTACAAATAGAAAATACAATTCTTATCAACGAATACAATTTCTCTTTCTCTACTCTTTATATTATACATATCTGTCATATATAAATATATCAACGTGAATCAATGAATACAAAATACAAGTATCAAATATACTTAAGTTTATTGATATACAAATACAATATATAAATTATAAAAAAGGTTCCCTATAGAGAAAAAGAGAGAAAGAAATAAATGAAGGGAGAGAGGCAGCGAGAGAAAGAGGGAGAGGGAGAGAGGGCAGCGAGATTGGAGAGAGAGGGAGAGACAGAGAGCGAGATTGGGAGAGATGCAGGAGAGTGGCGAGAGAGGGAGTATAATGGGTAGAAGAGGCTACAAATGTATATACCAATAGTTTTGACTAATTGACAAGGAGCGTAATTGATTTAAACTATAGGTATGGAGTATAATTAGGCCTCTAATATTGGTGTGTTATGTAATTTTTCCTTTTTTTTTTTTGCCATTCATGCTCTCTCTCTTTTTTTTTTTGGTGGTGGTATTACATCTCTTTTTTGAATATCATTTTATATGCATATCCTGTTCATGTGTTTCCGAATCATGTTATATTAGAATCGATATATTCAAAATATTAACACAGTTAAAGTGTTAACTTAAATCGAAAATTTTCAGGAATGTAACGCTACATTCTCTCCTACTAGGATTATTTATCTTCGAATAATGTTGTAGCTTGTGTTATGTTCACAATACGTCCTACTCTATTATATACCACCTCTCTTAGTTTCTCATTTCACCTTCAACTCTTAAGGCCTCAAAATTTAACTAATTCTTCAATTTTTTAAAAATTTCGACATTCTTTTGTTTCTAGGTTTATTTAAAATTTCAACTTGTCACCGAATCACAAGAATAGAATAAAATAAGCTCCACAAAACTCTACACATCATAAATAAATTTAAAATGCCTCCACGGGCCTCACATATCACTAGATGGCCCATCTCGTATCAACACGATAAAATCTAACTACCGTAACAAATAAATGTATCATTTACAATAACAAAAAGAATCAATTTCAATCCATACTTAAATTTTGGATATCTCATCTTATTTTATCAAACTTAAAATTATTTTATTTCACCATTTAGATAGGACAAAATAAATTTAAAGATTATAATATTGAAATAATTTAATACGCAAATCAAAAGACCACTATATAGTATTAATTTTATAGCACTCTAAAAAAAAACTTGAAAGCTTTGTTCCTGTAACATCTTCACTGTCAAGTGAACCAAAAAAGTTCATAAACATTTTGTTCTTTTTTTTTTTTTGCTCAAAACAAAAAAAGTAGTAGACGTAGATAAGAGAGAATAACAAAGGGGGGAGGGAGGCAAGAACCATGCTTTCAGAGACCTAACCCAGCCCGGTCTGAATCTTATCTGAACTATGAGAATAACTGATTAAGCCGTGCCATAAGGAGTCATTCTCTAAACGGGACGGAGCCAAACCTTTAGGTTGTTTAAGTAAGTTGGGTGACAAATCGGCCATATATAAGATACCATACTACAAAATTTCATTTACCTTCCTGCTTAAAGCACTAGTTCGGATGAAAATCCTAATCAGGGAGAGAAAGCTTAGAAAGTAGTAAGGTGTCTATGAAGCTTGCCTTACAGGTAGTGACTATCTTAATTATAACCTGATTTTGTGAATAATTTTATCTTTTCCCCAAAGTATACATAATTTTCATTGTAGGTATTATTGCATTTCATTCATGACTTTCTCTTTGTTGGTCCACTGTTTGTAAAAATATTAAAATTTGTTGGAAGGAACCTTGGCATATGCGACTGACAGCTTGTATGTATGGATGTACCATATTATATTATATTATATTATATTATATTATATTATATTATATTATATTATTTTGGTAAGATAAATGTGTCTTTTAATTTAAATTCAGTTGATATTTGTATTTTTCAACTTTGGATGTTCATAGACATTTAAATTTATATAAAATTGTATAACTAGACACGCATTCTACATGATAATTCGCGTGAGACGTCACGTAAGACGGTACGTAGGATCTGTGTGTCTACTTGTGTATATCCAAAATTGGAGGGCATAGATATCAGCTGAGGCCAAGTTAAATGACACATTTATGTATTATGTCTTTTTGGTAAAATATAATGTTTGAATATATTGTATTATTTTTATCATTACATAATGTCATACATCGGGAATCTGAAGGATGAACTATTGATATTCTTTAAAAAAAAGTAAGGTACATGGTAAAATTATTATAACCCTTCTTATTTGACGATTATGATACTTCCCAAAAATTGAAATATGGAGGAACAATATCATCATTTTTGTTCAATAAGGTAACAAAGTGGATGATTAAAATCAAAGTGTTGATTTTAGAATTAAGTAAACATAACAGGTGCTTTCTTTAATAGTTACTCCTAATATATACATTTTTATTAAGTGGTTTCATAATTCAATATAGTATACTAATTAAATCAAGTCTCACTTATCACCCTTCAAGGAAAAATTTCTACGTTATTGACTCGTAAAAAATAATATAGGCTCTGACACATGTGGAGGTGTAATAAAATGTATTTAAGTAAATAAAGAAAATATATTCTTCTTTCTAAAGTAGTTCAAATTTATTTATATAAGTTGGTCAAATAATTCAAAGAAATTGAGGAAAATCATATTTGTGACATCTTCTCAACAAACGTAAAACGTTTAGTACAATTCATCATGCAAATAAAATATAGATTCAACTAACATAAAATTAATCACGTGAACTGAAAGTTGATAAACAATTTTTTTTTTGAATAATTTCTTGGTTTGTACGTGCCATTTCTTGTGCATGATCATGTATCTCTTCTAATTACAGCAATTAAAGCCGAGCCTTTCCATAGTTTTTTTTATTTCTCACTCAGTGTCTGGTATCTGCTTTAGGGCCAACTAGTTCGAATTCGTATTAGAAAGTCACATTTTGTAGATAAAGCACTTTCTAAGCACCAAAAACGATTTCATACTCAGGGCTCAAATCTGAAATATCTGATTAAGGATGGAACAATATCTACCAGTACTCGACAACACTCTTTGGTAGTGAACCTTTCCATATATAGTTGCTGAAAATGGAAGCATAATGTAAGTTGTCGAGCATAATTATTATTTTTTTTAACAAAGGAACAAAATGAATGAATAAATAAATAAATAAGAGCATAATAAGAAAAGGAAAAAAAGATTATTCAATACGATCTGAGGATTATTTTTTCTTAACGTAGTTGGATTTAAAATATTTGAGTAGGGGGATCTTAGTAGTTCAATTGATGACAAGTGAAGCTTGCTCAAGTGATTGAGCATCTTCATGCATCATTAATCGATAGATTGATGATTCAAATCACACTGGAGGGTAAGTGAAATACTACTGTTCCTCTTGATGGGGTGATCGAGGTGATAAAAAAAAGGACCAAAAAAATAATTCAATTAATTAGCTACTTGAACTTTCATTTTATTGGTTTTAAGTCGAGTCATATATATCGTCAACCTTCATAAAGTACTTTTGCCCGCAAGTTAAGGGGCGTAATGAAATGCAATTAACTAAATAAAAAGATATATACTATCTCTGATTGTTTAAGTTTTTCAACAATGAATTGATCACACAGTTCAATATAATTTATTTTTCTTAAAATCTTTTAGTGATAAATATTGAGTTTTTCTAATTAAATATTTCCTCCTCTCTTAGCATGATCATGTTAGTCTAATGTGGATTCCAATTTTTGTGCATGATAATATTTAATGTTTTTAATATTGAACTCGTTATATTTTTAAAATTATGAGTTTATGTTCAGTATGTATGGCAATTTTAATAAAATTTTACGCACAAATTTATGCTCCGTATCAGATGAACCTTGTACCGATACATTGGATCCGACCCTGATGGCAGGGAAGGAAAGTTGATTGAAAATGAATTCACCAAAAATATATAATATATTTTAGAAAAAGATCAATTTTTTTTTATAAATAAATGAAAGATTACAAGAAAAGGTTATTCAACGTCGACCATAGGATTTTCTTTAATTTTTCCAACGTAATTCGATTCCCCTCATAATTAATGCTTCTTAATTACTAGCTAAGCATAAATTATTAGTAACTTTTGATATTAACCACACTTTCAAGTGGAATCTTCTTTTCCCACTATTTCGTCCATAAAGATGGGATTTGGTTTTATATGTAGCTATTCAAAAATACGCTTAATAAATAAATAACATAAAAATATTTTTATCAAAATTAATTCCTTAAATACTCATCAAATAGCACAAATTAAAAAAAGAGAGAATATTTTGGTCCTCTAAAAATTTAAGAATAAAGAGGTCGTTCATAAAGCTCCAAAGTAAAGTCTAAAAATGACAAATATTAAATTGATATTTTATAATAATTAACTTAAGTTCATCATTGTTACTTCAAGTTGCATTTTTACCAATTTAATTTTTAATACTATACTATAATCGATATTACTGTATTTATACTTTTTTTTTACACCGTCAATGCTTTTCTTGTGATTTTTTTTATGCTCCTATATATTAAAAATTGGATTTGATTAGACTTAATTCTTTGTTCTCAAAATTCAAGAAAATAATTTATTTTGGTAATTGATTAAAAATATTAATACCAGATCATCCAAAATTTGAATATTTAACATTAGTTATAATTCTTATCCACTAAAATTCTATTTATAATAATAAAAAATTGATATCGCACTAGTGTTTGCAGAATCATTAGTGCGATTGGCTCTTGGCAACCACTCTCTTTCTCATATCATTTATATTTTTAAGTAATTAATTTTAATTAATAAAAAAATATATTATTTGCGTAAGAAAGTAAATATTATATGAAAATTTATCATACTTCGGTGTGTTCGGTACGGAGAATTATTTTTTCTAATTTTTTTGTATTTGATTGGTCAAATATTTTTTCTGGAAAAATAGACTCCTTAAAACGAGGAAAATGAGCTCCCTATACAAGCTTTATTAGTGTCTAGTGACGTTCTACATTGATTGTGTCTTCCCACCCTCCAACACACCTCATTTTCACCCCACCCCTATAGCCCTCATCCCCACCATCCTACAGTACCCCTACCTCCCCACCCCAACCTTCTACCGTATTTGTCTAAATTATATACAAATATTTTTAGAATAATATTTTTGCTTATCTATCAAACACAAGAGAATAAGTAAAAAATCAACTTATTTTCTAGAAAACATGTTCCTTTGTACCGAACACAACTTTCATCTATAAACTACGAAAGTAACATAGGCATTACAACTAAATTCCTTTGTTCAAATTAGGAAATAATGTATACTCGCTCCATTCATTTTTACTTATCTATTATATTAAAAATATATATTTATTTTTATTTATTTAATTTAAAAAATTAAAAAATAATTTATTTTTAATTTATCTTTATTATTAACTATAATCATTTTTTAAAAATATTATATTTATTATATTTCAAAAATAATATAATAAATTTATTATTATTTTTTAAGAAATATATCAACTCAAACATGAACGAGAGAAAACGAACAAGAGGGAGTATTATAACCCTCCATCAAATAATATTGCACCACTATCTATCTTGATGATTAGTGGATTCTAGTCACACTCACTAATTATATCTAATTTCTTTTTTAGGTGTATATCTAGTTGATTAGAGAAAAGGTCGACTTCTTGTTAATGGTGGGTTTTCTTTTTTTGGCAAAATGGTACCCATTCGTTTTTATTGGCTCGTCCCACTTAGGGGCGGAGTCAAAATTTTAATTTTATGAATTTAAAATAATGCATTTAAGTATAGATTTAATGAATTTCTCAACACAAAATATATTATTTAAGTAAATTTGGATTTGGCCAAACCCGTTTTCGAATTTCTCACTATCGAAAATAAAGGTTTTTTTATCGTGAATTAGTGAAAAATTTGTGTTATAAAACATGATTTTTTCACTCATTTTTTATCTAATCAACTCACTGAAAAAATACATGATAAAAAATAGACTCTCACTAAAGTAGTAAAAAACTTTCTAATTTTTTTATATAAAAATATTACTAGTATTTTTTCTTTTCATTGATTCAATTAAAATATTTATAGAAATAGCACCAAATATTTTTCAGTGAAAATTTTAATGGAAAAATGGAAATTTTTTAATAGTGTTTAGCTCGGCCTCCTAACCCTTTCCTCTATGTCCACTTATAAACTATAATTATGTATATTATATTATTATCCTACTTAGATGCTTATCCTATTGCCATGTGAATCAAGTTCAAAATTTCTAATATCATTAAGATGTCTCTCGTGTTTAATTTGTTTAATATCCAGTAATAATTGAAAATGCAAGTCTTTATATAGCAATTTGAAGTGATGCATGTTTGCTAACACTTCACATTCACTCTTCAATTTAATTAGATAAATAACTATTTTTGTTACAATTTCTCAAAAGTCAAAACATGACAACATTGTCGGGGTGAAGCTAGAATGTCAGTTACGAATTTGATCGAACTCAATAATTTTAATTTAAACTTTATATATATTTATCTTAAAATTTCATCGATATATATGTACTATTAGTATAAAACTCAATAATTTAAGAATATGAAAATTCAGAACTCATACGTTTCAAATCATGACTCTATCTCGAAAGTTGTTGATTACAAATATGCATGCTGACTTCTCAACTACTGCACGGACTTATTTCTTTAAACAGAAAATTATTAAGAGATGGGGATTTTAGAAAATGAAAATAGTTGTTATTTTGAACTAAGTAAGATATGAAGTTTGAACCACTACTAAAAAAAATTAAAAAATCGATCTCAGAAATTGACTTTCAGAGTTCAATTTAAAATTCAATATTTTTTAAAATTGACTTTTAATAAAATCAACCTTAGCAGATCGATTTTTTCATATGCACATTTATTGAGCCAAAACTTTTAATAAAATGATTCCAACAATTTCAACTTGTGATCTCAAACTTTTATCGAGCCAAAACTTTTAATAAAAGAAGATATTGCTTGATTTAATGTAAATAAACAAAATGAATGCCAGTAAGTAATTACCCCAAGATCCCTCCCACCAGCGTTGGAGTGATCACATGTATTCAAGGGGTGTCAACATAGACGAAGCCAAAATTTTATTTTTTGGGTTCTGAATTTTATGGCGACGATTCAAGTGCATGTTAATAACTGTTCTAAACTTAATATTTGTGCATATTTAATGCAATTTTTTTAATAAAACTACACTTTTTGAGCAAAAATTACTGAATTCGGTCGAACCCGAACCCGTACCCGAACTTCTAGCTCTGCCCATGAATGTCAATGAACTCCTCTTTGTCAAAAAATTACACTATATAAGTAGATAATTATATATATATATATATATATTATATTGATTTAGGCTCCCACCTTTTTATTTATTTTTATAAATAAAGAGTGGAACCAAGGAAGTGAAAGCGAATGAAAAGGAATAAATACCTACAACAAGAATCGTGATTATTTTGGACAATTAATGAAAATGTTTAAAATTAGGTTAGTTAAGATATTCTCTCTCAGCTTATCTACCTCTACTTTCTTTGTGTGGAATCAAACTATTACCATAGAGGTAGACTCACGTGTATGGTGCGGATGCACATGTATTCATTAACTTCAAAAAAAATTATGTATATGTATATGTATATATCTTAAACTGATATATATTTAATCGTACACTCTTATAAATAGAAGTGCACCTCGGGACGTTGGTTGAAGTTGTTGCTTCCACAGCTGCTACCTTGGATCAAACAAGAAATAACACATTTCTATTATTATTTTTGGTTTTTATTTAAAGGACATCCGAGATTCGAACGTGCAATAAGTCTATTGATGGGATTCAGAATGTGCTTACCAATTAATGAAAGGAGTGACTTATTTATAGGTTATAATGGTGAGGTTTTAGCCAATGAGAAAGTTACATCAGAACCCTAAGGTACCAAGACCAACGATCTTGTGACATGTGGCAATGTCGTTGGTAGTATCAACAAATAGTCCTGTCATATTTAGGTTCATACGAGCTTGGCTGCACACCTGTATTACCTGACATCTTTGTCCCCTGTATCCTTTCTTCCCAGTCATCAAAGGTACGAACACTTCCCATTATACCTTCCCCCAGGGGTCAATTGTTTGGGCCCTCACTTTACTCATCAGACCCTGTCCTCACTTGTCCGTTCCTCGTCGCCCCACATGGACCAGACGAGTTTGCCCCAATACAAAAAATATAATATAGTAAATTTATTATTTTTTAAAAAATATGCTAAATCAAATATAGACAAGAAAAAAATAAATGGAGGGAGTATTATAACCCTCCATCAAATAATATTGTGCCACTATCTATCTTGATGATTAGTGGATTCTAGTCAACACTACTAATTATATCTAGTGGTGGTTTTCTTTTTTGGGCAAAATGGTACCCCTTCGTCTTTATTGGCTCGTCCTACTTTGAAGTGGAGTCAAAATTTTAATTTTATGAATTCTAAAATAACGAGTTCAAGTGATAATAACTGACTTTTACATTTAATATTTATACAAATCTAATAAATTTCTTAACACAAATATATTATTTAAGTAAATATTATTGAATTTAGTTAAATTTATATCTAGATTTCTAGCTCCGCTCTGATTCCACCTAACCCTTTCCTCTATTAATTGAGTCCATTCATAATTATGTATATTATATTATCCTACTTGGATGATTATCCTATTGCCATGTGACTCAAGTTCAAAATTGCTAATATAATTAAGATATCTCTCGTGTTTAATTTGTTTAATTATATCCTCTCAAGTAATAATTGAGAATACAAGTCTTTATATAGCAATTCGAAGTAATGTTTGCTAACACTTCACATTCACTCTTCTATTTAATTAGATAAATAACTATTTTTGTTACAATTTCTCAAAATTCAAAACTTGACAATATTGTCTGGAGCTAGAGTGTCGGCTACGAATTTGACTGAGTTTTGTAGCCTTATTTAGAACTCAATATTTTTCTTAAAATCCATTGAATATGTACGTACTATTAAGAGTCCGGAGCCTAAAGGACAACTTTTTTTTCCCGAAAATTTCAAAACAGCAAGGAAAATTTCATTATAGACCAAAGGGGCAAAGGCGTACCCCTTGGTGCGCCTTACCACAGGCGTTAACGGCGCCGTTAGGTAAGGCGTGGCCTGCCACACGCCTTACAAGGCGGGCAGGGCCATACGCCTTACCCCTTTGACTGACAGCCGACATTGACTGCTGACATGGAAGGCATGGGCTGCCACACGCCTTATAAGGCGGGAAGGGTCACACGCCTTACCCTCCTTACAAGGCGTGCTGGGCCACACGCCTTACCCACTGCAAACCCTCATTCTCGTGATTTACATGCACGTCACACCTACATGCACACATAAAAATATTATCTATATATAGTTCATCTTTTTTATACCTTTCTCATCTCATCTCCAATTTTAAGATGAATGAAAATAAGGTAAGAGTGAATTTATATTGGGGTGGTGAAGTTGTGCATGAAGGCGGTTCTGTGAGATATAGTCAACTTCCTAAAGTGGTGTAATTTTTTTTATTATCCCTAAAATATGAACGTTTGCAAACTTTGTTTAGAAAAAAAATGAGTATTAGTAATCCTGAAGATGTAGTGGTTATCTCTGGTCGATATCCAGGTTATTTTACATCTAATGGACAACCAATATTTCATGAAACTTATATTTGAAATGATGATTCTTTATCTTTATTTTTTTGTAATGGTGAAGTTTTTGCTAATCGCCACATGAATCTACAAATGCTTAATATGTATGCGTTTATTGAGCATTCCCCTAATGTTCAAGAATCCGGCGATAGTGAGTTTGATCTTAGAGAAACTTGTTTTGCCGGATTTAAATGTTGATTCAAGGGGGGGCAGTGCAACAACAATCAATGGTAGACATTGAAAGGCCGTCAAGTCATTTTTGTGATTCGGGTACACAATTTGATGGTGTATGTGAAACACAGTATCAAAATTCTCCTGAATTTGTGAATAATTTTGATACGGCAGGACCTAGCAATGCGTCTAGAGATTTTAAAAATTTCAATTCAAGCAGTCCACAATATTCTCCCGTGGAAACAATTGATAGGTAATAAAAAAATATTTTTATTTAATTAAGTAATATTTATTTTATACTTAATCAGTTGATATTATGAATTTTATAGGTCTAATAATTGTGGAGGTACGCTTGTTCAGTTTGAACAAATTGTGGGCCACTGTGATGATTTACTAGTGGAGCCGGACATTGACGAACCTGCACACTATGAATCGACGGAGGATAATCAAACCTCTCATGATGATGAAAATGTTAATGGAAATTGTGCGCTTGCACTTCCAATCAAAATGGGATCAACAACTCTAGAAGTTATATTTTTCATAGGAACAGGGGTTGCACTCGCAACCAAGATAACGTCAACAGGTTCATCGTCAGTCACATCCCCTAGAGTCACCATACTTTAACAAATACATAAAAAGAGAAATGATTATATACAGAGACAACACTGTCGATGCAAAAAGAGTAATGATAACATATTCAATAATCAAAATACACTAAAAACAGACACATGTAAGTAGAAGACGACAGTCAGGAAAACTATTCATACTATAAGGGTTCTCAACTGCATAAGACTAAATCCATACTCACTCCTAAGGATATCTGAGGTATATACACCTTAACTTCATCTACATTGATAATAAGTTAATTTTTTCTTAGAAAACTTATCAAGTACAGTGACACACTTAGAACAAGTGACAAACTACTTATCAAGTGAAGACATTTTTAACTAGACAATCTAACCTACAATGTTGATTCAAATAGAAAGAACAAAAAAAAGCACAAAAAAATCCTAAGATTCAATTCAGAAAGAATAAATTTAAACTATCAAAATCGATGAAAAATGCAGATAAATAACATCAAATAATCAACAAAGAAGGAGGAATTTAACTAAGGAAAAGCTTAGATCGAAGCAAAATGCACATTAACACACCAAATAATCAACCAAACAGACATTGTATTACCATATATCAAAGTTCAAATCGGAGCAAAAATGCTCATTAAAACAACAAATAATCAACAAAGAAGAAGAAATTACCTTCGCGCTGAGCTTAATTCGGAGAAATGTACAGAAAATTTGAAGAAAAAAACAAAAAAAGGGTAGAAATTTTGGAAGAAGAAAGAGATGGAGTAAAGTGAAAGAGATGGAGGAGTACGGTGAAAGAGAGAAGGGAAATAGGTAATAAAATATTATTATTATAAAAAATATATCAATATGGGCTATTTCAGGTAATTGTTACAAAATTGGACCATTTTACTTGTTAACAATCGTAGTGGGTTGACATTTTGCATAAATTTCCCTTTTTTTGGGGCAAAATGGTACCCATTCGTCTTTATTGGCTCGTCCCATTTAGAGGCCGAGTCAAAATTTTAATTTTATGAATTTTAAAATGACAAATTCAAGTGATAATAATTGATTTCTACATTTAATATTTGTATAAATTTAATAAATTTCTTAACATAAATATATTATATAAGTAAATATTATTGAATTTAGCTAAATTCATATCCGGATTTCTAGTTCCGTCTCTGATTCCACCTAACCCTTTCCTTTATTAATTGAGCCCATTTGTGTATATTATATTATCCTACTTAGATGCTTACCCTATTGCCATGTGAATCAAGTTCAAAATTGCTAATATGATTAAGATATCTCTCGTGTTTAATTTGTTTAATATAGCAAATCGAAGTGATGTTTGCTAACACTTCACATTCACTTTTCTATTTAATTAGGTAAATAACTATTTTTGTTACAATTTTTCAAAAATCAAAACATGACAATATTGTCGGGTGGAGCTAGAGTGTCAACTACGAATTCAATTGAGTTTCGTAGCTTTAAATCAAACTCAATATTTATCTTAAAATCTATTGAATATGTACGTACTATTAATATAGAACTTAACAATTTAAAAAATATCAAAATTCAGAATTCATACGCTTCAAATAATTGTGATTATGTAGAAGTTGTTAAATACAAATATGCATGTTGACTCCTCAACTACTGCACAGCCTTATTTCTTTAAACAGAAAAATTACTACGGGACGGGGCTTTTCAAAAATAAAAAAATAGTTGTTTTTGAACCAAGTAAGATATGAAGATTGAACCACAATTAAAATACAAAAATTGACCGAAAAATCGACCTATGAAAGTTGATTTAAAATTAACGATTTTTTAAAAATTACTTTTTAACAAAATCGCCTGCGGAGATTGGATTTTTTTGTATGCACATTTATCGAGCTAACACTTTTAATAAAATGATTTAGGCAATTTGAACATGTGATCTCAAATATTTCTCGAGCCAAAACTTTTAATATAAAGAGATATTGCTTGATTTAAATTTTAATGTATCAAAAAAACGAACGCTGATAAGTACTTACCCCAAGCTCCCTCCCACCAACGGTGGAGCCACATGTATTTAAGGAGTGTCAATGAATATCCCTTTGTTAAAAAATTACATCGTATAAGTAGATAAAAAATTATTTTTATGTATATATTGATTCGGGCTCCCACCTTTTTATTTATTTTTATAAATAGTGGACCAAGGAAGTGAAAAGGAATAAATACCTACAACAAGAATCGTGATTATTTTGGACAACTAATGAAAATGTTTAAAATTAGATTAGTTAAGATATTTTCTCTCAGCTTATCTACCTCTACTTTTTTTTTTTTAGAAAAAAAAACAATAAAAAATTGGGGTAGGAGAAAGGGAATTAAACGGGGGAGGAAATTACAACGTGGGAAATGAAACTCTCACCACCAAAGTAAAAGTTCAGGTAACTGAACTATTAAGATTCCCCGCGCTTATCTACCTGTGCACTATGTTTTTTAAACTCTTTTTTGTTTATTGCTTGAAAGGGAAGATTGTCTGAAAGAAAAAAAAGACAAAACAAAACAAACCTTTCAAGCTTTGTTTTTCTATATATAAACTGAAACAGAACACTTATTAGAAGTCATATCACATTTGTCAAAAAATGGATGGAGAGGCACAAATCTTGACAAGCTCAATTGGACATGGAAAAAGAGGAGGATGGATTACATTCCCTTTTACAATAGGTATCTTTAATTCTCAAATATTCCAATATTATATTGAATTGTATAATCGATCACCTCGATGATCATCTGAAAGTTTAAGCTGTTAGAGAGAGTACTGACGTTTTTTAATTATTTGTAGTAACGGTGGCGGGGTTGAACATAGCAGCAGCAGGATGGATGAATAATTTGACAGTGTACTTAATAGAGGAATTTGGAATGAATAGTATTGATGCTGCTCAAGTTTCCAATGTTATGAATGGCTCTGTCAATTTTGTTCCTGTGGTTACTGCTATTCTTGCTGATTCCTTCTTTGGTTGTTTCTCCGTTGTTTGGCTTTCTTGTTTCATCTCTCTACTGGTATGTATTCAACCCCCCCCCCCCCCATTTTCTTTTTTATCTTTCCGATATCATGGTTAATGCTTGCATTAGGATCTCTTGGGGTGAGGCCTGTTCCAAGATCCTGCTAGCGTGGGATGCTTGAAACAGCAAATATAAATTTTGGGGAAAAAAGAGTGGGATGATACAATTTCGCAGGGAGTAGTTTTTATGAATGATCATACAACTTTCAATTTATTGCATCAAAGTCACAAAAACTAATTTTTGTAATATAAGGACTTCAGGTAGTAGGTAAGCGCTATCTTTTTTTTTTCTCTACTAGTGGCCACATGGATATTATGGAAGGTGAGTTGCTGAAGTGCTAGTCTCTCTATTTGTGTTTCGAGGATATCGAATTAATCATTTTTTGGCATTTTGTGTTTTTTCTCCCATGATATATAGACATAGTTCAATTGTTTTTCTGTCACATAAAGTATAATTCTATAGTTTTGGTGCAATAAATTGAAAGTTGAATGACTATCGACAAAATTAACTCCAATTTTGTGAAAATGACTTTTTATGTAATCATCTAACTTTAAAATCACACAGGGCATAATTCTCTTAGCTTTAACAGCAACAATTGACACACTGAGGCCTCAACAAATATGCAAAAATGGTTCAGACAATTGCATGACACCAACAAAACTCCAATTTACGTTACTATACGGAGGTATCGCGTTGGCATCTATCGGGCTAGGTGGAATGAGAACCAACATAGCAACAATTGGCGCAAACCAATTTCGCGACTCAAAGTACCAAAACGTGTTCTTCAATTGGTTCTTCTTCACCATGTACACTGGGACGGTGATTGGTGCCACAGTAATTGTGTACATAGAAGACAATGTCAGCTGGAAATTTGGGTATTTTGTATGTGTTGCTGCTAATTTTGTTGGTTTAGTTGTTTTCTTAGGTGGAAGTAAATTTTACCATTATGGTAAACTTGAAGGTAGCCCTTTTACTAGTTTGGCTCGTGTGATTGTGGCAACTATTAGGAAAAGGAAACTTCCAATTTCACATGAGAATTGGTATTATGGACCACATGACAATGTTGATCAAACAATGTCAATTTCACCTTCAAGAAGCTTTGGGTGAGTTCTTTTTGTTAATCTTGAAATTCATATAATGTTCTTTATCTTTCCGAGTTAATGGTCAAAAACATATATGAACTATCGATTTTTTGCTAGTTTCACACCCCAACTATATACCAGTTGTTCTCTTTTTCTACCTGAACTATCACCATCGTTTAGGTAGGAAAAAGGAACAACTGATAGTTGAGGTGTGTTTTAATATATAGTTGGTGATAATTCAGATAGGAAAAGGTAACAACTGATAGTTGGAGTGTGTTTTCATATATAAATGGTGATAGTTCAAATAGGAAAAGGAAACAACTAGTTGTTAGAGTGTGAAACTGGCGAAAAAATGATAGTTCAAGTGTATTTTTGACCATCAACTCTCTTTTTTCTTGTTTATCGTTTCAGAAGTGACAAATCGACCTAAATCAAACCTGAACGAGTCAAATTAATAAACACGTCATTATCTAATTTGTCCAAAGTTTGGTTTGGGTAAAATTATGGTCAAGATGAGTCAAAGAACGAGTCATAACCCAATATGTCCAACATGAAATAACCTCCCATCCTTTTTTATTCTTCTTTTTTCAAAAGAAAAAAAATGTAAAACCTAATGTTTTTGTAAGTCCTTCCAAATTAAGTTTACATACTCTCACTACCTCTAAATTTGATTGCGTAAGTTTGGGTTGAGTTGCATTTTGACTTGTTGGATTACACTATTTGACCCGTTTGACCCAATAGCTTAATGAATCATTCGGGCTCAACCCGTTTGATCAAGTCAACCAATGGGGTCATAACTCAACTCGTTTAAACTTAGATTATAGGTTGGACATTTTGCTAAAACATGAGTTACTTTTGCCACATCTTATGTATTGATCTCTTCACTTGTGATGCAGATTCTTGAACCGTGCAGCGCTAAAATGTGAAGGAGACGTTAAACAGGACGGCTCAATTGCGAAACCATGGAAACTCTGTACAGTAAGTGAAGTAGAAGACTTTAAAAGCCTAATGAGAACTCTGCCATTGTGTTCATCCAGCATATTTCTTTCGACTCCGATTGCAGTCCTAATTAGCTTGTCTGTACTTCAAGCCTTAGCCATGGACAGACACTTAGGACCTCATTTTCAAATCCCAGCTGGTTCAATCCCCGTCATTATATTTGTCACCACCGCGATCTTTCTAATAATATTTGATAGATTTCTCTTTTCAGCGTGGGAAAAATTGACTAGTCACTCTGTCACGCCTTTTAAAAGAATAGGAATTGGGCACGTGCTCACTTTTATTGCATTGGGAGTGGCAGCTTTTGTTGAGTCAAAAAGACTGAATCAAGTCAGAGACGGATCCAGAATTTCTGTCTTGTGGCTCGTGCCACATTTGGTTATAATTGGGATAGGAGAGGCATTTCATTTTCCAGGACAAGTATCGTTGTACTATCAAGAGTTTCCGACATCCTTAAAGAGTGTTTCGACTGCACTGACGTGGCTAGTCATCGCGATTTCATTCTACTTGAGCACCGCGTTGATTGATCTTTTTCGCAGGGCGACTAGTTGGTTGCCTAATGACATAAATCAGGGGAGAATTGACAATTTTTATTGGGTGTTTGCTGTGATCGGAGTGTTGAATTTTGGGTATTATTTGCTATGTGTTTGGTTTTACAAGAGAAAAATTGGGAACAAGGTGGTTGATCATGGTGCATCCAATGCTTTGGATAAGTGATTCTAGCTAGCATGGCTCGAGTATTCAATGGCGGATCCAAAATTTAATCGATTTGGAGTCCGAATTATATCTGTAATTTTTTAATATGTATTTATTTTTTCGCACATAAAAATGTTCAACCTCTGAATTAATAGGTTCGTGCTGAATTGACGAACGAACCCATTGTTTGGTTCCGCTATGGCAAGTATTGTATATTTGTTCTGAGTGATTTTTGTTATACCATTCTTTTAGGGTATGTTTGAAAATTACTTGTAATTATTAGACTGTGTAATTTAATCTTCTAGAATGCATAATGTCGCTTACGAGCTAAAATTATTCAAAATTGGGACTGGGAAAAACCAATAGCCCTTTTCAAAATTAAAGTTATGTAATGTTGGTGTACAACTTAAGAAAAGAAGCACAAATCAGTAGAGTAATCTCTCTGAAAGTGCCTTTATGATTTCTCTCTACAATTTTGGTCAATCCATGGTCAAATTTCATGGATGGAATCTAAATTTTATGTTAAGAAAGACCAAAAACTGATGTTTGAATTTAGATAGAAAATTAGAATGTTTGACCTTCGTATTCTAAACCTCTTTTGTCTGAATCTCACATATGTTATGAATATAATTTATGTTTTACTTATATGTTCTTGGACAGTCTACTCAATTTATAAGTCAGCTTTTGAAATTGAATTAGGTCTAGAGCCAGACTTACCTCATTTATTGGTTTACCTAATGTTAGATAGGATTGAGTTGCCCCCATGTTTATTTTCTTATCACCTTCATTCTTTTCAAAGAACA
The DNA here is from genome assembly GCA_003996215.1 of Jaltomata sinuosa. Lineage (NCBI taxonomy): Eukaryota > Viridiplantae > Streptophyta > Magnoliopsida > Solanales > Solanaceae > Jaltomata > Jaltomata sinuosa. The sequence goes on from QJPP01007241.1 coordinate 386,529, forward strand.
TGAAACAATGAGGAAAACTTAGGCAATCCTTTAAAAGAATCACAACCTTCATTTTCTCTCAAAAGGCTTAGTCACAAGTGTGGTGGGACGGATGAAATTCATTTGCTCTTAATACTTTAATAAAAAGTGCTTCCTTCTTTAATGAGCCCTACGTATATGATACAAATTTAACTTGTTGAATCAGTAAATTCAAAATACTATTCTCTCTCGTCTATTTTAATTGTCGTGCTTATGAAAAATAACTGATCCAAAATAATTATCTTAAGAAATTAATATTTAATTAATTATTAATTTCTACCTTTATTCTTACTCAATAAATATAAAAAGAGATTAATGTGTTAAAAAAGAGTAGTATCAAATTGCGATCAAAGAATAAATAAGAATAATTTAATCAAATTATCTAAAAATAATAATAATATGTAACATGAATCGAAAGAATATATATATGATTATATATTAAAAAAATCATAGTGCGACTGCAAGTGTATTTATGATCTCTTTGAAATGTTGGGTGCAAGCTAAGCATTTTCTAATCATTAGTGAGCAAAAGAATTTGAAGACGCACTTAAAAAAAGCATTAATCATTTGTATGTAAATTCTCAAGAATATTACTCCCTCTGTTTCAAAAAGAATGACTTATTTTAATTTGTTACATATTTTAAAAAAACAAATAAGATTTTTGAATCTTGTGGTCTTAACAAATTCTCAGAATATTACTCCCTCTGTTTAAAAAAGAATGTCTTGTTTTGATTTGTCACAGAGTTTAAAAAAATAATTAAATTTTTTGAATCTTGTGGTCTTAAACATGTCATATGGAAAGTTGGAATTAAAGAGTTGTTAAAAAAAGAAAGAGTCGTTCTTTTTAAACAGACTAAAAAAAAACTAGGTCATTTTTTTTGAAACAGAGGGAATAATTTCAAAGCTAAATGCTTGAGGCAATGATGCTTCCACTATCAAAGATAAATTCTTGGGGAATTGATGCTATGTTGCAAAAATAATTTTGAAAAATAGCCAATAATGGTTATGCACAAAGACAACATCATAGGAGCAGACAAGCTATCTTGATCCGTTTTCGGCTTCGATTCCTTACTTTCAGAAGTTTCAACGAAAACTTGAAAGATAGCTTACCATTAATAATTCCGTAATGCTACCAAAAATAAAAAAATAAAAATAAAAATTAGTCTCATATCTTTTGATATTATCATTAATAAAGAAAACACTAAAAATAATAAGTTAGAAAGCCATTCCAACCTTTTATATTTAGTAGTCCACATGTCAATCATCGAAAGATGCATTATCGGTAATTACTTGAGCAAAAACTAATGGAGCGGAGCCTTACCCCAAAAGTACAAGCAAAATGATAAACACATTCATTTGATACTAAGCTTATATTTTAATAGTTGAAGGGGAACCTTGGAGTAATTGATAAAGTTGTTGTCATATGCTCAAGAGGTCACGGGTTCAAGCTGTGAAACACAGTCCCTTGCAAAAAATAAAGTGAGCATGCGTACAATAAACCCTTGCGATCTGATCCTTCCTCGAATTCCATGCATACTAAAAGTTTTAGTGCATCGGACTGCCATATTTTTTAATAGCTAAATAAGAGAACCAATTCCAACTCCATGGACCTAGTAGATCAGGGGAAGAAGATTCGATTCAATAGAGTGGTTAATATCAAAAGCTAAGCTACTAATAATTATAATTTATATATCCTTTCATCCCAAAATAAGTATTGTTTTAGCTTTTTTTTATGCCCATTAAAAAAGTACCCCCTTCGTATTAAATTGTCTAAATTCACGGTCAAAATTAAATTATTTGACTCTCGAAATTCGAACATTGCCATATAAATTGAGACATAAGGTGTATTTATTAGATGTTTCTTGAGAATTGAGTAGTATTAAGAAGGAATAATTTTTGAATATAAGAATATAGTTGGAAACAATTACTAATTATTTTTCTTGAATTTCTAAACCGATAATTATTTTGATTTTTTTTTTCTAAAACGACACTTATTTAGAGACGGAGGGATTTTTTGTTGTTGTTGCTAAAACGACACTAAACTCAACTCATTCTAATCCTTTCAAATTCAACTCAACCCGCTTATTTGATATCTCTATGCATGATCATGTATCTCCTCTAATTAAAGCGTCTTCCAGCTCAAAATGGATTAATTTTCTTAACAAACTATAATGCTACCAATAATTGTACAACTCCAATTGTACGTCTTCGCCTACCAACGAAAAGAAAAAAGAAACAAGGATTTTCTCTTTGCTTTGACAATGAAATTCTGTCCTAGTCCCTTTCATAGAAAGGGAGAGACTTATTAATGTATTTATTGGATTCATCGGGGCTGATGGGGCTTGAACCCACAGCTTTCGCCTTGACAGTGCGGGGTTAAGGATTTACCTAGTGTGAGATATCATATTGTTTGAGGAACCCTAGATGCTGTCAGAGTAAAGAATCGTCAACAAGGGCGTTCTAGTGAGTTATATCTTTAGCAATTAACCATAACATAACCTTTTGAATTCTGATTGCTATGCCACTAAACATGGTGTGACTCAAATTCAATTCATTTATTTTACATGTTCAACTGATCCACATCAACATTGCAAAGCAAACAAATCGCTAATTGCTTACTAAGAAGTGGTGCATCATTTACTTGGCACATCATTTGGTTTGTTGTCCATATTTTTGTACTTGTAAAAGGAGGCAACCACAAGGAAATAAATGAAGTTTACTGATCCCAGGGTACAACAGAGCCAGAATACATTGTCCATTCTCCCATCATTGATATTGTCAGGCAAACATCCTGATTGTCTTTGAACCAGATCAATCAACACGTTCCCTAGATAGAACGCAATTCCAATAAACAATGAAACCATTGCGGTTGAGGTGTTCTTCAGTGATGTTGGAAATTCTTGGTAATAAAACGCGATATGTCCTGGAAAATGGAATCCTTCTCCGATTCCATTTAGAGCTAGCTGTGGTAGTAGCCAGAAGACGGACATTGGGACCGATGCCATCCTTTTGGCCTTGGAGATGGTGTGATCTAGCAACCCTCAGTCTCCTAGACTCAACCAGGGCGGACACGACCATGCACGCTATAGTTAGTGCATGGCCTATGCCAACGCGCTGAAGAGGGGTGAGAGAAAAGCTTGTGTACTTGTCCAGGAAAGGGTTTAGTAGTCTGTCAATGATGGATATGGCTATACAAGTGAATAACAATATGAAGACTAACATCGAACCTGCTGGGATCTCGAAATGAGGTCCCATATGGCGATCCATTTTGAGAGCCTGAAGTGTTAACATGCCAAATTGCATGACCAGTTGAATGGATAATAGTAAGCCACTAGCCCATAGAGGGAAAAGCTTGATCAAGCTTTTCAAATCTTCTACTTGCTGCACTGTGCATAATCTCCAGGGGTTACTAATCGAGCCGTCTGGTTTGGTATCTCCCTCAGTAATAAAAGCTGCACAATTCAACAACCTGTACACCAGACTTGATCAGCTAATCAATTTTGACAAAGTGTATATATAAGCAGAGCAAACAGGGGAAAAAGATGTTTACTTGAAGAATTTGGTAGGAATTGGAGAAGTTGTAAGTGTGGTTTTGTCACTTGGATCATGATAGTGTTGGAAAATAGTACACGCAGCGGAAGCATTCCAGAAATATACTGCTTACATGAATAATAGATAACAAATACCAACACGTAGTACACATAAAACGTGCTGTAAATTAATCAAGAATTACCTCTTGAAGCGTGAGCAGATATCTTGAAGCAAGCCCGACTCCAGCTCTACGGTCTTCTCCAGTGATCCCAAATTCACAGCCGAACTCTCTCAATACTTGGGTGGACAAGTATTGTGTAGAAAACTAATTGTGATTTCTAGGTTGGAAGAACCCCTATTTATAGAGGAGTTTTCCTAGTACAAAAAGGAGAATAAAAACATACTGTTGTTTCTTGGAACAAGAAACACACGCCTGTTTCTCTCTTTTTCCCTAGAAAATAAGATTCTGAGTTCTAGTTAAATATGGGCACTGCAGGGACCACAAAATTAATTATTGAGGCTTCCTATTATGGAAATAATTCAATAAATTAAATTGAATTATTCTCACCATAATAAATTACAAATCATTCCACTAAAAATTCATAATTGCACTCCTCTATTTTTATTTCGAAATTCTCTATCAAACACTTATGTATTTCTCCATGTTAAGGTTACAGATACTAATCAATAAATTAAATTGCTGACGAATTTAATTCAATGATTAATTTCCTTTAGAGCAATACTTAACTTATTTCATATGTCGGATTCATAAATCCACCGGCCGGGTTTACATATGAAAACTTATAAGCATCTCATAAAAGGCGTATCATCAATCTCTATACCGAGACATGGATTCTATCAACTAACTTATTATTTCACCAATATATATTATTATCATCCAATCTATCAGGCATATTGACCCGTCTCAGGATCTCGCCTTTTAATAAATCAAAACGATAATTAATATATACAACTCATAATAGTTATATCAAGATTGAGAATATAAGTACATTTAATAGTTTAGAGAATATGTTTTTATCAGTCAGTCTAAAACATCTATCTCTACTCGGTCCTGTTCAATACATACAAAATGCACTAGCACGAGAAGTTAGAACTATACCATTCTCGTAATCAAGATAAATTACTTTAATCTCGTGCTACAATCATTCTGATTGTTTGTCCAAATTCCATCTACGATTGTGAACTATAACTTTAACTTATAAGAACTGATGATTTAATCTTCTGTGTATAAGCTTAAACTCTATACACCAAATCATCTACTATATATATATAGCATGAGGCTCACATACATGTGAAATATTCGATGCCAAACTTGTTCATAACATAATCATACCCCGAATCGTCATACTATTCATGAATTAGGGTTTTGAAATCAATTCGTAAGCATTGATGGAACATCGGGTGTCTTGTCTTGCATCATACTTCATAACATGGAAAGACTTGCATACTTCATGACTTGTAAAATTTGCATGGCTCTAGTTCAATTTCACAAAACATATACTTTCATAGAACATAGGAACTAGGTATGCACATGCTTGAAAATCCATAAGGAATATGCTATCAAAATCCAATTTGCTTAAAACAACTTTCATGCATGTAGAAATTTCCATGGTTAAGCTTCAATTCATGAAATAAGAGTCAACATGTAAAAACCCATGTGAAATCATGCAATTTAATCGTAATTTCATAATCAAATCATGAGAAGATCATATTTAGCAAAACCTATAAGAATTTGATAAGAACCCTAATTTGAAGATCATGAAATCAAAATTTGAATTAGGGGTTTTGGGCACAAGGGTGAAAGAAACCCATTGTTGAATACCCACATACCTTGGGTGAAGATAACCCACTTGAATTGGAAAGACTTAGGAGGCTTGATCTTGAAGCTTGAGACCTTGAGCTTGGAGAATTCTTTTCCTTTTTGGGAGAGGAGTGAAAATCCTACTTGAAATAGCCAAAACGACCTCACTTAGGAATTAAAAGGGTGGGAAATGACCAAAATACCACTGGGATTTAACTTAGAAAAATCAGGAAAAAAAGCCGGCTTCAGGTCCTACGGATTGGTTCCACGGGTCATCGTTTGGATGACGACTCGTGGTTCCAATTCGTGGAACCTGGTCATCTGGACAGCCTGCAAAAGACAATCTACGACTCGACAGGACGAATCCGTCGTTTGAATGACGGATCTTCAAATCGAGTCGTGGAACCTGGGAAAACCATCTCTCTGATCTATTTCCACGAGTCAACAAGATGGACCCTTCGTTTGAACGACGAGTCGTCATCTGGACTCGTGGTTCCTGGGGGCACTGTCAGCCTACAAGTCTGTTTCCACGAGTTGGAATCACGACCCGTAGAATGAACTATGGTCCTTGAAAACCACTCGTGGTTCTCAGACCTGAGAGCAAACCAGCAGAAGGAAACCACGATCCATTCCACGGTCCGTGGTTCAAACCACTGTCCGTGGTTTGGACCCGTAATCCATGAAACATGAATTTTCTGAGACCTTTTTAACTTAGATAGCTGGATATATTTTTGGGGTGTTACAATATCTCCCCCTTGGGATCATTCGTCCTCGAATGAAGATTTAACGAGGAAAACTGAGGAGAAAGCAACCCAACTAAACATCAAAACATGAAAATCAAAGAGTAAATATAAAACCTGAACTTTTCAGCTTGAAAACACGATAAACTAACTTCGTAAAACATGGATGCATGCTAGAATCATGAGAGGAACTGATGGAATAGAATCGGAGGGACATACTAAAGAGGAAACTAGTACCTCAAGCTGAAACTGAATCGGAAGGAAAGAGATGAGGATATTTGGCCTTCATGGCCTCTTCCGCTTCCCAAGTAGCTCCTTCAACAAGCTGATTTCTCCAAAGAACCTTTACTGAAGCAACTTCTTTATTCCTCAACCTCTGAATTTGACGATCAAGGATCTCCACGGGAACCTCCTCATAAGTAAGACTATCCTTCACACCCACATCCTCCAAAGGGACAATCAAGCTCGAATCACCAACACACTTCTTCAACAAGGAAACATGGAAAACTGGATGAACCGCTTCCAACTCTGTTGGCAACTCCAACTCATACGCAACGCTACCAACTCTCCTTAAAATTTGATAAGGACCTACAAAATGGGGACTAAGCCTTCCTTTCTTGCCAAACCTTATCACATCCTTCATGGGTGACACCTTAAGGAAAACCCAATCCTCAACCTCAAATTCCAACTCCCTTTTCCTCACATCCGCATAAGATTTTTGTCGACTCTGAGCGGTCTTCAACCTTTCCCGAATAAGCTGAACCTTCTCCATGGTCTCATGCACAGAATCTGGACCAATCAAGGCTGCCTCACCAACCTCGAACCAACCAATAAGAGATCTACACCTTCGGCCATAAAAGGCCTCATACGGAGCCATCTGGATGCTAGAGTGAAAGCAGTTACTGTAGGCAAACTCGATAAGAGGTAAGTGATCATCCCAATTACCCTTGAAGTCAATCACACACGATATCAACATATCCTCCAAAGTATGAATAGTACGCTCTGCCTGGCCGTATGTTTGAGCATGAAAAGCTGTGCTAAGCTTCACCTGAGTACCAAGACCTTTCTGAAATGATCTCCAAAACTGAGATGTAAACTGAGGAACTCTATCAGAAATGATGGACAAGGGGACACCATGCAATCAAACTATCTCCCAGATGTAGAGTCTGGCATAGTCGTCTACTGAATCAGTAGTTTAACAGCCAAGAAGTGGGATGACTTGGTCATCCGGTCGACAATCACCCAAATGGAATCATGTTGCCTTCGAGTACGAGGCAAACCCGTAATAAAGTCCATATTGATTGCTTCCCATTTCCAAGTGGGAAGGTCAATATCTTGAATCATGCCACCTGACCTTTGATGCTCCACATTTACTTGTTGACAGTTGGGACACTTAGCCACAAACCCGGCTATGTCTCTCTTCATACCATTCCACTAAAATACTTCCCGTAGATCACGGTACATCTTAGTGGCACCCAGATGGATGGAATATCTAGAACTGTGAGCCTCGGTCAGAAGTTGCTGTCTCAACCCATCAATATCTGGCATACATAAATGACCCTGATAGCGAAGCACACCATCTCCCCCTTAGGAGAAAACCTCCACCCGCTGCTGATGAACTGCACCCTTAAGTTGAAGTAGAATGGGGTCCTTGTCTTGCTTTGCCTTCACCTCAGCTACCAAAGATGATTCAGCACCATTTTGTATAATCACACCACCTTCTGTCGAGTCCATAAGGTGAACTCCCAACCGAGCTAGCCTATGAACCTCCTTAACCAATTCCTTCTTCCCATCTTCAACGGAAGACACACTTTTCATGTACAGTCTACTCAAAGCATCCGCCATGACATTGGCCTTACCCGGATGGTAAAGCACACTCATATCATAATCCTTAAGAAGCTCCAGCCACCTCCTTTGTCGCAAGTTCAATTCCTTTTGAGTGAACACATACTGAAGACTCTTATGATCGGTGAATACATCCACGTGCACACCATACAAGTAGTGTCTCCAAATCTTTAAAGCGAAGACCATGACTGCCAACTTAAGGTCATGAGTAGGATAGTTCTTCTCATGAGTCTTAATCTGTCTCGAAGCATAAGCAATCACCTTACCACACTGCATCAAAACACAACCCAAACTAATCCTAAAAGCATCACAATACACCACAAAATCATCTAGGCCCTCAGGTAGAGCTAACACTAGAGCTGTGGTTAATATAGTCTTTAATTCCTGAAAGTTCTTCTCGCACAAGTCGGACCACTGAAATTTTACCTTCTTCTGAGTCAATCGGGTCAAAGGGGAAACAATGGAAGAATCCTTCCACAAACTTTCTGTAGTAACCAACCAAACCCAAAAAGCTCCTAATATCAGACGGAGAAGTAGGTCTAGGCCAGTTCTTTACTACATTTATCTTTTGAAAATCAACCCAAATACTATCTTTAGTCACAATATGACCCAGAAAAGCAACAGACTGTATCCAAAACTCACACTTGCTAAACTTAGCAAACAACTGTCTATCCTTGAGAGTTTGCAACACAACCTTCAAGTGATCTGCATGCTCCTCCTCACTCCGAGAGTAGATGACGATATCATCAATGAAAACAATCACAAACATATCTAGATACTGTTTGAACACACGGTTCATCAAATCCATAAAAGCTGCAAGAGCATTCGTTAGACCAAAAGACATCACAACAAATTCATAATGACCATAGCGAGTTCTGAAGGCTGTCTTTGGAATATCACACTCTCTAACACGAAGCTGATGATAACCGGATCTAAAGTCGATTTTGGAGAAGAAACTAGCACCCTGAAGCTGATCGAACAAGTCATCAATTCTAGGAATGGGATACTTATTCTTGAATGTAACCTTGTTCAACTGGCAGTAATCAATACACATTCTAAGAGAGCCATCTTTGTTTCGAACAAACAAAACTAGGGCACCCCATGGAGAAATGCTAGGCCTGATGAAACCTTTATCAAGAAGATCCTTCAACTGATCTTTCAACTCTTTGAGTTCTGAGGGAGCCATTCTATAGGGAGGAATAGAGATAGGATTCGTATCCGGGAGAAGATCTATCCCAAAGTCTATCTCTCGCTCGGGAGGGACTCCGGGTAAATCCTCAGGAAACACTTTTGGAAACTCATTCACAACAAGAACAGACTGAAGGGATGGGGTTTTGGACTCCGTGTCCATAACCCGTACTATGTGATAAACATACCCCTTTGAAATCATCTTCCTAGCCTTAAGATAAGATATGAAATGGCCTTTTGAAGAAGGGGGACTACCTTGCCATTCTAAAACGGGTTCATTTGGGAACTTGAAACTGACAACCCGAGTACGACAATCAATAGAAGCATAACATGCATACAACTAAGCCATACCAAGAATGACATTAAAATCAGTCATCTCCAACTCTACTAGATCCGCTGAAGTGACTCTATGAAGGACTGAGATAGGGCAATTTTGGTAGATTCTTTTAGCTAGGACTGACTCACTAACAGGAGTAGAAACACAAAATTATTCTAAAAGCAATTCAGAACAAACTTCAAACTTGCATGCTACAAAAGGGGTCACAAAAGATAAGGAAGCACCGGGGTCCAACAAATCATACACATCGAAAGAGAAGACTTTCAACATACCAGTAACCACATCTGGGGAACCCTTTTGATCCTGACGAGAGGCATAGCATAAAGGCGATTCTGAAACTGACCACTAGAACTAAAAGCTCTGCCCTGTTGGGCTGGTCGACCTCCCAAGTCGTGGGGACCGCGTCCCTCACCCTAGTCTCTTTCCATTGCGTGAATCAAATATGAGCCACATCCTTGAGTTGATAGGATGCAAGCTCAACACAATCAGCCCCAACCACTTGCATAACTTCAAAGATTTTCTTCACTTCATCAATAAAGTTGAGCGGATCCTCACTCACTTTTGAACCCCAAAATTCAGGTGAGTTCATCCGGACAAAGTCACGAACTCGGGCCGCTACCCCACCTTGAGGATGAACGGGGGCAGGAGATTGCTGATTGGCCTGAGTGGCCAAAGTCTGGGATAGAAAATGGATGTCATTCCTGAAATCCTCATTCATGACATCAGGAACCGGAACGGGAGGAACAACATTCCGAGCGGCTCGGGGTGGCATAGCACGTCGAGGAGGCATAGTCTGAAACGAACAAGATAAGGATTAAAGGGACATTAAAGTTAAGTTCTATCGCACGATGTGATCATGAAAGAAGTGAAGTTTTTCCTAAGACATCTCGTAGCTTCCCTCTCATATGTGTGGCGCGCTTCACACACATGAAAGAGACTCTACTCGATGCGGCTTTCAGATATCCTAGGACTCTTGAACCTGAGGCTCTGATACCAAGTTTGTCACGCCCCGAAGTCACCCCCTGGACGTAACACGGGACTTGGGACCACAACTGCCCCAAGCTAACCCCTTGGTCATAGCATACTCAAGCATAACAATAAATAAGAGCGGAAGCATAATAGGGGAAATCCAAAAGTAGATAACATAATAGACAAGTTTGGAACCATATAAAGATACAAAGTCTAGAAAGAACTTTAGATACTGTCTGTGTCTGAGAAGCCTCTACATGGCAGAAGGAGTTGCTAGGACAAGACCCTAGCTAACTCGAAGTACAGAGTTAAGAAGCTAACATAACTAGGAACATATATAGTCCTCGACCTAAGAGGACTCACTACCAGCTGATAAGATGTGGCCTGAGAACTCCAGCCACGAGTTTGAGAAGGAACACCTGAATCTGCACCATCAAAGGATGTAGCGCAAGATTTGCGTCAGTACTATGGAATGTACTGAGTATGAGAGCAATGCATAAATCATGACAAAATAGTTTAAAACATGCTTAAAGTGATTCATCACATAAAGAGAAAGGCATGGACAAGTAATAAGATAAGGAGCATAAGTCATGAAAAGGTTTAAGTTTCATATATAAGGTCATATAACTTCATAGCGTAAAATAATCATGCGGGAGTTTCTCTTAACCGACATTAAACCATGCTGAGCTACATGGAGTCCGGTGTCATTGCCCCACACCAAAAAAGGTTGTCCTAACCTGCCAAAGTTAGAACCATTTCATACCAGGATCCTGTCATCATAAGCCTCAAAAGGCAACCTATGGTGGCACGTAGTTCTGGGACTCAAGGTACTCTCATCCAATCTATCAGGCATATTGACCCATCTCAGGATCTCGCCTTTTAATAAATCAAAACGATAATTAATATATACAGCTCATAATAATTATATCAAGATTGAGAATATAAGTACATTTAATAGTTTAGAGAATATGTTTTTATCAGTCAGTCTAAAACATCTATCTCTACTCGGTCCTGTTCAATACATACAAAATGCACTAGCACGAGAAGTTAGAATTATACCATTCTCGTAATCAAGATAAATTACTTTAATCTCGTGCTACAATCATTCTGATTGTTTGTCCAAATTCCATCTACGATTGTGAACTATAACTTTAACTTATAAGAACTGATGATTTAATCTTCTGTGTATAAGCTTAAACTCTATACACCAAATCATCTACTATATATATATATATATATATATATATATATATATATATATATATATATATAGCATGAGGCTCACATACATGTGGAATATTCGATGCCAAACTTGTTCATAACATAACCATACCCCGGATCGTCATACTATTCATGAATTAGAGTTTTGAAATCAATTCGTAAGCATTGATGGAACATCGGGTGTCTTGTATTGCATCATACTTCATAACATGGAAAGACTTGCATACTTCATGACTTGTAAAATTTGCATGGCTCTAGTTCAATTTCATAAAACATATACTTTCATAGAACATAGGAACTAGGTATGCGCATGCTTGAAAATCCATAAGGAATATGCTATCAAAATCCAATTTGCTTAAAACAACTTTCATGCATGTAGAAATTTCCATGGTTAAGCTTCAATTCATGAAATAAGAGTCAACATGTAAAAACCCATGTGAAATCATGCAATTTAATAGTAATTTCATAATCAAATCATGAGAAGATCATATTTAGTAAAACCTATAAGAATTTGATAAGAACCCTAATTTGAAGATCATGAAATCAAAATTTGAATTAGAGATTTTGGGCACAAGGGTGAAAGGAACCCATTGTTGAATACCCACATACCTTGGGTGAAGATAACCCACTTGAATTGGAAAGACTTAGGAGTCTTGATCTTGAAGCTTGTGACCTTGAGCTTGGGGAATTCATTTCCTTTTTGGGAGAAGAGTGAAGTAATGAGAAGGAACTTAGGCTAATAAGGGTGAAAACCCTACTTGAAATAGCCAAAACAACCTCACTTAGGAGTTAAAAGGGTGAGAAATGACCAAAATACCCCCGGGATTTAACTTAGAAAAATCAGGAAAAAGAGCCGGCTTCAGGTCCTACGGATTGGTTCCACGGGTCATCGTTTGGATAATGACTCGTGGTTCCAATTCGTGGAACCTGGTCATCTGGACAACCTGTAGAAGACAATCTACGACTCGATAGGACGGATCCATCGTTTGAATAATGCGTCATCAAATCGAGTTGTGGAACCTGGGGAAAACTATCCCTCTGATCTATTTTCACGAGTCAACAGGACGGACCCGTCGTTTGAACGACGAGTCATCATCTGGACTCGTGGTTCCTGGGGGCACTGTCAGCCTACAAGTCTGATTCCACGATTTGGAATCACGACCCGTAGAATGAACTACGGTTCGTGAAAACCACTCGTGGTTCTCAGACCTGAGGGTAAACCAGTAGAAGGCAACCACAGATCCATTCCATGACCCGTGGTTCAAATCACGATCCGTGGTTTGGACCCGTAATCCGTGGAACATGAATTTTCTGAGACCTTTTTAACTTAGATAGCTGGATATATTTCTGGGGTGTTACAATCAGGTCTAGTACACAACATCGCATACCTGAGGCTTCCTACAGCTGATACATAAGGAACTGCCTTCATGTTTTCTGTCTCCTCATCTGTCTTAGGACATTGATCCTTAGATAGGAAAATTCCATGTCTGAAAGGAAGAAATCCTTTCTTTGAATCATGCATGCTGAACCTGGTAAAAATAGTATCAATGTAAAGAGCCTGAGATAAGCCTAACATCTCTTTCTTGCGATCACGTAGAACCTTGATCCCAAGGATGTGAGCAGCTTCTCCCAAATCCTTCATATCAAAATTATTGGACAACCATTCCTTAACTGAATTCAACAAGCCCACATTATTTCTTATGAGCAAGATATCATCTACAAACAATATCAGAAACACCACCTTATCTCCAATTCACTTTTTGTACACACAAGATTCTTCAAGACATTGCTCAAAACCAAAAGTTTTAACCGCATTATCAAAATAAGTGTTCCATGCCCTAGAAGCTTGCTTTAATCCATAAATAGATCTTTTAAGCTTGCACAACATGTGTTCTTGACCTTTTTGAATGAAACCGTCTGGTTGTCGCATAAAAATGCTTTCATCAAGACTTCCATTAAGGAAAGCTGTTTGACATCCATTTGCCAAATCTCATAATCATAATGAGCAGCAATGGATAAGAGAATTCTAATAGACTTAAGCATGGCTACTGACGAAAATGTTTCCTCATAGTCGATCCCTTCTTTTTGAGTAAACCCTTTTGCAACAAGCCTAGCTTTATAAGTTTGCACTTTTTCGTCTACTCCTCTCTTTTTCTTATAGATCCACTTGCATCCAATGGGTTTGACTCCATCTACAGGTGGTTCTACGAGATCCCAGACTTTATTGGAATACATGGACTCCATTTTTGATTTCATAGCAATAATCTATTTTTCTGCATCTTTATCCTGTAGTGCTTCATCGTAATTCACGGATTCGGTATTCAACTCTTCAGGGATTCTGTCAAAAGACTCTCCCAAGAGTGCATACCAAATTGGTTTTCTTACGTCTCTCCTACTACGATGAGGCACTATAAGAGGCAGGTACTGAAAGGGGTGCACTAGTATGATCTTGTGGTTGAACCACATCATTTATAGGATCTTGAGTCTCTATGTTATCCTCAGCACCTTGCGGTGTGAGAATATCAACGACTTCTTCCTCTTGTGCAATTTTCTCAATACTACTCCCACTACGTTGATGCAATGAATTTTTGGAAGCTTGTACTTGTGGAACAGTATGTTTATTAATATCTCTCCCACTACTAAAAGACAATGGTATGTTAATTCTAACATCTGGGGTTTAAATTTGATTTTCATTATTGTCAGTAGATTAATTTTGATTCGTTATCTCTTTGCTTAATTCCCGTAAAACTAGTTTACTTCTAGGAATGTGATTTGTTAAAAAAATCTCTTTCTAGAAACTTGGCATTTGTACTTACAATGACCTTCTTTTCTTTAGGATTATGAAACAGACCACCTTTCGTTCCTTTAGGGTACCCAATAAAAACACAAACTTCTGTTCTTGGTTCCAATTTTTCTGCCTTCCCTTTCAGCACATGTGCTGGACATCCCCAAATCCGAACATGTTTTGAACTAGGTTTGTGCCCAGTTCATAGTTCTATGGGTGTCACAGGTACAGATTTAGAAGGAACTAAGTTCAAAATATAGTTTGCAGTTTCTAGTGCATATTCACAAAATGAAAAAGGCAAATCAGAGTAACTCATCATAGATTTAACCATTTCTAAAAGAGTCCGATTTCTTCTTTCTGCTACACCATTCTGTTGTGGCATTCTAGGCGCAAACATTTGAGACGTAATTCCTTGTTCTGATAAGTAACTAATGAACTCTGTAGAGAGGTACTCGTCACCACGATCAGATCGTAGTGACTTGATATATTTTCCATGTCGCTTCTCCGTTTCTGTCTTAAACTCTTTGAATTTCTCAAAGCATTCAGACTTACAGTGCAACAAATAAATATATCCATATTTTGAGTAGTCATCAATGAAAGTCACGAAATACTCATAACCACCTCTCGCTTTAACGTTCATCGGGCCACACAAATCAGAATGAATTAACTCTAGTTTATCATTGGCTGTATTTCCTTTTGAGGGAAAGGGTTCTTAGTCATTTTTCCTTCTAAACAGGATTCACATGTTGGTAGTGCCTCCACTTTTAATGAACGTAAAGGTCCATCTCTAACCAACCTTGAAATCCTGTCTAGATTTATATGGCATAGACGCAAGTGCCATAAATAGGTCTCATTAAATTCAGAAGATCATTTTCTTTTACTAGAAAGGTTAACATTATTCAGTTCAATAGTTTGTTGCAGTTCAGGAGAGACATTAATAATAAAAAGACCATCAATCAATGTACCAGCAGAGATAAAATATTTATTATAGCCAATAACACAATCGTTATCAGAAAAATTAATATTATAACCATCACTTAAAGCTCTAGAAACTGAAATCAAATTTCTTCTAACAGCAGGTGCATATAATGCGTCTGTTAAAATTAAAACTCTACCACTATCAAACGAGATACTAATATTTTCTAATGCTAAAGCTGGAGCTGTTGAGCCATCTGCTTGAAAAATACTAACTTCACCTCTAATCAGCTTGCGCATGTCTTGAAACCCCTGCATTGTAGTGCAGATGTGATCAGTGGCTCCTGAGTCTACACACCATGATGTAGTAGAAACAGCCGCTAAACACGTTTCAACAACAAGTGAAAGTGAGTTATCTAGACAATGTGCCATCCAAGACGTAGCAAGAGTTAGGAGAGGTAGACTGAACATGACACAACTTCAGCTTACTAAGGACTTGATCCTAGTAGGAAGATATGGAGGTCGAGAATTAGAGTAGAAGATTAGTAGGTAGCCGAGTGTGATCGCCCATTAGGTGGGAGAGGCAGGGGGCTAGCCCCATATCCTCTTCTCCTTATAAGTAGTACTATTTAGTAATTGCATAGTTTCTTATTCTTTCAAAAAAAAATTCTATTTGTTGCTTCATTTTGCTATCATATTTTTCTTGCTACCCTTCTCCAAATAACTTGGTCTATCAGAAACAACCTCTTTGCCCCACAAAGGTAGGGGTAAGGTTCATCTTACCCTCCCGAGATCTCACTTATGTTGTTGTTGTAGCTTTGATCTTATACTGGGTATGTTATTGTTTTTATCGTAGCTTTCATCATTTCATAGAAAAGAAAAATAATAACCTTGGAGCTTTTCACTGTACAAAGTTCAACCATAACATACCTTTTGAATTCTGATTGCTATTCACTAAACAAGGTGTGACAGTGACTCAAATTCAATTCATTTATTTTACATGTTCCATTGATCCACATTGACATTGCATAGCAACAAAGTTGCTAACTGGTAAATTTTTTCCCCATTTACACTTATACTATGACGGATATACATGCTTTATACTAACAAGTAGTACATCATTTACTTGGCACATCATTTGGTTTGCTGTCCATATTTTTGTAAAAGGATGCGACCACAAGGAAATAAATGAAGTTTACTGATCCCAGGGTACAACAGAGCCAGAATACATTGTCCATTCTCCCATCATTGATATTATCAGGCAACCATCCTGATTGTCTTTGAACCAGATCAATCAACACGTTCCCTAGATAGAACGCAATTCCAATAAACAATGAAACCATTGCGGTTGAGGTGTTCTTCAGTGATGTTGGAAATTCTTGGTAATAAAATGCGATATGTCCTGGAAAATGGAATCCTTCTCCGATTCCATTTAGAGCTAGCTGTGGTAGTAGCCAGAAGACGGACATTGGGACGATGGCATCCTTTTTTCCTTGGAGATGGTGTGATCTAGCAACCCTCAGTCGCCTAGACTCAACCAGGGCGGACACAGCCATGCACGCTATAGTTAGCGCATGGCCTATGCCAACGCGCTGAAGAGGAGTGAGAGAAAAGCTTGTGTACTTAGCTAGGAAAGGGTTTAGTAGTCGGTCAATGATGGATATGGCTATACAAGTAAATAACAATATGAAGACTAACATAGAACCTGCTGGAATCTCGAAATGAGGTCCCATATGGCGATCCATTTTGAGAGCCTGAAGCGTTAGAAGGCTCAATTGCATGACCAGTTGAGTGGATATTAGTAAACCACTAGCCCATAGAGGAAAAAGCTTGATCAGGCTTTTCAAATCTTCTACTTGCTGCACTGTGCATAGTCTCCAGGGGTTACTAATCGAGCCATCTGGTTTGGTGTCTCCCTCAGTAATAAAAGCTGCACAATTCAAGAACCTGTACAACAGGATTTGTATATCAGCTAATCAATTGTGACAGAGAGCACATATAAGCAGAGCAAACAGGGGGAAAAAGATGCTTACTTGAAGAATTTGGTAGGAATTGGACAAGTTGTTAGTGTGGTTTTGTCACTTGGATTATGGTAGTAGTGTTGAGTTTGTTCAGAAAGAGGGACTCTCCATTTCTGAATGGAAGCGACTACCACACGTGTTAAGCTGACGAAAGGGCTGCCTCCTTGTTCCTTAACATGGCGATAGAAACGTTTGCCAGCAAGGAAAATTGCCAAGCCAAGGATGTTACAAGCCACAGATATACAAAAACCCCATGCCCAACTGATATTGTCCTCCACATAAACGATGAACGCGGTGCTTAAAGCCCAGCACAAGTAAAAGATGAATATGTACCAATCAAAGAACATTGCCTGGTGTTTTGGCTTATCAAATTGATAAGCTCCCATGGGTGCAATCGTAAAACGCGTGCCCGCAATCCCTATAGATGCTAGTGCCAGAGCCACATACAAAAATACATATTGGTTTGTTGAGGGGCTTGTGCAGAGATTGGATCCATCACCACATGCTAGAGGTCTTAATGCATCAATTGCTGCTGTCAACAGTAGAAGCAATATACCCTGCAAATGCAAAACAAGAAACCAAAAATATGATTCTTGGATCCTTTTTCTGTTTTCAAGAAAAGAGGATGAAACTAACAAGGGGTTAGTTTCACCAATGGTCACTAAACTATGTCTTTGTAAAACTAAAGTTACAAAACTATTTGAGATAATGGTCAAAAACACTCCTGAAGTATCACCTTTTTGCGAGTTTCATACCTGAACTATCATGTGTTCGCGTTTTCTACCTGAACTATCACCAACTATTATCAAAACACACCTCGAAGCTGACTAGACCTAGTGTTTGAATACAATCGCCAAAAGACGCGTGACAACTTAATGTAGCCGCAAAATTTCGTCCATATGGCAGCTGACTCATTGATTTTGAGGTGTATTTTGATAAATAGTTAGTGATAGTTCAAGTAAGAAACGCAAACACCTGATAGTTCAGGTACGAAATTCACAAAAACATGATACTTCAGATTTGCTTTTGACTATGTACAGTTACTAAACTAACTATTTGTAACATTAAAGTCACAAAACTAGTTTACAAGAGAGTTGGTTTCTATACCAGAGCAGAGATAAGTGAAGAAATCCAAATGACAGAAAAACAACCAAGACAAGAGTCAGCAATGATCCCACCAACAATGGGAAAAATTGTTGTCAATCCATTGACAACATTGAAAACTTTAGCAGCAGCAATGCTATTCATGTTGAACTCATTTATCAGAAAAACAATCAGATTGCTAGTCCACCCTCCAGCCGCGAGCGATACACCCGCCATGGTTGCTGAAATTTAGCAATCTAAATTGTTAACTCTCACATATCTTAACATTTGGCAACAAAGTAAAGTAAACTAAAGTAGACGCAGAAGCGAATCTAAGATTTGAAGTTTATGAGTTCCTACATCGAACCTCAAGTTAATATACAATAATAACTGCGTCCACAGTCACATTTTACATTTGTGGATCGTATATACATACGTAAAAAGTATTAAAATGACAAACTTTAAATCCTGAATTCGACTCTTAACGGAAACGTACCTATAATGAAGGGGAATGTTATCCAACCACCATTTTTCCTAGCAGAAGAGGACTGCATTGCCACTTCATCAACATGACTTGCTGAATTTTCCATTTGCTAAGCTGAAAGTCAAGTAGAAAGAAGAAACAGATATTTGTTTCTACTTGCAATGGATTCTTATTATTATTTTTCAAAATATATAGAATGAAATATTTTTTGAGTATATATTATTTATGGAGAACGTGGCCCTTATCATCCAGTTTCTGGATCTAACCAATTGCACAGAAATTCATAAGCTATGAGGAATATAATAGAAGATACTCCTGTCTCATATTAGTTGCTATGTTTCGCTTCTCGAGAGTCGAACTATATATGTGAATTGTGACTAGTATTTTAAAATATTTTTCCTGATCAAATTAACCTAAGAAAAGTTGTACTCCCTCCGTCTCGATTTGTTTGACCCTTTCTTCTTTTTAGTCCGTTTAAAAAAGAATGACCCTTATTTTTTTAGCAACTTTTCAATTTCAACTTTTCACCTGACATGTTTAAAACCACAAGATTAAAGGACATTTTGGTACATTTGACATATTTTTAATTTAGGACCACAAGATTTAAAACTCCGTGTCAAGTCAAAACAGGTCAATCAATTTGAAATGGAGGGAGTAACTTATATACTTATGGTATATCTAAATTTTCAATATAAAATATTGAGTTGATCTAATCCAATTTGGCTTCGAAAATGACTCAAATTGACTTTTAATTCAAAAAAAAACATGACAATTAATTTGGGATGGAGAGAGTAGTATTTAAGAACGAGTTAAATTTAATCAAACGAAGTCCAAATAAATAAAACATTAGGCATACCTAAAATCTGAATATATAAAAAGAGGTGAATCATGAATGCGAAAAATACTATAGAATATAAACGTATGTTTGTTTTCAATAATATTTGGAGGACTTAGCATTAAACTATACAAAGATTAACAGAAAGTCATCTCCTAAATACAGTTTACTAATTTCTTCCTAGTTAATGATTGGACTATGATGAAACAATATCAAGTTGGCTATTTTTTTACCTCATTTTTTATTTCCTTGTTTTATTGAAGAGAATAAACAATTATCCAAATTCATTCGTGTGTGTTTGGTGGGGAAAAATATTTTTTGAAGAATATTTATCAGAAAATTAAAAATAGTCTGTTTGGCTAAACTTTTAAAATCAACTTATTTTGAAAAGTGCTTATTCCAAAAGTGTTTTTCAAAAAGTACTTTTGATAAGAAGTAATTTGTGTTTGGCCAAAAATTTAAAACACACTTTTGAGCAGCAATTAATGTTTGGCCAAACTTTTAAAAAGTGTTTTTAAGTGTATTTTTTTCAAAAGTGTTCTTCAAATAAGTGCTTTAAGGAAGAAACCACTTCTTTTAGCTTCTGAAAAACAGCTTCTGCTACTCCCGAGAGCACTTATTTTCTTTCAAAAGCTTGATCAAACACTTCATTTTTTAAAACGGAGAAGGGCCTAAATTACTCTTCAAGTATTGAAAATGGTACAAATATACCCTCCTTCCACCTTTGGGCTCTAAAATACCCTTTTCATCCACTTTTGAGCTTTAAAATACCCTTCTCATCCACCTTTGGGCTCTAAAATACCCTTCTCATCCACCTTTGGGCCCTATTTAGCCCTTTCCCTTAACAAAACCCTTTAGAAAAAATGATTAGGATTTTCATTTAATATGTAACAACATTTTATTTGTTGAAATTGCATAACACACCAACATTAGAAGTCTAATTACACTCCATGCCTATAGTTTAAATCAATTACGCTTCTTGCCAATTAGTCAAACTATTGGTATATAGCCTCTCCTTCTCCCATCTATTTCTCTCACCACTCTCCTCCCTCTCTCCCCAATCTCGCTCCCCTCTCTTCCCTCCCCCTTCCTCTCGGTGCCTCTCTTCCTCCCTCCATCTCTTTCTCACCTTTTCTCTAAATACAATTCTCAATTGATATGTTTGTATATAACATATATGTATAACACAAAGAGGAGAGAAAGAGAAATTGTATTCGTTGATATGAATTGTATTTTCTATTTAGTGATACGAATTGCATTTATATTCGTTGATACAATTGAATACAAATTGTATTTCGTTGATACGAATTATATTTGTATTTGTAATATATATATAATACAAAGAGGAAATAAAGAGAAATTGTATTCGTTGATACAAATTGTGTTTTCTATTAATTTGTTGATACAAATTGTATTTGTATTTGTTGATATGATTGAATACAAATTGTATTTCGCTTACGAATTATATTTGTATTCGTTGATACAATTGAATACAAATTGTATTTCGTTAATACGAATTGTATTTGTATTCGTTGATATAATTGAATACAAATTATATTTCATTGATACGAATTGTATTTGTATTCATTGATACAATTGTATCCGAAAGAAGAAAGAGAGAGAGAGAGAGAAGGGGGGGGGGGGGAGGGTGAATCCTATTAACTTAATCAAATTTGGATTAATCAAAACCTATTAACTTACTAATCAAAACCTATTAACTTACCAACCCAATTTGGATCCCAGATTTAGCTCCCCTTCATTTTTCATCTCTCCATTTTTTTTCAAGTTCTTATTTAGATTAGAAACATATGTCATAGATTTAATTTAATGACTAAGATTTAGTAAAATAAAAATAAGTCTTAATTATGATTAAAATAATTAATTACTTTCATTTATTTACTCCAAAATAAGGCAATTCCATAATTCTAGCTATTAAATTTATTTTAATTATATTATTATTTATTTTATCAAATATTCAAATATCTGATTGCTATATTACAAGCTGTCACGATCCGATTTCTCAGGTCATGATGGCACCTACAACCCCCCAGTAGGCGAACCAATCCCCTTAGCCCGAAACGATTAGAAACGAGCTACTACCTAACCAAAACGCACAATAAGCGAAAGAAGCGGAAGCAGAATGTAAAGGTAGACAGAGCGGAAGCAAAACTCGAATATATACATAAAGAAAACTATACCAATCCCAAGACTTGGTATCGACAGTACAGAAGCTTCTAAGAGAGTACAAGTGCTAGAAGTAACAAAATACAATACAAGTTTATCTCCGAAAGTACAAGGAGTAACAAATAGAAAAGATGAGATGTGGTTAAGCCCCGACCGTCAGGCGCTCACCCTAGTCTCGAATATCCACAAAATCTGCACGAGTCTCCAGCGTGATCAACGGCGAAAGCTCAACTAATATCTGCACCAAAAAGTGCAGAAGTGTAGTATGAGTACCCGTTATTTATAATACATGAATAAAGTTATACTAAATTTTAGTTATAATTTTTTTTAAAGCGGGAGGACTTCTATTCTAACATTGAAATTTCTTTCCAACATTCAAAATTAGGCTAAAAATAATTTGAGTGAAAAAAATTGTAGCAAAAAAATTAAAGTAAAAATGATGCTGGACAAAATTTACTCAAGCCTCAAGGCAAGTGAGAATATTTTTTTATATTTAGGAAAGATATCTTGTACAACTAAAATTGTAGGATTAAAATAATATTTTGAAAGTAAATATATGAAAGTAATTAATTATTTTAATCATAATTAAGATTATTTTTAATTTACTAAATCTCAATCATTAAATTAAATCTATGACATATGTCTCTAATCTAAATAAGAACTTGGAAGAAATGGAGAGATAAAAAATGAAGAGAAGCTAAATCTGAGATCTGAATTGAATTTATGAGTTAATAGGTTTTGATTAATTAAAATTTCAACAAATAAAATATTGATACATATTAAATGAAACCAAAAATAAGTAGAAGCAATATACCCTGCAAATGCAAAACAAGAAACCAAAAATATGATTCTTGGATCCTTTTTCTGTTTTCAAGAAAAGAGGATGAAACTAACAAGGGGTTAGTTTCACCAATGGTCACTAAAATATGTCTTTGTAAAACTAAAGTTACAAAACTAGTTCACGAATAATTAGTTTAGTAACTTTACTGTTACAAAAAGTAGTTGCCTGACCATCGGTGAAATCAACCCAACTAACAAGAAAGTTGGTTTTCTATACCAGAGCAGAGATAAGTGAAGAAATCCAAATGACAGAAAAACAACCAAGACAAGAGTCAGCAATGATCCCACCAACAATGGGAAAAATTGTTGTCAATCCATTGACAACATTGAAAACTTTAGCAGCAGCAATGCTCTTCATGTTGAACTCATTTATCAGAAAAACAATCAGGTTGCTTGTCCACCCTCCAGACGCAAGCGATAATCCCGCCATGGTTGCTGAATTTAGCAATCAAATTTGTTAAATCTCACATATCTTAACATGGGGATTGGCAACAATGTAATCTAGAGGCAGAGGCGAATTCAAGATTTGAAGTTTATGAATTTCTACTGGAAAAGTCCATGAGTTTTGACACAAAACGGACAGTATCACACCATTTAGGTCGTTTTAGACTAGCACGTAACGTACCTATAATAAAGGGGAATGTTATCCAGCCACCATTTTTCCTAGCAGAAGTTAACATGACTTACTGAATTTTCCATTGCTATACTAGATGCAATAGCTCTACTTGAGAGAATATATAAGATGGAAAAATTTCATCAACATTTTTGTGAGTATATATTATTTGGAGAACGTGGTCCATACTGGGGTTTGTAAATATTACTTATCATCCGTTTCACAGAAATTCATAAGCTATTAATATTAGATACTCCCTCCGTTCCATATTAGTTGTCATGTTTTGCTTTTCGAGAGACAAACTATGTGAATTTTGATCAGCCCGGTGCACTAAAGCTCTCGCTATGCGCAAGGTCCGGGGAAGGGCCCGACCACATGGGATCTATTGTACCCAGCCTTACCTTGCATTTCTGCCAGAGGCTGTTTCCAAGGCTTGAACCCGTGACTTTCTACTCAGTCAATAAAAGAGGGATTGAGCTCTTTCTAGTTGGGCCAGGTCTGAAGGGAAAAAAAAATTAGATAAAATATCCATTGAGTTAAATTTCTTATCCAAAAAATAACTCCTTATTTTTTGTTACTCAAAATGGCCATTCGACCATTTTTTATTATGAAAATTGGTCATTCGGCCACACTAATTTTTGGTGAAGTACAGGCGGGACTGTTTTTCTCTTTTTGATCAGTGCACGCATTTTGTATTTTTTGAATCGGTTTTTGCGTGCATTTTTTTTTGCTTGAATCAAATGCTCCAATATAAAAATATTGTATAAACAATGTATATGAATGTATATACATCTCTGATATATAGTTATACATCATGTATATACAATTTATAGACGATCAATACATTATATATACATGCGGTATATATTATATATACACAAATTATACATAATCGTTACATTACATATACATGCAACTATTTTTGTTGAAAATTTATTTTGCCAATGATACATTTACGTAAGAAGCCCTATAAAAATGGGTGAGGTAATATTTTAAAATCACATGTCATTTTTGAAATTATTCAATTTTAGAGTTTTTTTAATTCAGTAAATGTAGGTCTGTTAAAGAAAAAGAAAAATATGTACTATACTATTATTTTTATTGACACAATAAAATTGTCACGGTAAATTATAGTAATTAGTGACAATAAAAATTATGATAAAATACAAATTTAATTTGTAGTTAAAGAATAAATTATCGAGGAACTTTCATAAAATGACTATAGTTTGGGCTTAATTAGAAAAGAGAGGCATGCTAGATTAGGAGAGGGAAGAGAGAGGCGAGCAAGATTTGGGAGAGAGAAGATGAATACATGATGTATTAGTTATATCAGGCAGTGTTTTAAAAGGCGGG
Organism: Jaltomata sinuosa; assembly: GCA_003996215.1. Taxonomy (NCBI): domain Eukaryota; kingdom Viridiplantae; phylum Streptophyta; class Magnoliopsida; order Solanales; family Solanaceae; genus Jaltomata; species Jaltomata sinuosa. The sequence goes on from QJPP01007241.1 coordinate 411,313, forward strand.
GGCATAAGGCGAGGCGTTTTACTTAGCACGGGGCGAGACGTAATCTCCAGGGCGTAATCCCCGGGCGTAAGCCCCATGGATCTTTAATTTTTAATATAGAAAAATAGTATAATAACTCAAAAATTATAAAAAAAAAATACATTAATAATTTTTAAAAATTTAAAACATGATTAAAGAAACTCATAGAAAATAAAACTTCTAACATCACTTTACAAGTAAAAATAATACAATGATATAAAAGCTATTATGAGATTCAAATCAACTCTAACATTTTAACTCCAAACAATAAAAGAATCACAATTTCTTAGAATATATGACGATACTATGCAATTTACCTCTCAAAAAAGAAATAATTAATAAACTATTAGTATTATAATTAAAACGTCACTCCTTCATGAATAAAAAAAAATACTTTCAAATAACAAAACAAAAAAATATGATAATTTTGAGACATAGGAACCAAAAACATGAAGACTAATGACAAGTGAAGATGTAAAATTTGGCTGTGTGTTTTAAAAAGAAATGTTAAGTGATATTCACTCTCACGACATTCTCAAATAGTAAATAAGCAATTAGTTTTCTCAACTTTCTTACTTCTATAGATGAGGAGTACTAAACATCATTCATTTATTGAAGAATTATGAAAATCAACAATGTTGACCAAGAAATTTGACACATAATTGGGTAGAATTGTTAGACGAGCTCCGAGCGTTGGGCGTTAGGCGTGTTTGGGTCGTACGCTCGTGCTCTTAGGGCGTAAGCCTCACAGGACTTAAGCCCCACACGTTAGCCCCGAGGCGTTTTGCCAGTGTCTCGCCCGGGGCGAGCCCCGAGGCGACCCTCAAGATTGTCTTTTAAAACACTGATATCAGGTTGTATCACGAATACAATTGATACCATTGATTTACATTAGCGAATACCATTGTATCAAGTGTATCAATAAATACAATTGTATCAGGTTGTATCAATCAATACAAGTGTATCAACGAATACAATTGTATATCCTTGTGTATTCACTCTGTATCAACAAATACAATTATATCAATTGTATCTGTTTCTTGTGTATTCACTCTGTATCAACGAACATTTGTATCACGAATACAATTGTCTCAACGAATACAATTGTATCAAGTTATATCTACAAACACAATTATAAATTTTTATATGATTAAGAATTCGAAGGAGCTATGTAAAATTCAAACGTTGTAATGAATTTATTTATTTTTAAGAAAAAGAAAAAATTAGCCAAACATATATAGTTTTTTTGAAAAACAATTAGCCAAGAGATCCGTAAACTTCATTATTACATAGTATGTACTAATGGCCATTCGACCATTTTTTATTATAAAAACTGGTCATTCGGCGACACTATTTTTTGGTGAAGTACAGGCGGGACTGCTTTTCTCTTTTTGATCAGTGCATGCATTTTGTATTTTCTGAATCAGTTTTTGCGTGCATTGTTTTTTGCTTGAATCAAATGCTGCAATGTAAAAGTATTGTATAAACAATGTATATAAATGTATATACATCTCTAATATATAGTTATACATCATGTATATACAATTTATACACGATCAATACATTATATATACATGCGGTATATATTATATATACACAAATTATACATGATCGTTACATTACATATACATACAGCTATTTTTGTTGAAAATTTATTTTGCCAGTGATACATTTACGTAAGAAGCCCTATAAAAATGGGTGAGGTAATATTTTAAAATCACATGTCATTTTTGGAATTAATCAATTTTAGAGTTTTTTTTAATTCAGTAAATGTAGGTCTGTTAAAGAAAAAGGAAAATATGTACTGTACTATTATTTTTATTGACACAATAAAATTGTCACGGTAAATTATAGTAATTAGTGACAATAACAATTATGATAAAATACAAATTTAATTCGTAGTTAAAGAATAAATTATAGAGGAACTTTCATAAAATGACTATAGTTTGGGTTTAATTAGAAAAGAGAGGCGTGCTAGATTAGGAGAGGGAAGAGAGAGGCGAGCAAGATTTGGGAGAGAGAAGATGAATACATGATGTATTAGTTATATCAGCCACTATCAGGTTGTATCACGAATACAATTGATACCATTGATTTACATTAGCGAATACTATTGTATCAAGTGTATCAATAAATACAATTGTATCAGGTTGTATCAATCAATACAAGTGTATCAACGAATACAATTGTATATCCTTGTGTATTCACTCTGTAGTCTGTATCAACAAATACAATTATATCAATTGTATCTGTTTCTTGTGTATTCACTCTGTATCAACGAACATAATTTGTATCACGAATACAATTGTCTCAACGAATACAATTGTATCAAGTTATATCTACGAATACAATTATAAATTTTTATATAATTGAGAATTCGAAGGAGCTATGTATAATTCAAACACTGTAATGAATTTATTTATTTTTTTAAAAAGGAAAATATTAGCCAAACAAATATCCTTTTTTTGAAAAACAATTAGCCAAGAGATCCGTAAACTTCATTATTACATAGTATGTACTATGTACTACTCCTACCTTGTACAAGTACAAAAATATAGATGAAAACCAAATGATGTGCCAAGCAAATGATAAATATAATATTATGATAAATAAATATCATCTTAGGCTATAATATCATCTCATTATATATAAATAAACCAAAGTTGATATTTTCTCATCATTGCTTATAAAGATATTTAGAATATATGGTTAAGTTATCTAGGATTTTCTTATGCATAAGTTCGGTCATTTAGTAGGTGCCAGCATTTTATAAAATTGGATTAGGTGGAAAATATCCTACTTGATATCTTCTAATTAATCATTGCTTAGGGATAATGTACTAAAATATGCTTAGGATTTATGACTTTCCTTTATGTTTATAATAAAATATATATAAATTAATATCTGAGTCTTCCAAAAATTATTGAGAACGTGCTATTTATACTATGTAACTTGGTAAATCACTAGGCGATTTCTTCTCTTCTATCTTAATTTAAGTGGATAAAATACTGCTGGTGAGAGATGACAAATATTTCATAGAATTAATCGAAGTGCGCACAAACTGATTCAAATACCATAATTATAAAAAAATATTATGCCACTTGATTGATATTCGATAGCATTTAAGATGACGAATATTTCATAAAATTAATCGAGGTGTGCACAAACTGATCGAAATATCATAATTATATATATAAAAAAAAATGCAACTTGATTGATATTCGATAGCATTTCGCATTCACCCTCCTTTTATTTATTGTTATTTTAGGTAAGCTTGCCTTATTGTTTATTTGGACTATATTTATATAAATAAAATATATTTGGTGCTTTTAATCTCTCTAATCATTTCATAGACTATGTTATTTAAAGAAAGACAATATGTGTCCTAACTCCTACGTATGATTTGTGATTGAAAATCGAACAATATTGTTGACTTTCTTCATCACTAAAGACAAACAGGTTGACTTTTTCATAAAGCAAATTTACAGTATTTTGTACTTCTGGTATAATCTATGAGTATACGAAGTTAATGTAGTTACCAACATTTTTTCTTTTCAAAAAGGTGGGATTTGTCCAAACCAGTATTTGATTGGATATAAAGTTTAACAAATGAATTTAACTTACGTATTTAGCATAGTCCCACAAGTGATATCTCGAAAGATGAAGTGTACGTAGACTTAAGTCTTACCACTATGAGATAGAGAGATTATTTCCAATAAACCCTCGAGTTATGAAAAATGATCTTACAAAAGAGAATTTGACTTGCATATTAATGGTGATGAAAGAAATATATGTAAATAAAATAGGAGTAGTAGTTTGGCAGAGGAAACATCACACCAGAAGTAAAAAATTGGACAATTTAATACATATGTGAGCTTCCAAAGGTGTGGAAGTTATATAAAATAAAATGACATCAAACACTTTTGAACATATTAAAGAGTGTCACGTAAATTAAAACAGATGGACAAGTAACTAACAAAGAAGGCTACTTATGAATAATTCTGCTGAGTTGGCTAGATCCGGGAACTAAATCATTGAAGAATATGGAACATATGGGAAAAAATTCGTAGAAATGATTTCTTATGGCCACTTACAAATTAAATAGAAGAAAATAACATTTTTAGATCTCTTATATGCAAAAATACATAAAACTAAAAATAAAAATGTAAAAGGTTACAAAATCAAATCGTCCAAAAAATTCACAAATGATTATTTTTCAGTCCCTATAATTAAAAAAAATTAATCATTATCCTGAAATTCCAGAATTCACAAGAGAAACTTCAAAATTCGTCAAAGATGGGGCCGAAAAGTAATCAATGGACGCTACTCCCTCCGGCCTCCATGCATTTTTACTTGTCAAGTATTGATTTGGCACATCACTTAAGAAATAATAAATAGAATGATAAGTTTATAATATCACCCTTTGAGTATAATAAATTCAATGTTTTGAGAAATGCACTGAAATATGATTATAGTTAGTAATAAGGGTAAATTAAAATCTACACGATAAATTATCTCTTGATCTTTCAAATTGGATAAGTAAAAATGGACGGAGGGAGTATTTGTCTATTTGATATGACCAGTTGTCAGACCTTAGTTTAGATCAGTTTATTAAAATAACATAATCCTAATCATTCAACTTTAAAAAATGCAGGTGAAAAGTATGGTGTGCAAGTCTTTAATAAACTTTGCCTACTACAATATTAAAACTTCAAAGCCCATAACAAAGTAGACACAATTATCTCTGCTTTCAAGTTGACCTGCAGCTAACAATAATGGAAAGTTCAGTAAGAGATGTTGATGAAGCAGCAATAATGCAGTCCTCTTCTGGTAGAAAGAATGGTGGCTGGATAACCTTCCCCTTCATTATAGGTACATTTTTTCGTCCTTTCGTTAAGAGTCAAATTCAAGATTTTGGGTGTGTTTGGTATGAAGGAAAATGTTTGCCGGAAAATATTGATAAGTGATTTTCCGGTGTTTGTTAAGTAAGCATGAAAATATTGTCCTAATAGCATTTATATGTAATATCGGAAAACACATGATGTGGGGATGGGGTGGTCTAGGTGTTGTGTAAAGTCAACATTCTGCCTATGGCAAGGCTCACGAGGGGGCTCGGGTGGCCCGAGTTGAAGTCATGATCGGACATGATGCTTGTTTGGTGGACTTAGTTAAGAAATAAAGTTGTGCTCTTGCTATCAGCTATGACTTTTGGCATGATGATAAGTGCTTGATCCCGACACAAGGGGTGGGGGTTGGGGGCATCGGAGGGTGGGAGGAGACAACGAACTTAGAATGTCACTTATGAAACTTGTTTTCCTCATTATTTTGACCCATTCTAGGACATTAAGTTTCTTCATTTTGAACAAACTCCTAGAGAAAATATTTTGATCAATCAAATATGAAAAAACTGGAAACCCCATACCAAACGCACCCTTAGAGTTCGTGGATTCACAGTAGTGTAATCTATTCGATACATACATCTTTTACAAATACTTTCAACATATGTATACATGATTCGAGCAGAAAGCAACGAGTTCAATGTGACAAATGTTAAGATATGTGAGATTAACAATCTTCAATGTTTTGATTGGCAATGTCAGCAACCATGGCGGGCTTGTCGCTTGCATCTGGAGGGTGGACGAGCAACCTGATTGTTTATTTGATAGATGAATTCAACATGAAGAGCATCAAAGCAGCTAAAGTTTACAATGTAGTCAATGGATGCACCACCCTATTCCCCATTCTTGGTGGAATCCTAGCTGACTCTTTTCTTGGCTGTTTTTCTGTCATTTGGATTTCTTCCCTCATCTCTGCTCTGGTAAAGAATTAGTTTCATCCTATGTTGCTCGAACTCTAGTGTGGGTGTCCAATACGTGTGTAATGGATCCAGGTACGGATACGGACGAAGGAATTCGGCTAAAAATAATCAAATGTCTAAAAATAGAGTTATTATGTCTAAAATATGAAACATTATGTAGGAAAATCCGAGGAGAAAATATTGACCAAGAGGAGAATCCAAGAAGATAAAAGGAAAAGGACCGACATAGAAATTTTATATACAAGCTATTCCATTTTCTTCAATTTAACCTTAGCTTTTATTTTGATTACAATAATCATAGGTATCTGTTCCGAAGTTCTTCATCGATTTTGGTCGAATTACCTAAAATCGGTTGACCAAGTCCGGTATGGATCCCATACCTATGTTTTGTCGACATAGGTGCGCACTGAAAGTGAAGAGTCCGAGCAACTTAGGTTTCATGTTCTACTCTTCAAAATAGGCCCATATTGGTTTCTTGATTTATTTGCAGGGAATATTGCTTCTACTATTGACAGCAGCAATTGATGTACTAAGACCTGCAGCGTGTGATGATGGATCAAGTCTCTGCACGAACCCATCAAAACACCAGTACGTGGTATTATACGTGGCTCTGGCATTAGCATCTCTAGGTGTTGCGGGTACACGTTTTACAATTGCACCCATGGGAGCTAATCAATTTGATAAGCCAAAACGTCAAGCAATATTCTTCGATTGGTACATATTCGCCTTTTACACGTCCTTTGCCATAAGCACTACAGCCATCGTTTATGTGGAGGACAATATCAGTTGGTCATGGGGTTTTGGTATATCATTGGCTTGTAACATCCTTGGCTTGGCAATTTTCCTTGCTGGCAAACGTTTCTATCGCGATGTTAAGGAACAAGGAGGTAGCCCTTTCGTCAACTTAGCACGTGTTATAGTCGCTGCTACTCAGAAATGGAGAGTCCCTCTATCGGAACAAACTCAACACTACTACCACGATCCAAGTGACAAAACCGCACTAACAACTTCTCCAATTCCTACGAAATCCTTCAAGTAAACATCTTTTTTCCCCTGTTTGCTCTGCTTATATATATTTACTGTGTCAAAATTCATTAGCTGATCAAGTGTTCGTGTACAGGTTCTTGAATTGTGCAGCGTTTATTACTGACGGAGATGCAAAACCAGATGGCTCGATTAGTAACCCTTGGAGATTATGCACAGTGCAGCAAGTAGAAGATTTGAAAAGCTTGATCAAGCTTTTCCCTCTATGGGCTAGTGGTTTTCTTATATCGACTCAACTAGTCATACAAACGAGCCTGCTAATTCTTCAAGCTCTCAAAATGGATCGCCATATGGGACCTCATTTCGAGATACCAGCAAGTTCTATGTTAGTCTTCATATTGATTTTTACTTGTATAGCTATATTCATCATTGACCGGTTACTCTACCCTTTTCTAGCTAAATACACTAGCTTTACTCTCACCCCTCTTCAACGTATCGGAATAGGCCATGTAATTACTGTATGTAGCATGGCTGTTTCTGCGCTGGTTGAGTCTAGACGACTGAAGTTTGCTAGATCTCACAAACTCCAACGCCAAAATGGTGACATTGTTCCAATGTCGGTTTTTTGGCTAGTGCCACAACTAGCTCTTAATGGAATCGGAGAAGGATTCCATTTTCCAGGACATATGGGATTTTATTACCAAGAGTTTCCAGCATCCTTGAAGAGCACCTCGACTGCAATGGTCTCGTTGTTTATTGGTATCGCGTACTATTTGGGGAATGCGTTGATTGATCTGGTTCAACGACTATCAGGATGGTTGCCAGACAATATCAATGACGGGAGAATGGACAACGTCTTCTGGCTCTGTTGCATCCTGGGATCAGCTAACTTCATTTATTACGTCGTGTTTGCCTCCTTGTACAAGTATAAAAATGTGGACGACAAACCAAATGATGAACCTAGTAAATGATACTAATTGTTCATAATTCAAGAAACATGTATATTCATCATGGTATAAATATTGGACTTTGTTAAATTATTAGTGTTAAGAATTGCTCTTTACAGAAAATACATGAATAAATTGAGAATAGTTACTAATAGAGAAGGGGTAAATTGCTGTCAACTTTGTTGCTATGCAGTCCGAGGGTCTTTTTGAAACAACCTCTCTACCTACATGGGATAGTGGTAAGGTCTGTGTACACTCTATCCTCCCTGGACTCCACTTGTGTGATTTGACTTGATATGTTGTTGTTGTGGTTGAACTTTGTAAATTGTAAATTCAAAAGATCCTAACTTCATTTTTTCTTCTTCTTTCTTACCTGTTATACAAGAAAAGACCAAAGCTTTAAGATATAAATTCAAAGCAAATTATGATTTAGGGTCCGTTTGGACATGATTTTAAATCATGAGTTGAAATTAGGTTGATTTGTAGTTGAAATTTTGTTTGAACATGCAGTTTAGATTACTTAAATTATAGTATTTTTCTCATAAACATGAAAACCCCGCAATTTGTGAAAACTATCAAAACTTCTCTCACTTTTATACAATCTTACAGCAGGAGCAAACCAAAGTTCATAAATAAGTTATCAAAATATCCTAAAGCGTCAAATTAGTGGATTACATATCTCTATGTTTCTTTTTTAAATAAATGTTTGTGATTAAATGTTATTACAAACTTTCAAATACACATAATTTTACAAATATCCACTAGTCCAATAAATCAACAATACTAGTAATTAACTAGTTATTCTTTGATATAATCCTACCAAACATGGTATGGATAACCTCTTCACATCGAGCATGAGTTCTTTTTTATAAAATCTAAAATTATATATCTTTTTTTGCAAAATATAAACTTATGTGTCAAGTTTTATATTTTAAAAAATTTGAATAACAATTTGGAATTCGAAATCCTATTTTTTTGGAGAATTTGAGATTTGAAATTGAAATTAAAATTTTATGCAGATTTCATAAACAAATACTGATTTCAAATCAAAACTTCAAATCGAAAATTCTGGATAGTGTATTGTGTTGTATTGTATTGCACTGAGTATTTTGATGAATATAAAAGTTGGATAGATTATATTATTTTTTGTCGTTACACATCAGCAATTTGAAGGATAAACCTACAAGAAAAGTAAGATACGAGGTAGAGCTGTTATAAAAAGGTATGGTAAAGTATAAATAGGATTATTGAATAATATGCAAATACAAAATGAGAAGGAAAAAAAAGAGAAGGTAATACGCACACCAAATTGATCATTACATAAAATGAATTTCATTATTATATAACGATAAATACAATAAAATCAACATAACAATTAAAATAAATATTATATTTAAGCTAGCGAAATAATACAATAGTAGCTAACAACCATCCAAACAAGTATATGCTAGCATGGGTATTTTGCAAACTAAAAAATAAGTACTATGATAACAGGTAGCTTGGTTAATTGGTTGGTTGTATTGCATAATTAATCTCAACATAAAATTTTGTGCCTGAGATAAATGCATTTATTGATTTGTCATATAAAAGAAATATAAATTTTTACACTTCATATTATTTGGTTTAAATTTGTAATCAAAATGACCTTCATATTCTCAAATCTTACCCTATATAGCTCATTTTGTATATAATTTGAAATATTTAGGAAAAAGGCAATAATTTATTAATATGAGATTCATTTTTTATGTTTAGAAACTAATTGAGGATACTATTCATGTTTATCATTACGAATTTAAACATTAATTGTTGGGTTATTATTGAGCAAAACTGTCCCTTTTTTTCTCTTTTCAAAAATATTTTTTATCCAACAAGAAAACAAAAGACTGCTAGTCATTACTTTCTCATGAATATGTTTTAGAACGGTGAAGAGTTGGTTTTTGCCATTGTTAGTGACAAAGTTCCTTTAGAATATTCTTACAAAATCAATTGAAATTTCAAGAAATTAAAAATCTTAAATTTTCTTAAACTCATATTTTTCAAATATTACAGAGTTTGAAAACACAAGAAGCATCTTAGCAATTCTAATATATGCTTAGGAGATAATAGTAATATGTAGAATTGTAGATGTGTGATGATAAGTTTTAAAGCACTTAATCCAAAAAAAAAATGTGTTTGCAGGAGTGCTCAAGAGTAAGATTAGTAAAGCATAAAATTTTTGGAGCCTCAAAAAAGTTTTAGTAATGGATTTAAATATTGAAGTTTGTAGAAAACATAAGGAATTACAAAATATTTTTCTTTTTTTAATAGTATAAATATTTTAGACCTTGAATTAAATTACTCAAATTTGTATATCATTAAATAAAATTTCTTACAACGAAATCCAAGGTAATTTATTACAAACGCATGACTAACATCTTATTAATTTGAATTAAACCTTTGCATTATAAATAATAATATAACTGGCAAATGTTTGCTGTAAACTTAATTAAAGTTTTTATGTCTTGTAAAAATACTATATTATAAATAATAAGTACCAAAAAAAGGCCTTTTATTAGAAATTGGCTTTAGGTATCAGTTTTATTGTCGCTCTTGTATACTTGTATGATCATATGGCTATCAACATTATTCGTCGCCTAATCTATTTTTATCAATATTAAATATGAAAGAATCAAATATTTTATTTATTTTTTATCAACCTATTTTTGACTCGTCGATATCCGATTCTATCCGACCCACTCGTTTATTACACTTAGTTATAAGACATCCACTTTTGTTATAGTTCAATGTCTTTTTTTCTCCAAACCATTTTATTGGTCTCGTATTTGCCCTTATGTGTCCACTGATTACTACGTAATTAAGTTCTTATCGAGTGGATATCTACCGTTGATAGTTGAATTCAGAAGGAAAAAAAATTGAAATTTTGGATCTACAATGTATATACATGCATCAACATTGGTGTGGATTTAAGAAAAAATTGTTTGTAATTATAGATAAAAATTATTTGTAGTTTTAATTTTATTAGTTCTATTGTTATGTGGCTCGCTTAGTCAAGTTTGTCAAGCACTCCAGCATACACCAAGCCAAGAGTTTTCATGACAATATAACAAACGAAGTTATGGTTGGAGCGGACAATAATATGTAAATTCACAACTTAAAAGATCAAGATAATTAGTTTAAGTTTTTTATTATATATTTTATTTCATCCAAAAGAAAAAAATAACACATGATTTAATGTTTTTTTTAACTTTTTGTAGACAAGAAAGAATTTTTCGAAAGTTATATTACAAAGGCTCAAAAGGATTTGGTAGATGTGATAAGTTCGAAAAATAAAATGTAATTTTCCTTAGATTTGCAATGGTTACTTGACATGTGTAGATCATCCACAACAAAAACATCTAAGAGTCTTGAATTCAGAGGTTTGTCCAAATGAGTATACAATGCCTATTTTATTCTCTTTTTCTATGACAGTATTAATAAACACCTTGATGCAAATTATGAGAAGCTCAACAAGAAGACATTTTTTTGCTCATTTATTAAAAAAATTACAAGAAGCATCACAAGTACGGTAGAACGGAGGTTGACACAGTGGAGTTCGTTATCATTTTCCATATTTTCTTGAGAAAACTTATTTCGAAGTTATGTGCATAAAGGATGTGAAATTATATATTGGCGGAGAAAAAAAGACGTAAGATTCCAGACTCTTTTCACTTTGGAATACTTAATGTTGCATTTAAATTTCAAGTTGAATGCTATTTTGTGGGTCCCTTTTTTTTTGGATGAATAGGGTGGTTTAGAAAGCACTTTCCGATCTACCACTACTAAAAATAGGTTAAAAATTGAGGGTTGTTTTCGACGGGTAGAATCAGGTTTTTGGACAAAATCGATGTCAAAAATTGATGTCAAATTGACACACTCACACTCGTCAAAATTTGCTTCGTCGAAATTGTGAAACCGACAGATAGAGTCAGTTAAAACCAAGGGACAACCCGACGGACAAGGTCAGTTTTTAAAATTATACATAAAAAATTTAGCTACTTGAAATCGAACCCAAGTAGTTTCTATGAGTTTGGACAATTCTACCACTGAACTATATATACTTTTTGATGAAATATTTTCTTCTTTTTATTTATACTCTTCAATTTTAATTTTGTCCTTTAAAAATCGACAGAGTCTCTCAATTTTTTGTAAAAATAAAATAAAAATCTAAGGGACTGTGTCAATTTTCTTTAAAAAAATATAAAAAATAAAATTATAATTTTTGCGCGAAAAAAAACTAGTGGATGTCTGTCTGTTAAAAAAATCGATGGATTGTGTGTGTTTTTGCTCGATTTTTTGGATCTACTCTGTCCGTCGATTTTCTGTTCCTCGATTTTTACATTATTTTTAGTACGGGACCATTCCCTCAGAGCGAATGGTTAGGCAGGTAGTACGGACCCTCTGACTTCCAGTTATGTGTTATGCAGTTCCCATGAAGCAAATGAAGGGCAGCTCTTCGAGCTTTTGAGTGAGCTTACACTTACTCACTGCCTCTTTGATAGGCGGGTGGGCTAAGTCCTCTACTTAAGATTCAATTCATACGGCTAATTTTATGTTGTTGTGAGGTTTTGGTTAGGCAGACTACCTATAGGCTAGCTACTTCTAGCTTCTATATTAGCCCTTCCACTGTGGTGTAGTTTTTGTTAGTATTTATACTGAATGAACATATCTAAAAAAAAAGGCGAGCAGTATGAGCGTTTCTCCAGCTTGGGAAAAACAACAAACTCTAAAAGCTAGGGTGTTAGACTTTGAAGACGAACACCTATTTTGTTCTCAGCAAAAATTCGTCTTAGAAATTGAACGATAATAAGATAAGTCAATGTTCAATCTAAGAGACCACTGATAGCTTGTAGTGAATAACCCAATTATGAAATCAACCGAAAGCAACCTTTGGTACTTGAGTAGTTAAAGTTTGGAACTCACTATAACAAAAAGCCGTTTGGTTATTTCATCATTGTCCAATCAGTAACTAGGAAGAAATTAGTAAACTGACATGACTTTCTGTTCATTTTTGTATAGTTTAATGCTAAGTCCTCTAAAAATTATCAATAGACATACGTTTATATATACTAGTTTAGTGTACGCGTTTTGCGCGTGATCAAAACGTATATCTTATTTAATAATAAACACTAAAAATAAAATAGGACTTAGCTACGAATCACAATATTCATTGGTTAGTTCTTCTTGGGGAAAAATAGAAAAATAATGCGTAATTTCATGAACAAATAAATATATGCACTTTAATCATATTTTATAGTTTTCTCAATTTTCATTAGTCTCCTACTGCATATGCACAAAACATCCGATAATCTTATATCAAATATTTTGTAAATAAAATTTTTATACAAAAAATATACAAGAACTCTACGAACCTTATGAACCACGTATGTATAATAGCATGGATGTAAAGCGACAGACTCCATATGTATGTACCTAAAGAAGCATTACTAATATTCAACAGAACGAATGAGAACATTAAAAAATAATAAAATATTATAAAATAATAAACTAAGAAGGAAGAAGAATATAATAGACGAAGAGGTTTCTCTCGAGGGATCAATTACAATAAAGAAAAATCTTTTATTTATAGGGAAAAACTTATTTGTTCTCAAAGTTAAGGTTTCTATCTTTTCTCCAAAGAAATAAAGTAGACATTCACTATAACACATTAAATATATTTCTAACATAAAAGGTGTTTATAAAATTAATTATTGGTAAACAAAAGAGTTATTAAAGTCTTTTAATTTTTTTTTACGTACACAAGGAAAAATGGCAATAGTAAAAGAATTCCCATAAATTTAGGAATCTTCTCATATATTTAGGAGTTTTTCATTTATTTTTTAATATATTTATTATAATCAATATTCAATATTATAAATACAATGGTATAATAATTGGAGAAAAAAGTGAAAAGACAATTTTATCTGTCATGAAGTCTTTTAATGAAGGACAAAAAGTTTAAATCACACTAAAGAAAAAAATTAAAAAATACACAAAGCAGACGGCAAAGTTCAGAAATTGAAGATAAATAACTTCATGCTAAATATATATAGAATTTCAACCCTAAAAGGTAGGGTAAATATTAAGAAATTTAAAGTCACATGAAAACTTTTGAAAGGAAAAAAAATTAATTTACACGTAGAAATTTTTGAAAGGAAAAATAAATAGACTCATGTAAGATTTGTACTTTCTAATGACTTTAAAATTTTAATTAATTTAAAGTATTATTATTTGAGGAAAATAGTGAAAACACAATTTTGTCTATTACAAGTTCTTTTAATAAAGGCTAAAAAGTTCAAATCACATTATAAGATCCTTCACGTTTTTTTAGACTAAAATTTTGATAGCCTATTTTTTAGGATTTAATAAATTTAGTTGAATTTGAATTTCTAAATATTAGGAAGTCATCAATATTAGCATAATAATTAAAATGTTAATAATTGGAGAAAAATAGCAAAAAGACGATTTTATCAAAAGAAAAGACTTTTAATGAAGGACAAAAAGTTCAAATCACATTATAAGGTCCTTCACACTTTTAATATAGCACTAGTTTAGTGTACGTGCGTTGCACGTGTGTATTACATTAATAAATATAAAATGTATACAAAAATATTGAAAAATAGCAATTGACATTAATCAAAATATAATTTTTTTTCTTTGATTTATACTCATATGTGTGTGTATATATATTGATAATATTATTTAAATCCCAAGAATTTAAACTCATGCTCAATATAAGTGTACATGCTTTGCACGTGTGTATCACGTTAATAAATAATAAATGTATATAAAAAGTATAAATTATTGTGTATATGTTATGTTATTAAGTATAAAATTTTAAACAATGTAAATTTCTTAAGATAAAAAGTGTACTTAAAGATGAACTTTTCACAAAGGCAAAATAAAAATCTTCCCTATTTAGGTAATTCCTTTCTTGAATGAAAAGGTTTTCGACTTCTATAAATTAAGGATTCTCCCTTTCTACAACAATATAATAACATTCACAACGTATCTCTTAAACAAAATCTTGTTCAAGGAATCCCTCAATAGTCTTATACTTTTGTTTTATCAGTCATTTGTTGATCAATTGACCAAATCAATTTAATTTATTATGAGTGTTTTTTAATTTTTCTTTGTTATCATCATTCAAGGTTTCTTTATAGGCTTCTGGGCGATGCCTTTTTATTTCGATTTCAAGAACATGTTCATAATTTGAGTTCAATAGTATTCTAACAATATATCAAAATCTTATTAATTTATTGCTCAATCTGTAGAGGTAGGTTATGCAATATGTAAAAATTCTAATTTCTATTATCATCTATTGTATTATTCTTTATTATTGCTATTGTGGGTATATTTTATAGATTAATATTATTTATAACCACACATTAATTATTGTGTAATTCCTTATATATCTTTCAAAGTATGTAATTTCACTGATTATTAAGTACAAAATTTTATAGACAATTATAGATAGGTCGATACACACAAGTATCAACATTCAAAATTATACTAACATAAATTTTAAATAAATTAAAAGGCCAAAATACTGAAATTCAATTAATGAATTCTGCAACATAAAGTGTATGACTGTGAAAACACAATAGCATATACCAAATATGTCTAATTGAAATCAACCTAAGAATAGCCTTGACCTCTTCAACCTCGCTGATACTACAAAATTTTTCATTTCCTTGGAACCATCTATTGCAATTGCTTTGTTGAGGAACTTGAATGGTTCAGAACCTTCATGAGACAGAATACCCTAAATTTTTTATTCTACTGATATAGCTAAAACACTCGATTAATATATATATATATATTATGCAAAAATAAGAATACTAAGAATTCTATTATGCAAAAATAAAGAGAAGCTTACAATTCGAATGAAGAGAGAGAAATTAATAGCCTTTGAATCTATTTTAGATGTACGAAGGGAAATAAGGATTCTCATGTCTTTTTATTTATCATGAATTCTAGACTTAATACAATTCTACACTTAAAAAGGAAAATTAATTTTTCGCCTACTATTAAAAATAGACATTTAATTATCTTCCTATAATTTAGATTTCTTTTCATATATATATAGCTGAAACACTCGATTGATATATATATATATATATATATATATATTTGTACTTTCAAATTGAAGACTTTGAGTAGTAATTTTTTCCCATGTCAAATTGTGATGTGCTTTTTTTTTTGGTTATAGATTTATCATTCATATAAAAAAAAAAAATTCTACATGTCCTTCATGTACCTCCATTTCTTCTCTTCATTGAACATTCTTATTATCAAGTGAATTAAGTAAACTTATAGTAACATATTTATCTCTGAACATTTTTTTCTAAAAAATTACAGTTAATTTCTATTTTTTCATTTATAATACTTAATAATTTGTTTATTTTTCTTTTGATGTTCAAAAAAAAATGAAGAAATCAAAACAATATGAAAGAGATTAAATAAGAATCGACTCTAGAGAAAAAGTCTGGCGCTGTCATCGTTCTTGAAAAAAGAAAAAGTGCTATTGTGATCGTCGTCGTCATAAAGCATCCTTGAGAACTTGTGTCAATTTTCTATTTCTGCAATCGAAAGTTGTAGCTTCTTTAATTAACGGAAATCATACTTTCATATATTTAGACTCAGCTCCACATGCTTTTTCTACGGGGCAGTGTAATAATAGAACACAGTAAAATTCAACCAAGAGAAAAATTAAGAAAATATTACCTAAATGCAGAAAAGAAAATTAAATTTTTTTACACATGTATATTCACCTACCTATACGGAGCTGCAATACTATCACTTAGTGCAGAAAGAGAGAGATTTATCGCCCTCCCCTTGTCAAGGGTTGTGCAGTAGCTACTCACTTCCTCCGAGGTCAACCATCCAGCAAGAGCTTCTGATTTACCTCCCAAAGCATTCCCATAGCGATATATACTGATCCTCGTCAAGCTAAATATAAAAAACTAAACAAATAATGTTACTGTTGAACCAAAGTAATCCAATTGAAAATGGGAAAAGACTTTGACACAAACTGGACACCCATTAATGCGATCTGCTGGATGTTTCATTTACATTCGTCCACGATATGGATCTAACTCGCTTCCCCTTATGATACCACCATTTTGCTTTCATAAATTTAGAAATTTCTACCTCAGTTAGACCGTTGACTTCAACTGATTTAAATATTTAGATTGTTGTAATAAAGTTAGTCAAACTATACCATGAAATTAACAGTGAGTCATGAAATATTAATTACATCCTTCTTTATAAGGCACGACAATATATTGGTAATTACCATTTCGATGCAGTGTATTTCCAACTGGAAGATCTTGAAGCAAGCAAATTCTTTATACTGTCCAAATAGACTCCGAGCATGCTAATCGAAAATGTAAATGAAATTGAGCTATCTAAAGAGGAAACATGAAAAAGCTCCTAAAGAACACGAGGAATGATCACTGGAGATTCAGTGGTTCCTTCCTAAGAATAACAAGAAAAACACCTAATTCATTTCTATAAGCACTCTTCATGACAATGTAACAAATACAAAATAAGATAAGATAACTAACAATAGTATATGTCTTGCCAGTTTCAGTTTGTCCATAAGCCAACATACATACATTGTGCCCATCAAGTGCAGATCTGATAATTGGCTCAACCTTAGCAAGCACCTTTTACAGAATATTCAAGCATAATAAATGCATTTACTAAATTTCTTTAAAAAGAAGCTGGTCAACATTTAGCACAAAAATATTTTACCAACCTTGAATTGATTCTTGAGGGAAAACCTTGTCAAATTCAAATTCTTTCCTGCTTTCATCAGATCTTACCACAATCTTCTTCGATTCAACTGAAATCGGTTGATGAGTTCTCTGTTTATCTGTTGGTAAAAATGGTCTAACTCGAGAAAAACACTCACATGTAACCTATATTTGGAAACATTAATGTGTCATTCAGAATACATAAATGAATGATGACAAAAATGAGTTCAATTTAGAAGATCTCAAATAAAGTAAATATCCAAAACTTGAAATCACCTTTAATGTCTAGTATCTTATTCAATGTTTTCTTTCTTTTTTCATCCAAAGATCTCTCTTTATGCTTCAAACTCGCAATTTCACCTGCAAAACCATAAGAGACAAAGAAAAGAAAGTTCAAATCATGAAAATTTTAAAACTCGATCAAATGACAAACAAATCCCAAGAAAAAAACACCTTCTAAATTCAAAATCCTCTGTTCAAGCTGAAACTTTTCATCTTCTTGAACCATACTGACATCTATGAAACTTGAAAATATATATAGCGCTAACAAAGTAAAAAAGAAGCTCTTAGTTTGGTAATCAAACAAAGTATAAGAAAATAAAGAAAGAAACTAAAACTTGGCAAGAGTAGTGGCCTGGCCAATGATCTATTGTTTAACCTATCTTGACTCAGTTCATCTCAACTCAACTCAAGTAACCATTGCACGATTTAATGACCCGCCAAATTATTAACTCAGCTGTCCAAATTCAACCTATAGAAGCTATCTCCCACACGTTTCTCTTTCGGGACATAACTGTTTACCGTATAGCTCCATGTGGGATAGCACACAGTAGCAAATCCCAAGAATGTATGAAGCACATCCATAAGTGAGTTACATGTCAAATATTTTTCTAGGCCTAAAATTTTACATGTCAAACATTAGGCCTAAACTTTGTAAGGATCCTCCAGAACAAAGAGTGTATATCATGACTAATGTTCTTTCAATTTTGAGAAGTTATGAAATCTTAACTCGTCTATTTGATTTTAGAAGTTATGAAATCTTAACCCGTCTATTTGACACCTTTATCGCGCACACACAATGAAGACAAATAACAATAAATGGATATAAAGCAAAATTATCTGAGGTACAACAATTGCAAGATTCAAGACTCCTATTGCCAACCTTGCAAAATATCAATATCCACGAAAATAAAAAAATCACATCTAGCGGATAAGCAACTAATTACAATGTACAAAAATATATGGAGTTATTAAAAAACAGCAATTTGAGTTGATCGAGTAGCACCAATCACATGTTGGACTCCTTGGGAATGTTCACTGATAAAAATCACGCTAATTATAGCGGTGCAGGCCATGCACGCAAATACAATGAGGTTGCTCACAACCCAAAAAAGTCTAGAACCAATCCACTTGCACATTGGCTCAATAAGAAAGGAGCTTATGCCAAGAACAACCTGCTCACAGGGAGATTCATCATAATAACTTAGAGATCAGTGGGGTAGTCATGATAGAGACATAAATAAGCTCTCAAGCTCATCAAACGAATCAATCTGAGGGCCAGTACGGATCAGTTTCCTCATGGCATTATCATCATCATCATCAGAGTCCAATTCCAATTCATTAAGCGGCGTTGAAGCGTCATCGTCGTCAACAGCTCCATGATCACCACTATCTATCCTAACGTAGCACCCGCTAGTATTGATGGAGTGATTCAACGTTAGAGTGTGTATTACGGTTTGTGAGGGTATTTATAGGAAGATTTTTGGGGCGCAAGGTTTTTTGTGAAAAGGATTTTTTATATATTTATTAATTAAATGAAAAAAGTGATATGTATTAATTTGAAGGGAGAAGTGAAAAGACGATTTCGTTTAAAGCAAAGTGTTTTAATGAAGGGCAAAAAGTTCGAATCACATTATAAAGTGTTTCACACTTTTAATATAATATAGATAGATATAGATAAATTCTATAGTATTTCTTGCATTCACTTCCTTTTCTTTTTTCTGACTTTAGGTATGCCTAACATTTTATTTATGTGGATTGTGTTTAATGAAATTCAATCCGTTCTTAAAAAATAGAGAAATGAGATTTCTTAGTCACTTACAAATTGAATAGAAGAAAATAATTTTTTTTAAATGTGTAAAGATAAAGATCTCTTATAAATTAAAATTGATTGATAATATATATTATTAATAAATTGAATAACGTTTTTTGATGAAATTTAAGTGATGTTTGGAACAATAACATAGAGTTAAGAGTTTTAATAATTGTGGAAAAAGATTATTTACGTCCAAAAGTGCAGGAAGTCATGATTTTACCTCATCTGGTGAAAAAGCTTTTCTTTGAAAAATATTTTCTAACGACCAAATATAAAAGATGACTTATAGCCTTCGGTCAAGCTTATTTTTTCTCAAAAATATTTATATTTTTTTAAAAATGCTTATTTTTAAAAATGGAGAAGGGTCTAAATTACCTTTCAGGTATTGGAAATGGTATAAATATACCATTCTTCCATCTTTGGCCTCTAAAATGCCCTTTTCATCCACCTTTGGGCTCTAAAATACCCTCTCATCCACCTTTGGGCCCTATTTTCCCCTTTCCCTTAACAAACTCTTTAGGAAAAATGATTAGGATTTTCATTTAATATGTAACAACATTTTATTTGTTGAAATTTTAATTAATCAAAACCTATTAACTCATAAACCCAATTCAGATCCCAGATTTAGCTCCTCTTCATTTCTTATCTCTCTATTTTTTTCAAGTTCTTATTTAGATTAGAGACATATGTCATAGATTTAATTTAATGATTGAGATTTAGTAAATTAAAAATAAGTCTTAATTATGATTAAAATAATTAATTACGTTCATATATTTACTTTCAAAATATTATTTTAATCTTACAATTTTATTTGTACAAGATATCTTTCCTAAATATAAAAAAATATTCTCACTTGCCTTGAAGCTTGAGTAAATTTTGTCCAGCATCATTTTTACTTTAATTTTTTTGCTACAATTTTTTTCACTCAAATTAGTTTTAGCCTAATTTTGAATGTTGGAAAGGAATTTCAATGTTAGAATAGAAGTCCTCCCGCTTTAAAAAAAAATATAACTAAAATTTGGTATAACTTTATTCATGTATTATAAATAACGGGTACTCATACTACACTTCTGCACTTTTTGGTGCAGATATTAGTTGAGCTTTCGCCGTTGATCACGCTGGAGACTCGTGCAGATTTTGTGGATATTCGAGACTAGGGTGAGCGCCTGACGGTCGGGGCTTAACCACATCTCATCTTTTGTATCTGTTACTCCTTGTACTTTCAGAGATAAACTTGTATTGTATTTTGTTACTTCTAGCACTTGTACTCTCTTAGAAGCTTCTGTACTGTCGATATCAAGTCTTGGGGTTGGTATAGTTTTCTTTATGTATATATTCGAGTTTTGTTTCCGCTTTGTCTACCTTTACATTCTGCTTCCGCTTCTTTCACTTATTGTGCGTTTTGGTTAGATAGTAGCTCATTACTAATCGTTCCAGGCTAAGGAGATTGGTTCGCCTACTGGGGAGTTGTAGGTGTCATCATGACCTGAGAAATTGGGTCGTGACAGCTTGTAATATAGCAATCAGATATTTGAATATTTGATAAAATAAATAATAATATAATTAAAATAAATTTAATAGCAAGAATTGTGGAATTGCCTTATTTTGGAGTAAATAAATAAAAATAATTAATTATTTTAATCATAATTAAGACTTATTTTTATTTTACTAAATCTTAGTCATTAAATTAAATCTATGACATATGTCTCTAATCTAAATAAGAACTTGAAAAAAAATGGAGAGATGAAAAATGAAGGGGAGCTAAATCTGGGATCCAAATTGGGTTGGTAAGTTAATAGGTTTTGATTAATTGTCGAAATTTCAAAAATACCAGCTCAACTAAAATTAATTGGGCTTTTATACCAACACTTTACTAATTACAATTCATACCAACTATTTGAATGCCAAGAAAAAAAAAAGAAAAAACCAAATAAAAAAAAGGAAAACTCTCGCCTCACTCAATCTCTCTTTTTCAGTTTTTCTATTTCTGTTTCTCTCTCTTTTCTCTTTCTGTTTTCTCTCTTTTTCTTTCTTTTTTCTGTTTCCTCTCTCTTTCTCTTTCTTTTTTCTTTTTATTTAATACTTTTACCTCTTTCTTTTTCTTTTTTCTTTGTATTTAATATTTTTACCTCGCTCTTTGTATTTTGTGTTTTCACACTTTTCTCTCTTGTTCTCTGTCTCTCTCCCTTTCTCTTTCACTTTTTCTTTCCATCGTTGTATTTTGTATTGTTATCTCTCTCTTTGTCTCTCTTCCTTTTGTATTTTATATCATTTATTTTCACCCTCCCCTCCTCCCCCTCCCCCCCCCCCTCTTTTCTCTCTCTCTTTTTCTTCTTTCGGATACAATTGTATCAATGAATACAAATACAATTCGTATCAATGAAATATAATTTGTATTCAATTATATCAACGAATACAAATACAATTCGTATTAACGAAATACAGTTTGTATTCAATTGTATCAACGAATACAAATATAATTTGTAAGGGAAATACAATTTGTACTCAATTGTATCAACGAATACAAATACAATTTGTATCAACAAATTAATAAAAAACACAATTTGTATCAACGGATACAATTTCTCTTTATCTCCTCTTTGTATTATATATATATTACAAATACAAATATAATTCTTATCAACGAAATACAATTTGTATTCAATTGTATCAACGAATATAAATGCAATTCGTATCACTAAATAGAAAATACAATTCGTATCAACGAATACAATTTCTCTTTCTCTCCTCTTTGTGTTATACATATATGTTATATACAAATATATCAACTGAGAATTGTATTTAGATAAAAGGAGAGAAAGAGATGGAGGGAGGAAGAGAGGCAGCGAGAGGGAGGGAGAGCGAAGAGAGGGGAGCGAGATTGGGGAGAGAGGGACGAGAGTGGTGAGAGAAATAGATGGGAGAAGGAGAGACTATATACCAATAGTTTTGACTAATTGGCAAGGAGCGTAATTGATTTAAACTAGAGGCATGTAGTGTAATTAGACTTCTAATGTTGGTGTGTTATGTAATTTCAACAAATAAAATGTTGTTACATATTAAATGAAAATCCTAATCATTTTTCCTAAAGGGTTTTGTTAAGGGAAAGAGCTAAATAGGGCTCAAAGATGGATGAAAAGGGTATTTTAGAGCTCAAAGGTGGATGAGAAGGGTATTTTAAAGCCCAAAGATGGAAGGAGGGTATATTTGTACCATTTCTAATACTTGAAGGGTAATTTAGGCCCTTCTCCGTTTTAAAAAATGAAGTGTTTGGTCAAGCTTTTGAAAGAAAATAAGTGCTCTTGGGAGTAACAGAAGCTGTTTTTCAGAAGCTAAAAAAAGTGGTTTCTTCCTTAAAGCACTTATTTGAAGAACACTTTTGAAAAAAATACACTTAAAAACACTTTTTAAAAGTTTGGCCAAACATTAATTGCTGCTCAAAAGTGTGTTTTAAATTTTTGGCCAAACACAAATTGCTTCTCATCAAAAGTACTTTTTGAAAAACACTTTTGGAATAAACACTTTTCAAAATAAGTTGATTTTAAAAGTTTAGCCAAACAAACTATTATTAATTTTCTGATAAATATTCTTCAAAAAATATTTTTTCCCCACCAAACACACACGAATGAATTTGGATAATTGTTTATTCTCTTCAATAAAACAAGGAAATAAAAAATGAGGTAAAATAATAGCCAACTTGATATTGTTTCATCATAGTCCAATCATTAACTAGGAAGAAATTAGTAAACTGTATTTAGGAGATGACTTTCTGTTAATCTTTGTATAGTTTAATGCTAAGTCTTCCAAATATTATTGAAAACAAACATACGTTTATATTCTATAGTATTTTTCGCATTCATGATTCACCTCTTTTCATATATTCAGACTTTAGGTGTGCCTAATGTTTTATTTATTTGGACTTGGTTTGATTAAATTTAACTCGTTCTTAAATACTACTCTCTCCATCCCAAATTAATTGTCATGTTTTTCTTTTTGAATTAAAAGTCAATTTGAGTCATTTTCGAAGCCAAATTGAATTAGATCAACTCAATATTTTATATTGAAAATTTAGATATACCATAAGTATATAAGTTACTCCCTCCATTTCAAATTGATTGACATGTTTTGACTTGGCACGGAATTTTAAATCTTGTGGTCCTAAATTAAAGATATGTCAAATGTACCAAAATGTCTTTTAATCTTGTGGTTTTAAACATGTCAGGTGGAAAGTTGAAATTGAAAAGTTGCTAAAAAGAAAAAAGGGTCATTCTTTTTTAAACGGACAAAAAAGAAGAAAGGGTCAAACAAATCGAGACGGAGGGAGTACAACTTTTCTTAGGTTAATTTGATCAGGAAAAATATTTTAAAATGCTAGTCACAATTCACATATATAGTTCGACTCTCGAGAAGCGAAACATAGCAACTAATATGAGACAGGAGTATCTTCTATTATATTCATCATAGCTTATGAATTTCTGTGCAATTGGTTAGATCCAGAAACTGGATGATAAGGGCCACGTTCTCCATAAATAATATATACTCAAAAAATATTTCATTCTATATATTTTGAAAAATAATAATAAGAATCCATTGCAAGTAGAAACAAATATCTGTTTCTTCTTTCTACTTGACTTTCAGCTTAGCAAATGGAAAATTCAGCAAGTCATGTTGATGAAGTGGCAATGCAGTCCTCTTCTGCTAGGAAAAATGGTGGTTGGATAACATTCCCCTTCATTATAGGTACGTTTCCGTTAAGAGTCGAATTCAGGATTTAAAGTTTGTCATTTTAATACTTTTTACGTATGTATATACGATCCACAAATGTAAAATGTGACTGTGGACGCAGTTATTATTGTATATTAACTTGAGGTTCGATGTAGGAACTCATAAACTTCAAATCTTAGATTCGCTTATGCGTCTACTTTAGTTTACTTTACTTTGTTGCCAAATGTTAAGATATGTGAGAGTTAACAATTTAGATTGCTAAATTTCAGCAACCATGGCGGGTGTATCGCTCGCGGCTGGAGGGTGGACTAGCAATCTGATTGTTTTTCTGATAAATGAGTTCAACATGAAGAGCATTGCTGCTGCTAAAGTTTTCAATGTTGTCAATGGATTGACAACAATTTTTCCCATTGTTGGTGGGATCATTGCTGACTCTTGTCTTGGTTGTTTTTCTGTCATTTGGATTTCTTCACTTATCTCTGCTCTGGTATAGAAACCAACTCTCTTGTAAACTAGTTTTGTGACTTTAATGTTACAAATAGTTAGTTTAGTAACTGTACATAGTCAAAAGCACATCTGAAGTATCATGTTTTTGTGAATTTCGTACCTGAACTATCAGGTGTTTGCGTTTCTTACTTGAACTATCACTAACTATTTATCAAAATACACCTCGAAATCAATGAGTCAGCTGCCATATGGACGAAATTTTGCGGCTACATTAAGTTGTCACGCGTCTTTTGGCGATTGTATTCAAACACTAGGTCTAGTCAGCTTCGAGGTGTGTTTTGATAATAGTTGGTGATAGTTCAGGTAGAAAACGCGAACACATGATAGTTCAGGTATGAAACTCGCAAAAAGGTGATACTTCAGGAGTGTTTTTGACCATTATCTCAAATAGTTTTGTAACTTTAGTTTTACAAAGACATAGTTTAGTGACCATTGGTGAAACTAACCCCTTGTTAGTTTCATCCTCTTTTCTTGAAAACAGAAAAAGGATCCAAGAATCATATTTTTGGTTTCTTGTTTTGCATTTGCAGGGTATATTGCTTCTACTGTTGACAGCAGCAATTGATGCATTAAGACCTCTAGCATGTGGTGATGGATCCAATCTCTGCACAAGCCCCTCAACAAACCAATATGTATTTTTGTATGTGGCTCTGGCACTAACATCTATAGGGATTGCGGGCACGCGTTTTACGATTGCACCCATGGGAGCTTATCAATTTGATAAGCCAAAACACCAGGCAATGTTCTTTGATTGGTACATATTCATCTTTTACTTGTGCTGGGCTTTAAGCACAGCGTTCATCGTTTATGTGGAGGACAATATCAGTTGGGCATGGGGTTTTGGTATATCTGTGGCTTGTAACATCCTTGGCTTGGCAATTTTCCTTGCTGGCAAACGTTTCTATCGCCATGTTAAGGAACAAGGAGGCAGCCCTTTCGTCAGCTTAGCACGTGTGGTAGTCGCTTCCATTCAGAAATGGAGAGTCCCTCTTTCGGAACAAACTCAACACTACTACCATAATCCAAGTGACAAAACCACACTAACAACTTGTCCAATTCCTACCAAATTCTTCAAGTAAGCATCTTTTTCCCCCTGTTTGCTCTGCTTATATGTGCTCTCTGTCACAATTGATTAGCTGATATACAAATCCTGTTGTACAGGTTCTTGAATTGTGCAGCTTTTATTACTGAGGGAGACACCAAACCAGATGGTTCGATTAGTAACCCTTGGAGACTATGCACAGTGCAGCAAGTAGAAGATTTGAAAAGCCTGATCAAGCTTTTCCCTCTATGGGCTAGTGGTTTACTAATATCCACTCAACTGGTCATGCAATTGAGCCTTCTAACGCTTCAGGCTCTCAAAATGGATCGCCATATGGGACCTCATTTCGAGATTCCAGCAGGTTCTATGTTAGTCTTCATATTGTTATTTACTTGTATAGCCATATCCATCATTGACCGACTACTAAACCCTTTCCTAGCTAAGTACACAAGCTTTTCTCTCACTCCTCTTCAGCGCGTTGGCATAGGCCATGCGCTAACTATAGCGTGCATGGCTGTGTCCGCCCTGGTTGAGTCTAGGCGACTGAGGGTTGCTAGATCACACCATCTCCAAGGAAAAAAGGATGCCATCGTCCCAATGTCCGTCTTCTGGCTACTACCACAGCTAGCTCTAAATGGAATCGGAGAAGGATTCCATTTTCCAGGACATATCGCGTTTTATTACCAAGAATTTCCAACATCACTGAAGAACACCTCAACTGCAATGGTTTCATTGTTTATTGGAATTGCGTTCTATCTAGGGAACGTGTTGATTGATCTGGTTCAAAGACAATCAGGATGGTTGCCTGACAATATCAATGATGGGAGAATGGACAATGTATTCTGGCTCTGTTGTACCCTGGGATCAGTAAACTTCATTTATTTCCTTGTAGTTGCATCCTTTTACAAGTACAAAAATATGGACAGCAAACCAAATGATGTGCCAAGTAAATGATGTACTACTTGTTAGTATAAAGCATGTATATCCGTCATAGTACAAGTGTAATTATGGGCAAAGGGTGTAAATTGGTGTTTTATGGGGAAAAAATTTACCAGTTAGCAACTTTGTTGCTATGCAATGTCAATGTGGATCAATGGAACATGTAAAATAAATGAATTGAATTTGAGTCACTGTCACACCTTGTTTAGTGAATAGCAATCAGAATTCAAAAGGTATGTTATGGTTGAACTTTGTACAGTGAAAAGCTCCAAGGTTATTATTTTTCTTTTCTATGAAATGATGAAAGCTACGACAAAAACAATAACATACCCAGTATAAGATCAAAGCTACAACAACAACATAAGTGAGATCTCGGGAGGGTACGATGAACTTTACCCCTACCTTTGTGGGGCAAAGAGGTTGTTTCTGATAGACCAAGTTATTTGGAGAAGGGTAGCAAGAAAAATATGATAGCAAAATGAAGCAACAAATAGAATTTTTTTTTGAAAGAATAAGAAACTATGCAATTACTAAATAGTACTACTTATAAGGAGAAGAGGATATGGGGCTAGCCCCCTGCCTCTCCCACCTAATGGGCGATCACACTCGGCTACCTACTAATCTTCTACCCTAATTCTCGACCTCCATATCTTTCTACTAGGATCAAGTCCTTAGTAAGCTGAAGTTGTGTCATGTTCAGTCTACCTCTCCTAACTCTTGCTACAATCAACCTCCACCTCTCCTAACTCCTACTATAGCAAACCTCTACTTCTCCTAACTCCTGCTACAGTCAACCTCTCACACCTCCTGGCGCATCCGTGCACCTCCTCTTTACATGCCCGAACCATCTCAACCTCGCTTTCCTCATCTTGTCCGCCACGGATGCCACACCCACCATGCTCTGTATAACTTCGTTCTTGATCATGTCTCTCCTAGCATGTCCACACATCTATCTGAAAGTAGCAATAACAATGCAGAAGAGGTGGTAATGAAAACTTCAAGGGAGGACATGAAACATTAGTATAATATGCACCTACTTAAGGCTCTATTATTGTAGTAACATTTAGGACATGGTTGTTTTCGTTTACTGGAGGTCTATATCCGAATTATTCATTTCTCAGTTTTAGTGCCTTTAATTGTGTTCATATAATTTTGTTGGTAGGATACAGCATAATGGATATAATCGAGTCTACCAGAAACACTCTCTACCCCATAAAGATAGGGATAAAGTCTGCGTATATTCTACCTCCCGACTCTATTTGTAGGATTACAGTGGGTATGTTGTTTCGTATGATACAAGATATCATCCAACTTAGGCAAATGTATGTTGTTGTTTTGTTTGATACAACATCAGTACTTGATAATTCATTGTTAAATAAAACATCATCAGTCTAAATTAGATATCTAAGTTTTGTTTCCATTGATCAAGAAAGGTTCCGCGGTGCAATCCAATCCTTTGTTTCGCGATGAGGTTTATAAGAATGAGTACAGTATAAACCGTGAAGTTGAAAGTACACTGTTTTTTATGTGCACAGAAAGAGGGCATTCAAATATCCTAGAAAAGATCAATCAACCTTGAGAAGACAATTATATTAAGAAATGATTAATAGTGTTGCCGTTTAAAAATATAAAGATATGTGTCAGGAGGTCATGTGTTCGAGCCGTGAAAACAACCTCTAACAGAAATATAATGCAGGATAAAGCTGCATACAATACACCCTTGTGGTCCTTAACTATCAACCAGAGAACTTAACAATTAACTAAACAACCCTTTATCACATTTCAGCTCCTTCTGGATCACATCAGATTCAGTCTTTACATTTTATTCTATAAATCAGATTCACTTTGAGAAGTTTATACAACATATAACACCAGCGGAAACTATAAATACACATAAGGATTCATCTATGAAGACCTATTTAGGCTAGAAAACTTGTAGGAAGCGTAAGAGAGTGCACCAAGATCCCAGCTGTGGTGAATAAGATCTCCCTTTACGCCTTCACCAGCAGCACCTAGCGCTACATGTAACGGATAGATGTGCTCGGGCCATGGGTGCGCAACTTTTGCATGCGGCGCCTTCATGTCATAGTTATTGACATCTTGATGCCTACAAAGAAACAGCTACTACATCAGTTGAAAATCCCAAAGTTACTTGCGTACTTACAGGGTCGGATGTAGGATTGAATATACAGGTTTGGCAAAACGAGTAGCTTTGACACACACCCTGTATATGTGCTAAAAAAAATTCACCAAATATGTACAAAAATTAAACAACCCGATTACTAGAACTTGAAGTAGTTGTCCTAAAACTAGAACTCATAAAGTTGAAATTCTAGATCAACGGAACTTGTAATATTAGTACATTTCATTTAACAAAGTAGAGCAAGCCTGTTTCCAGTTATCATTATCGCATTTCTGAAGTATTACGAATATGCATAGAGAGTATATTACTCGAAATAATATATAATTAGCACAGTAATGAACAAAATCAATCTGGTATAAGAAGGAGAACAAGAAACTTCTTGTTTACTTGAGAATCCTTATGCTTTCAACCATAAACTAATACTAAAGAAAATTTCAAAGGCAAGAATCATGGAACATAAAGAAAACGACAAGGATGAGCAAAGAAAGCAGGAAGAATAACTAAACCATGTCTCTGTAAGCTTCACAATGGATATATAAAACCTGATTATTTCTGTTGGACATTCCAAAGATGATGTAAAGTAAGATTCACATTCTAAAATAAGTATGTATAGAAAGACGCTATCGTTTTAAATGGCCTTTGCATTGACTTGACTTTCAGCCTCCAGATAGGGGACTGACGATCTATCCAAAGTAAATAGGGATGCACACCCCAAAAAGACGCTCTAAAGGGAGCAACTTTCTTACAGATATAAGCATGTTGATATATACTCTATGTGATTACATAGTGCTTCTTTAAACGTAGTACTTTTATCTACTGTGAAAGACCTGAATAAATGAGCTTTTCAAAACCTTAGTCTTTGATTCACCAGTTAAGCATAGGCACAAAAAGTGGATTATAAGAATGTACCTTCCACTGAGAAGGGCGTCCTTAAGCCAATTATCAAACTCTAAAGCCCACGAAGCAACATTCTTGGATGAACCGAGAGCCCTTAAGTTGTGAGTGGCAGATCCAGAACCAATTATGAGGACACCTTCATCCTTGAGGGAGGCCAATGCTTTTCCCATGTTGTAATGATAAGTACCATCCCTATTAGGCTGGACTGAAAGTTGGCAGACTGGAATGTCCGCTTCTGGAAACATGAGCATGAGAGGGACCCATGCACCATGGTCCAGACCACGTTTTTTGTCCTCGTGCACCGTTGGGAACCCAGATGCCATGAGAACATCCTTCACCCTTTTTGCCAATTCTGGAGCTCCTGGTGCAGGATACTTGAGCTGAAGATTCAAAATGAGAGAAATAGCATAAGGAATTGGTAAGCTTTTATCTCGCAAGAAGATTACGAGATTAGAATGAGTTAGCGTTTCGTGCCTATCATGCAATTACAAGAAAAGCAGGGAACTTTTTAAAGGGATGTAAGTCCTGGCTACGTGCTTCAGAAAAATCCAAATCCTGCTTTCACAATAAAGAAAGACAATGCAACAAAATAATTGATCCCATACTCTATCGCAGTTTTATAGCATAATAGACAAAGTAAATGCAAAAAGTTGCTTCATTTTATTTCTTAACTTGGGTTAAAGGAAACAAGAATCTGTAAGCTCAACCACAACGCGGTTGTAATGAATATCAAAGAATGTAGAATCTCTGCTCATGTCTAGATCGATCGGTTTCAAATCAAATAGTAAGAACTAGAAGATTTCAGTCTCTAACTATAGAAGCTTACTTCAACATATTCAGAGATGTCAAAAAACCATCCAGCTCCACTAGCCAATGGCATTTAATCAGGACACAGGAAAGCAAGGCATGAGACAGGAAAATCAAACATGATTTCAGCTACAATCAATCATAACTCACAGTTGCTACAAAGTCATGTGTTTGATAATCCTTTTTGGCACTTGCATCTTAGAGAGGTATATAGGGATCTAGAGATGGCTCAGATGTTATAAATTATGATCATATTCTCTGATACTAACAAAAAGAGTTAATGGTCAAAAATACACCTGAACTATCGCTTTTTCGCAAGTTTCATATCTCAACTATAGGTTGTTCCATTTTCTACCAGAACTATCACCATTGTTCGGGTAGGAAAAAAAATAGCTGATAGTTGAGGTGTGTTTCAATACATAGATGGTGATAGTTCAGGTAAGTAAAGGGAATATCTGATAGTTGGGGTGTGAAACTCGCAAAAAAGTGATAGTTCAGTGTATTTTTGACCATTATCTCAAAAGAAAAATCATCATATCCTCTGATGCTTGGAAATGTGGTGTCTCAACATTAGCACCCAAGGGTGTGGCCTAGTGGTCAATGAAGTGGGTTAAAGAGCCTTGAGGCCAAAGGTCTCAAGTTCAAACCCCAGTGGAGACAAAAAACACTAGGTGATTCTTCCCATCTGTTCTAGCCTTGGTGGACAGAGTTACCTGGTACCTGTTGCTGGTGGGAGGTGGCAGGTATCCCGTGGATTTAGTCGAGGTGCGCGAAAGCTGGCCCGGACACCACGGTCATCAAAAAAAAAAAAATGTGGTGTCTCAACATTAGGAAATCCATTTGTTTCATTTTTGTCTTTCTAATGTACACATACTCTGATCCAGGCTCAAATCGTGTTTAAAAATCTATCTAATATTAAAAAAAAAAATCAATTCAGGACCCAATTAACAAATATCATAACCCATAAGCTAAAAATTCTGGCTTTGCCTCTAGACAGAGCTGTATTCAGGTCTTTAGCGGTAATTCATCCCATGTTCCTTCTGAGATCAAACAAATTTTACTAGTTTTTCTAGTTGGATTTGCTCGTAAAGTCAACCTTCATCAATTATAATGGCACTAAACAACTTTATATGAACTCATTTCCACATTTTCACGCAAAGAAAGGACGCTGCACCTAGTCCATCCTTACATAAAATGGCAGTTTCCATTGTTCTTCTATAAAAAAAAATGGAGGGAGGGAAAGGGGAACGTGAGGAGATTACAAGGTGGGGAATCGAACCCTTACGATGATATATGCATTTTTCGTTGTTTTCTTTTGGAAAAAAATTGGGGGTAGGGAAGGGGAAATGGGTGCTGAGATTACGAGGTGGGAAATCGAATAAAATACAATATATGAAGATCATCATCATCAAAAAACAATCCATTAAAAGAACTAACCTGGTACATGGATTTAGCGAATCCATAAAAGTCATGAATAGTATCATGGCGACCACGAATAGAATTAACAGTTGGTTCAGAAGTTTCCCAATGAGCAGAAATAACCAAAATTGAATTAGGTTTCTGATGATTCATAAATTTTTCTCTAAAACCTTTCAAGAAATGCCTAGCAGGCAAAGATTCATCAATGGAAAGGGTAGGTGATCCATGTGATATGAAGAAAGTTTCCTTCAATGGCAAATGGGCAGGGCAAGACATTTTCCCCAAAACTTCAATTTCTTTAATATCTATTTTTGATTTTGATGAATCCAAATCGTCTTCGTTCAATGGACTATTTATTGGGTAAAATGTTTTACAAATTCCCATTTTGTCTCTCTCCCTCTCATCTCTCTCTTTTTTTGCGCGTTCACCGACCGACTAGTTTTTTAAAGATTATTACTCATTCCGTTCATCTTTACTTATCCACTATTATTAATTTGGTACACATCTTAAAAAGATATTCTCTTCGCTCAACAATACTTATCCATATTACTAAAATTAAATGTCCAAAAATACTAGTTTAGCTTAAAAATCAATGAATAATTTATCTATTTCTATCCATTTTGCCCTTAGTTAATAATTAAAGTCATTACCTAATACATTTTTCAAAGCATTGAATTAATTATATTCAAAGAGTGATATAGCAAAATCACTCTTATTATTTATTATTTCTTAACATGTGTGTTAAGTCAATAGTGGACAAGTATTATTGGATGGAGGGAGTACTTCCTCTGTTCATTTTTACTTGTCACTTATTTCTAAAATGGATTTTTATTTTTACTTGTCACTTTTGATATATCAAATGATTTTCAAGACTTAATATTAAACATCAATTAATAGAGATAGTGAGGTAAAATAAATATGTCAATTATTATTTTTAATAAGCGTGTCAAGTTAAATGTGACAAGTAAAAATGAACGGGGGAGTAATAAATAATAAGAGTATTTTATTATATTACATTTTAAATATAATAAATTTAATTCTTTGAAAATGCATTAGCTAACGAATAGTATTTAATAGCAAGGATAAAATGAATACAAAATGATAAATTGTTTATTAATTTTCTAAATTAAATAAGTATTATTGAATATTTATTTTGATATATTGGATAAATAAAGATGGACGGAGGAAATATATTATTTCAATCACCTACCGCGTGTTTTTTTTTTACAATTTTTGTTTATTTGAGAACCTACCAAGTAGTAGTTGCCATTTCAATTTTTTCTGCTCTAGAATATTGGAATAGGGAAGCGTAGTATGGTCGAGTTCCCATTAATTTATTTACACTTCAATAATAACATGACTTTGGGTGTGATCGGTGTGGTCGACTTCTCATTCATAAGTGATTTCTTATTTAGTTTTTAGTTTTTAATTAATAAAAAAAAATATTTTAAGAGTATTTGAGTATAATTTAAGCAAATATTATGATCAGATCTCGACACATGTCCCAACCCCCACATAGGATCCGACCCTCGGACACCGACCCATGACCCCTGACACTGAGACTCCAAAACCCGACCCCAACCCTGAGTCCTAATCCCAACCTACCTGACGACTTCGACCCCGAGACCTAACCCCGCCCTCGAGAACTGACCCTTACCTTGAGACTCAAACCTCGATCGTCGACCTAACTTCGAGCCTGAGAGTTAACCCTAACCCTGAGACTCGATCGCAACTTCGAGACCCAACCCTAAGACCCGGACACAACCTTGTAACTTAGTCGAGTCCAGAGTTGAGATTGGAGATTTGGTTCTATGTCGATTTGGGGTTGGGTCTTGTGTCGGTTCAAGGTTGGTTCTCGAATTGGGGTGGGGATTAAGTCACGATTTTGGGTCGAGTCCTAGTTCGAGAAGGGTATCAGATTGAGAGTCAATTCCCAAGTTAGGTTGGGCAAGGATCGACTCTCAAGTCGAGTCTCATGTCGATGTGAATCTCTGATTGGATTATCTCAGATCGAGTCCAAAGTTGATCGGGATGGGGTGGCTGCGTTACGAGGTGGTAGATTGAGGGGCTAGGGTAGGGAGCAATTGGATGGATTAGGTGGGGGTGAAGTTGAAAGAAAATTTTGAAAAATATTTTCTCTCTACTAAATTAGGGAAGTTATTTTACTTAAATTGGAGAAAAATTAAAAAAAAAATCCTCCATATCAAAAAAAATAATCACATAAAATTTTGTAGTTTTTCTTTTTTCTGTTAGGATATACTATTAACCATGCGTTTTGAAATAGTATTATTTATTGAATGATTATTTATTCATTTATTTAATTCAATAAAGTATTACATGAAATAGATCATTTTGTCATATATGTGTCCTCAACTTATATAGTAGATGATTTGGTGTATAGAGTTTGAGCTTATACACAGAAGATTAAATCATCAGTTCTTATAAGTTAAAGCTATAGTTCACGATCGTAGATGGGAATTTGGACAAACCATCAGAATGATTGTAGCACGAGATTAAAAGTAATTTATCTTGATTATGAGAATGGTATAGTTCTAACTTCTCGTGCTAGTGCATTTTGTATGTATTGAACAGGACCGAGTAGAGATAGATGTTTTAGACTGACTGATAAAAATATATTCTCTAAACTATTAAATGTACTTATATTCTCAATCTTGATATAACTATTATGAGCTATATATATTAATTATCACTTTGATTTATTAAAAGACGAGATCCTGAGATGGGTCAACATGCCTGATAGATTGGAAATAATATATATTGGTGAAATAATAAGTTAGTTGATGGAATCCATGTCTCGGTATAGAGATTGATGATACGCCTTTTATGAGAAGCTTATAAGTTTTCAGGTGTAAACCCGGCCGGTGGATTTATGAATCCGACATATGAAATAAGTTAAGTATTGCTCTAAAGGAAATTAATCATTAACTAAATTCTTCAGTAATTTAATTTATTGATTAGCATCTGTTATCTTAACATGGGAAATTACATAAGTGTTTAATAGGGAATTATGAAATATAAATAGACGAGTGCAATTACGAATTTCTAGTGGAATGATTTATAATTTATTATAAGAATAATTTAAATTAATATTTTAAATTATTTCTATAATAGGGAGTCTCAGTAATTAGTTTTGTGATTCCTACAGTGCTCATATTTAACTAGAACTCAGAATCTTATTTTCTAGGGGAAAAGGAATAAAACAAAAAAAAAGGGAAAACTGTTTTCTATTTTTTAAAAAGAAAGCATACGTATGGTTGCTTTTCTTTTCAAATTAAAGAAATCACACGTTTTCTTTTTGGCTCTCCCTTTTGAATTGGGAGAGCTCCTCTATAAATAGGGGTTCTTTCAATTTAGAAAAAGAATTAGTTTTCTGCACAATACTTGCCCACTCAAGTATTGAGAGAGTTCAGCTGTGAATTTGAGATCACTGGAGAAAATCGTAGAATTGAAGTTGGACTTGCTTCAAGATTCCTGATCACGCTTCAAGAGGTAATTTTTGGTTAATTTTCAGCATACTTGATGTGTACTACGTGTTGGTACTTATTGTCTATTATTCATGTAAGCAGTATGTTCTTGGAATGCTTCCGCTGCGTGTGCTATTTTTCAACATTTTCTTTTTAACAATTAAATACAAATTTGTAATATTATAATTGCTACTCTTTTTTTATCAATCAAATACAAAAAGAGTGTATTTTTATTCATTATATAAAAATAACATATTTTATACAACAATGATACAGTTTCTATACACATCTTATACAGATACATATTTCATACAACAATGATATAATTTCTATACAACAATTATACAGTTTCTATTCACATTTATACCATAATGATACATATATAATTTCTATACATATCATATACAAAATACATATTATATACAATAATTATACATTTTCTATAGAAATCTTATACCGATACATATTCTATACAATAATTATACAGTTTCCATACACATCTATATCCAGAGGCTATAAATTGAAAATAATTTGGCCGAATGACTATCACATGGCATAACTTCGAAAATGGTCATTTTGGTGGAAATAATATGGTTGAATGGTCATGAGGTGTATTTTTCCTCAGATTGTGGCTCGCTATTTTTGTTATTTAATTTATTAAAATGTTATATTAATATTATATCTAATTAAATTTAGTGTGGCTCAAATTCTTTTGTTTCAATTTCAATTCATTCAGTTCGACAATTTTGATTTGTTTAGCTTGGATATAGAATTATAACTTTTCTTGCTTGTCTTTATGAAATGAAATTTTTTTGTACAAAATATTATATCAATGGAAGTGGTCTTTTGGAATTTTCAATTTTCTTGAGTGTATGTAATACCTAAAAGAAGAAAAATTCACGAAGTATTACGTCCTCGCAATAACTTATAATGCCCACCCTTAACTAGAGGTCTCAGATTTGAGCCATGGATATGGAAAAAATATAGTTGGAAGCGTCACCTCAAGAATGCGTCCTGCAACGCGCGATCTGAATTAGTCGAGGCTTTAATGCAGGCAACAAATATCGAGTGGAAAAAAAAACTTATAATGTGATCAAACAGAAAGGTTGAAATCATGTCACCAACCGCGTAATCTTTCTCTCTCTCTTTTTCTTTTTGTTTTTTATTCTAAAAATTTCAGAACCTACCAAGTAGTAGTCGACATTCAAATTTTTCTGCTATAAAATATTGGAATGTGGAAAGTTAGTTGCATAAGATTTTATACTATATGTAACTTTAATTCAATAAAAAGATTTATAGAATCCAAGCATAAAGGATATTTAAAAGGAAAAGGTTCAAATATGCTCAACAGTATTTTATGATCTCGACAAAAATATATACTCCATTTAAAAAGTAGTCTATCTATATCCTTCTTATTTCTCAAATCACTCGAATATACTTTTTTCTTTGTCGACAAAAGTGAAAAAAAATGTTTTAAAATTTTTTATTAGAAAAATGGATTTAATTAAATTCCCTCCTCCTTTAGTTAAATTTTTCTTGCAAAGTTTAGGTATATATTTAATATTAATTGATTTTTCACTTTCACCGGCCGAAAAGGATTTTATTTGAGATATTTATGTAACTGAAAGGGTATAAATAGACTACTTTTTCAAAGAAAGATATATTCGCTCTAATTCATATAGTATATCGATATATTTAAGCATTTTTCTTTTAATTTATGAGTCAATTTCTTAAATAGTCACTCGTATTGACCAAATTATCTGATAAAGCAACTTTTTTAACATAATAAAGTCACTCAATTCTTGTATTATCTCTCAAAAAATCAAAATACTTGTAGAAGTCGCTCTTTGACAAAAGAAGTAGAGCCGTCATTATGGCCTTGGCCCGCTAGACCGGCTCAGACCATCTCTGATTATGGCTACAATTTGTAGAGCCCATTTTAAAAGGGAAAACTACACAAAAAAAATTTAACATAATAAAGTCACTCAATTCTTGTATTATCTCTCAAAAAATCAAAATACTTGTAGAAGTCACTCTTTGACAACAGAAACAGAGTCGTCATTATGGCCTTGGCCCGCTAGATCGGCTCAGACCATCTCTGATTAAGGCTACAATTTCTAGAGCCCATTTTAAAAGGGAAAACTACACAAATTAGACTCAATTGTGAAACTATTTACCCAAAATAGATCCATCCCAATCTATTTAGGTTTATGGACCAGCGGCCCAAACTATTTACCCGTTTTTTCACTTTCTCCTTTTCTTACTTCGCGCATGACGTCAGCATGACATCAGCCTCACTATCATGAATTAATCATCTGTGATACTCTGTCGGTATATTGATACTCTATCGGTATCATATAGGACTGAGCTTAATCCTCTGTGATACTCCATCGGTATATTGATACCTTGTCGGTATCATAGAGGACTGAGTTTAATCCTCTGTGATACTCTATCAGTATATTGATACCATATCGGTATCATATAGGATTGAGCATTTTTTTTAAGAAATAAATAAAAAACAATTAAGAGAAAATTATTAAAGTCACAAGCTTATTTATTGAACTCTAAATTAGTAGAAAATATATTTTTATAATTTTTTTTCTCTTTTTGTAATTTAAAAAATAATTATATCTAAATTATGACTCTTTTTTTAACTGTTTTAAAATTAAAATATTGAAGAACTGAAATATACCTCAACGATACCATGACAGTATATAGATATACCATAATGGTATCGTGGATGATTGAGTAATTTCATCGAAGGACTGAAGCAAACCTCAATGAAACATTTTTCAGTTACTCTTTGATACCACCAGAGTATATTATACTTTGATGGTATCAAGGAGGAAGAAATAGTCCATCAATTAAGACATTGTCCAGTTAATTTTTGATACCATCAGAGTATATATATACTGTGATGGTATCAAAGAGGGGAAAAAAGGTGGGCACTGATGTCAGTATGACGTCCGCATTTTTTTTAATAGATGAATGCAATTTTAAGATAAAAAGGGGTATGAAAGTAATAGGGCATTTGAGGATAAATAGTTTTCTTTTTTGGGGTACAAGTGTTCTTTTCTCATTTTAAAATGAGGCTTTTTAGTCAATTCATCCATGTTGTATCAATACAATGTGTGACATTATTATTGATATATCTATTTTCTTTTATAAAAGACCTAATATACTTAAAACTTGCTCTTTTGGGGATCATGACATATGTATCAAGTCTCACTTCTATGACAACCTCATGTGTTATATCACTGAACTTGTACCTCAAGTATTCAGTTCTACTCCTACTAAACCTGAATCCTTAAGACCTCCAAGGTTTGTATCCACATTTTCAATCTGACGTTAACTCTGTCATGAGTCTCATCAATTAACACTATGTCATTCACAAATAACATACATCATGGCACCACCCCCTTGAATATGACGTATCAATTCATTTATCACCAAGACAAATAGAAATGGACTAAAGGTTGGTTCCTAGTGCAATCCCACCACTATGAAGAATTGCTCTGAGTCTCCTCCCACTGTCATTACCAGATTTTGATTTCATCGTACATGTCTTTAATTGCCCTAGATCATGCACCGGTACACATTTAGCCTACAAGCATCTCCATAAAACCTCTTTTAAAACTTTAATGTTGTTAGTCTTCCCTAAGTCAATGAACACCATATGTAAGTCTCTCTTCCACTCGCTATACTGCTCCACCAATCTCCTCATGACAAAATGAATGATTTCTTTAGTAGATCATCCCGACATGAATCCAAAATGGTTCTAAAAAATGAACACAACTCTAACTCATAGAGGAAGAGTATGTACGCGCGCTACGACTTACGTAGTTGATCGGATCCGATAGCTTTTCCTTCGGGCAAGCAACCAAACCCATCACATTCACTTCCATTTCGATTAACAGCTTGGAAGTATGGCTAAGTGGCTTAAGGCATTGGCTTGCTAAATCGATATACAAGAAGATTGCATCATGGATTCGAATCTCATTTCCTCCGATACAAAAAATGAAAGGGGTGGCTGAAATTATGTGAGAGAAAGAACCTCTTGATGGAGTACAGTCCCCCGGAAGACAGAATAACACTTCTTAGTGACTAGAGCGGAGAGCTCATTGTACCTTATTTTCTGGCCTATCTTCTAAATATAATCAAGCTCCCTCTGGCAGTCCTGGCCGACTTTTGGTTCTTGAGTATATTGAGGGATTACGCGAGAGTTTAAAGAGCCGATCGAAAGCTTGACAAAGAAGAAAAAAATAAGCCTATTTATTTATTTTCTTAATTTAGTAAAGGAATTTCCCTTACTAGTCAAGTGGTAAGGGTAGAGAGCTATTCGATGAAGAAAATAGACTTTAGGAAAGTGATTCAGGTAGCTCAGTTAGTTAGAGCAAAGGACTAAAATCCTTGTGTCAGTAGTTCGAATCCACTTCTAAGCAGACAAAAGGTCCAAATCGTAGTCGAGAGTGAATCGGATTTCGAAATGAAAGTGAAAGAATTTAAGGAAAAAAATGTGAGCTTCTGCACTATATGGACGACGACTTTTTGGCGGTAGGGTTGGGTTGGCTTGCTTGAGGTAGTTTCAAAAAAGCGGTTGATTACTCAGATTGGTTATCGCATACCTATGCCCAAAAGATGGGGCAGTTCCATTTGATTGTTCATCAATAGGGTGAATCTATATTCTTCGTGGTGGTGAAATGAGGTATAGCGCAGTCTGGTCAACACATTTATTTTGAGTACAGAGCATTATAAGTTCAGATCTTGTCACCTTGATGCGGATACGACAACCTTCTCCGTGATCGGACATTAAGGAAAGAAAGTTTTACAGCTCTTTCGGAGTGAAAAAAGACACAACTCATTCATTATTAAAAAAAAATAATCAACTCAAAAATATACTACAAGAGACTAGTTTTTGTAGTTATCATATCAAAGTCATCATCAAATTACTTATTTTCGTCTTATATTATATATTTATGATCAAATTTGTATTATTTATCTGAATAAACTTTATCACATCTCTTGCACTATACTTTAATATTATTCCAAATGTCAATGAGAAGATATTAATATTTTAAGCAAAAAATATTCTGAATCTTGCTTGTAACAGAATTAATATTTTATTCCAAAATGACAATATTTATTTATATATAATTAAACCAAATATAGTAATTTATTCTTGATTCATACTAAAGTAGCAGATTCATTACTCCAATATTAAAATATTTTACTAACAAGTTAGTTATAATGGGAAGAAATCGCACCAATTCAACAAGTCATCGTGAATCTGCTGCTTACACTGCAGCAAAGTGTCACGACCCAAAATCGATCGAAATTTTACGCGATTTTTGGAGAGAAGAAGCTGCATCCCCAATCGATAATCGTGGCGATACGATTCTCCATTTTATCTCCATTTACGACAACGTGACCGCGCTAAAATTACTTATCGAGGAACGGCCAATGAGTAGTCGAGATTTGAGAATTAAAAATAAGAGCGGAAATACGGCTTTGCACGAAGCTGCTAGGTTCGGACGATTAGATATTGTGAAGGTGTTGGTGAGTTTGGATAGCGAAATTGTATTGGAGAGGAATAATAAGGGGGAGACACCGATTTATGTTGCGGCCGCGAATGGAGAAAAAGAAGTGTTCACTTTGCTGGCGGATAATAATTTGTGTGATGAATTTAGTATGACGAGGGACGATGGAAGCACCGTACTTCATGCGGCCATAACTCACGAGTGTTATCGTAAGTTATGTACTCTCTGACCATCTTTATTTATTACAAACAGTTATTTGTAGTTATCTGAGTTTAACTTAGAGATAACTGTAGACAAAATCATCATTTCTTTGTGAGTTTAATTCTTATCTGAAATATCAGATATTTGCGTTCTCTATTTGCACTATCATTAACTATTTATTAAAACACACCTCGAAATTAGTAAGTCAGTTGTCACGTGGACAAAACTAGGAGTACTTATCTTACCGTTACATTCTGAATTAGACAGGTACTATCTATGTCTTCATTGTTAGAAATTGAA
This sequence comes from Jaltomata sinuosa, assembly GCA_003996215.1. Taxonomy (NCBI): domain Eukaryota; kingdom Viridiplantae; phylum Streptophyta; class Magnoliopsida; order Solanales; family Solanaceae; genus Jaltomata; species Jaltomata sinuosa. The sequence continues at coordinate 452,974 of QJPP01007241.1, forward strand.
TTGGAATTGGAATTGGAATTGGAATAGTACATTCATCTAATCTTAATAGATTTACGAATATAACTAAAATTAAATTGGATTGAGTTTACATTTGAGTGAATGTTCAAAAATACACTTAAAGTATTCCGGCTTTTTGAATTTTATACTTGAATTATCAAGTTTGTGAGTTTCATATACCTGAACTAACTAACACCAAATGTTTATCGAAACACACTTCACACTATTAGTTGTTCACCTTTAATTTCCTACCTGGAATATCATCATTCTTCAGGTAGGAAAAGTGAACAACTAATAGTTGAGGTGTGTTTCGATAAATATTTGGTGATAGTTCAAATAGAAAACTTTCAAGGATGAAACTCAAAAAAACCGAAATACTTTAGGTGTGTTTATTTGAGTTTAACTTTTATATATACACGCACACAATGTAAAGATAATTTTTAACAAGGAAAAATTAAGCAAAATAGCCACTCGGCTATAAAATTTACGTGAATCATTTTGAGTGAATTATATACCAAAACACTCGAAACATCAAGGGAAGCTCATATCTAAAATTTGGGATGGTTTAGAGGAGATTTTGAGTTAGTCGAGATTGAAAGAACTTGTTTGGAGAGGTTGTATTGATGGTTGAAAGTTTGTTGTTTATTATGCTTCCATTTAGAGACTTAATGACCTGGAGGAAAAAAGATTGATACACTTGTATACACTATTTATACAATATCGATACACGTTTCTACACCATTTATATAATATTGTTACATATTTGTGCACTATATATACAATATTGATACAAGTTTATATATCATTTATATAATTTTGATACATTACATAATTTTTATACAATATCGATACACGTTTATACACTATTTATATAATTTTGATATATTACGTAACTTTTATACACTATCGATACATTACATATAGATGCGGCTATTTTTTTGTAATTTTGTTTTGTGTCTAGTTCATTTTTGGGTTATATTTTTTGTAAAGAAAACTTGGTTATATTTATTGTAAACTAATTACTTTATTGTACATATTTGAAATTATCCCTTTTAACAATGACTTTCTTTTGCATGAAATGAGAACCAGACTTTGCAATACAATTGCTGAAAATGTATCCAGAATTAGCCAGAAAACATGATGGAAAGGGTTGGAGTGCATTAAATATATTGGCTACAAAACATTTGTGTTTTAGGAGTGGATCCATTTATACAGTTGAACAAATGGGCACTGCCCCTTTTCTTCCTGTGCAAGCCCTTGAAACCTTTATGTATTTCTGTAAGTACTTTCCCAAAATTATTACTCCTTCCGTCTCAATTTATATGACATTATTTGACTTGACACAAAATTTAAAAAAGAAAGGAAATTTTTTAAAATTTATGGTCTAAAATTCCCCTTGACTATTTGTGCGGCTATAAACCATTCCATTAAGGTGAAAAATTAGAATTTTAAAATTAAATTACTTTAAATTATAAAAAGGTGACATTCTTTTGAGACGGACGAAGAAGGAAAGAGTGTCACATTCTTTTGAGACGGACGAAGAAGGAAAGAGTGTCACATAAATTGAGACATGGAGTAATTTGGAAAATATACATGTTTTTAAATAATAACATAAAGTTTTTCCAAGAAAAAGTAATTTCTCCTCGGAACACTTCTTGAAAGCTTGGTCAAGTTCAACATTGACACAAAATGCTACTCCCTTTAGTCCATATTAAGTGAATAAGTGAATTTTTCAAAATTCAAGATATTTGTTGAAACTTTTTTTTATATTTACCACGTTCTTAACTACCTTACATTTTTTAGGATAACTAGTTTAGTGTACGTGCGTTGCACGTATGTAACTCGCCAAGCAATAAATATATAAAAATTATTGAAGATAATAATTAATATTAAAATAAATGTAATATTAATTTAAATGATAAAATAAATATTATTACATAACTTCTGAAGTTGCAAATATGATGAATTTTGATAAGGACTTAATTAATTTAAGGTAGATTAAACTCGATTTACAACGATAAGGTATTTGATCCATCTTCAAACTTAAGTAGCAAGCCCCAAATTTGAAAGAGTTGACTATAACCCTAAACTTATAGGTTCATCATTCAAATAAAAGCTTTGCATATCAAGATTCAACACTTAGTTATAACCTTATATTTCAAATTCAACTAATAAGTTTAACTAAAGAGTCAACTATAATGATAATGAATGATAGTTCAAAATATAGTTAAATAATATAATTAAAATTAAGTTACAATTAAACAAAGAAAGAAAAAAAAAAGAGAGATCAACCTTTGATTTTTTGGCTACTTCATTAGGTAGTAACATACTTATTTCTTCTAATTTTTCGATCAAAAATTTTCAACTGAAAGAGAAACACGAGAAATTATCAAAAGAAGAGAATTCATAAATATTACGAACACATAAAAAATAGTAAAGACCACGAATGAGTTAACAACAACATATGAAGATGAATTAAATAAACAATAAAAAAATTAGAATAAGTACCTTAATGATATTAACATGGAAGAAGTCCTAAATATTAGATTTGTTCGTATTAGAATTGCTTCGAACAAAAACTGTTTCAAGATCTTTATATTTCTAGCGTGATTTTTTTCTGTCGTATAACTTGTTTCTACTTTGTTGCTAAATCCAAGTCTTGCATGAAAAGAAATTAATAATATTGTATAAAACTCAAACCTATTAATGAATATAGCTAAAATAGGTACAACTACAACGTGAATAACTAATGGGTTAATAACTAATAACACAAACCCTAGTTAATGAATATAAGGAAATAATAAAAAGTTTCATAAATTGTTAGGTACAACGTACGGTACAAAAATTTTAATATCCAAACTCTTAGTTAATTTTATAATCTAAATACTATAAAATAACTAAATTTTAGGTATATAATTCAAATAAGGTAAGTTTTAATAATTAAGTTTTAATCAATTTTCAATTTTTAAATATTTAAGAAAAATAGTAAAAGACGATTTTGTCTATTGGAGGGTTTTTTAATGAAGGGCAAAAAGTTCAAATCACATTATAAGGTTCTTCACACTTTTAATATAGTATAGATAATTTGAGAATAATCAAAAGGATAATAGTACTGGAAAGTAGCTTTTAATTTATGTCCTTAAATATTTTTCTTAAAAGGCGTATCATACTCCAACAATTCACTTATAATATGGACTAGAGAGAGTAGTCTTCGAGAAATATTCTTTTTCGAAAGTGCACACAATTCTAAACAAAAAAAAAACTATTTTTTAAAATAGATATATTTTAAAAGTTTGACGAAACAAGCTATAAGCGAAAAACAGACAGTAACTTGTTTCTTCTATTGAGAATGGAACAGGCATACCAGCAGTATATGAAGAGTCAAAATCTAATGAAAACTTGGAGGATCCACAGACTACTACTACAAATGTCCTCATTAAAAGAAAAAGGTCTTCATTTGTTAACTTCCTACTAGGTAAACTACTCCCTTCATTTCAAAATAATTTTTACCTTATTTTTCGAGAGTCAATTTGACTAATTTTTAAAGCTAAACTAGTTTAAGATTAATTTGATATTTTAAACTTAAAATTTAGATATTCAAAAACTATACGAAAAGTACTACTTATAAGTTACATTTTTTTCATATCAATATAATGAAAAAATATATATTAAAATATTGATCAAAGTTTATATCATTTAACTCTCAAAAATAAAATTATGACAAATATTTTAAAATGGAGAAAGTATATACAAAGATGGGACTAATGTATGTATACTGTTCACTAGGGTTTCTTTTGGTTGGTTGAATAAAGAGATTATTCTTTGCATAAAATTCAACAAAAGTACTTGTTTAGTTATTATTTTACTTTTCCTCATAACGAATATATTTCGTACACATAAGTTTAGCATCATCGAATGTGAAATAAGAATGCACGTATTAGAAATACATGAATTACACCATTAATATGAGAAAATATGTCCTCGTATTAAAGAAGATCAAGGAGTTCAGTATTAAACAAATTTTTATACTCCCTTCGTTTAAAATTATTCGTCCTATTTTGATTTGACACGAAGTTTAAGAAAGTGAAAAAGACTTTTGTATTTTATGGTCTTAAATTAAAGATATGTCAAATGTACCAAAATGTCTTTTAATCTTGTGGTCTTAAATGTGCCATGTGAAAAATTGGATGAAAGAGTTGTTAAAAAGGAAAAGAGACATTCTTTTTAAAATGGACTAAAGAAAAGTATGACAAACAAATTGAAACAAGGAAGTATCTTTTACTATTAATTCCCGAGTTATAATTTTTTTCACCTCTAAGGTAGAGGTAAGATCTGTGTACACTCTACCTCTCCAAATTCCACTTTGTTGTAGGACTATACTGAGTATGTTGTTGTTGTCCTAATTTACTTTTTTTAAAATTTTTTTTTACCTCTGAAGTAGAGGTAAGGTCTGTGTACACTCTACCTCCCCAAATCCCACTTTGTTGTAGGACTATACTGAGTATGTTGTTGTTGTTGTCCTAATTTACTTTTTTTACTTTTTTTTTTTTTACCTCTGAGGTAAAGGTAAGGTCTGTGTGAACTCTACCCTCCTAAACTCCACTTTGTTGTGGGACTACACTGAGTATGTTGTGTTGTTGTCCTGAGTTACAAAAAAAAATCTTTTTTTATTACCTCTGAGGTAAAGATAAGGTACCCTTCCTAGACTCCACTTCGTTGTGCGACTACACTGAGTATTTTGTTATTTTCGTCCTAAGTTACAATTTTTGTATCACTAATTCTTGCATAACAATAACATATTGAGATCAACATTTGAATGTATGTCCTCTATCTTTTGACTCTCATTCTTTTGGCTTTTCTAGGTAATGCATGGTTGGGAGAAATTGATGATGAAAAGCAAAAACATATTCTTGCATTAACATTAGCAAGAAGATTGATTAGGGAAGAAGATTGGAGTTTCTATGCAAATTGTGTGGAAAATCCACTAATACAAGCAATAAAACATGGTATAAGTGAGTTAGTAGTGGAAATTATACAAAATTACCCTCAAACAATAGAAACTATAGATAATGAAGATGGAAAGAATATACTACATATTGTAGTAGAACAAAAAAACAGGTTCCTGTTTGATTACTTTATGAAAAATGTATCACACATAGATAGGTTGCTTTATGATACAAATCAACATGGAAAGACCATAATGCATTTTGTAGCAAGTGTTGGATCCCCATTCAAATTTTCTACAGAGGAACAACCAATTGAAAAAACAGCAAGAGGTTACAAAACATTGATACTCATGGCATGGGGTGTACTATGGTTTAAGGTACTTTCTCATTTGCTCTCGAGGGTCAAAAACACACCCAAAGTACCTCGATTTTTCGAATTTTATATCTGAACTATCAGGTGTGTGAGTTTCCGCTACTTGAACTATCACCAACTATTATATATCAAAACACACCTCAACTATCAATTGTTCATTTTTTCTACCTGAAATGCCACCATCGTTCAGATAGAAAAAGTGAACAATTGATAGTTGAATGTGTTTTGGTAAAGAGTTGGTGATAGTTTAGGTAGCCGAAACTCGCACTCTGATAGTTCAGATATGAAACTTGAAAACCGAGAAAGTACTTTAGGTATGTTTTTGACCATTAACTCTTGCTCTTATATAACAGTATGATACAATATACTCCTTCCGTTTCAACTTATTTGTCAAAACCAGACAAACAAATTGAAATGGAAGTAGGTAAATATGTCACAAACATTCTTATCTATTCTGATAGTTGCATGACCATTTCATTAAGTCATGTTATGCTGTTGAATAACAAGCCTTCCATTTTCTATTGTCGTCACTTACAATGAATAAATTCTTGCGTAGCGCGTAAAATATTGTGTTCATCCACGTTTATGGACCGCGAAAGACGATGAAGACATGACAGCAAAAGAGTTATTTGATTTAAACCATTCAGATGTATGTAAAGAAGCAGAGAAATCAATCAAAGAATTAGGAAATCCAGCTCTCATTCTATCAGCTCTCCTCTGCACAATCAACTTTGCTGCAGTTTTCACAGTTCCAGGAGGCTTTGATGACAAAACTGGAATACCTATTCTCTTAAAAAAAAAACAACATTCAGATTTATGGATGTTGATGTTTTTCTTAGGTGCAGCACTCTATGATTCTGTATTCACAATGGGAACTGTTCTATCAATACTTCTCTCCAGGTTTGAATCAGACGATTTCTATATCGCGTTGCCAGTGAAGTTCTGCACTGTTCTTATTTCTGTGTATTATGCTACTGCATTCACAGTTTTGGGATGTGTTCAAGCTCTTAATGTTGAGAATATATTCATGAACAAAGATATATGGTGGCTGATTTTTCTTCTGTTTTGTCTTGGGTTGTATATGACTTTTATAGTCCTAGACATATGTTATATTGTCTTTGATTATGTGTATCATTTCCTTTGTTATTCTCTTCTTTATAAAGGGAACAAACATGTAATATGAATTATCACTACTACTATTTTACTATTGATAATTTCTGTTACTATCTAGTGTTTTCGTATAGTTCGAGTGGAGTATTATTTTGTTGTAGTACTGTTTTTTTACTATTTGTTGTTTTTGATACTCTTATTTATTGTCTTTTATACTTCCATTACATCTTTTTAAATATTTTTTTTGTCTTGAGCCGAGGTTCTATCGGAAACAACCTCTCTACCTCACCTCTAAGGTAGAGGTATACGATCTGCGTATTACCCTCCCCTGACCTCACTGTGTGGGACTACACTAGGTATATTGTTGTTGTTTGACATAAGAAGGGAGTTGTTTGCAAGATTTTTTACCTTTATTGCTTTTTTATCTATCTATTTGTTTTTGTAAAGAGAAAGCATGACATATTTTCTTTTTTTGCTCTTAGTTGCATATCTATGTTTCAATAGGAGAATGGTGACATACGAAAATAAAATATTGTTAGTGTTAGAACCGAAATAATCAGGTGTCAAGCGCAAGCTAACAAAGCAAACCTCAAAAGACGCTAAGTAAAAAGACAAACGAGAAATATACCAAAAAAGACAATAATTTAACATGATTCAATCAATGGACCTACATCCTTCAAAGACACTAATGCTATAGGTGATAATCTTGAGCCACCTAATTTTGGTGAAAATATGGAGCTTCAAGTGGCGAATGATGTTTCACAAGTTTCTAATACAGGGAAAGGAAATAATGTGGAGAAGGGTACTGAAAATATACCAAGTTTGAATGCATTAATTAGTCCATAGCATAATGTTAGTTAGAACACAACATCATATAGCAGCTTTGGAGTTAAGACTCCAGATAATGAAGTCCACAGAAAGGTGAACAAATTTTCAAGATGTAAAGCATTCTCTCTTACATGTCAAGATAGGATAGAAGAATTTACAGATTGAACTATTCAATTTGGTAAGTGGCTACATATGACACACCACTCACTTATTAACCATGTTTGTTGGAAATGGCAGCAACTGACTGAGCCATGATAGTAGATGTAAAAATGGCCTCAGCAAGGACAGACGCAAAGTAAAATATACAAAATGTAAGACTAGCTAATGCTGCATTCGGAATTTTCTCCCTCGCCATCTGAAAATCCTAACACGAAAGCACCTCCTCCTCCTCCTTCATCGTCATCACTGTCGATATCCTCCAAATTCTCTCGTCTCTCAATATAAGCTAGCGCTTGCCTCCTGTGCAGACGTAAAACATGCATTATCATGTCTGGGGTGAGTGTAACCTGTGAATGATCCTCTCGACCTCGCCTATTAGCTTCCATTATCTGCTTACATCAAGACAAAGCGGAGAAATTGTAAGAATCGGGTCATATATTAGACAAACATGAACAAACCTTAACTATAGATTTTCACCTCTTGAACATCAGGAGGCAAAGGAGTAACATCCTTAGACGTTGGAGCCCAAAGCTTTATGGTCTTTTCTATTCCACATGTAGCAAGAACAGGGATACAAGGATGGGGCTTCAGCTGATTTACAATGTGCCTATCACCAACCATCAAGCGGACAAGTTTGGCGTCCTTTTTCTTCCAGATAAATATATGCCCACAATCAGACCCCGTTAACACATATTCATCAGTCGGACCAAAGAAACTCACTCCTTTAACTGTTTGTGAATTTCTATGCCCTGAATAAACTTGTGGCTTTTCCAGCTTGTCCAAATCTTCACTTTGCAACGACAAAGGAGCTGGACCCAATCCCATCTTCTTCTGAAACAAGTATATCAGTTCGTCGTTGTATGAGACCAGCAATTCACTTGTGTTCGAGTAAGCCAGTGCTGTAATGTGAACGTCATGCGTCTTAATCAGGTGATGGGGACAAAATGTGTCGATTGGGCTATCTGAACTGGTTCTTGCATCCAGGTGGTACATTCTGATGTCATATACACGGGCATATTCATCGGAACCTCCTACAGCAAAATAATTAGGATTTCTTGGGTCTATCACTATGGCATTCAACCTTATGCTGCTAGACTGCTTATTGTTTTCCGTGAATGACGAGCAACGTAAAAGCTTTGAGGAAGAATTACTTCGCAGATCATACTGCAAAATAATGCAAGTCATGGAAAATTAACATGAAAAGAGGACTGTGTAATAAAGTACCGCGTGGCGACCTACGTGCTGAACAAAACCATCTTCACCGCAGCTATAAAGTATGTAGGGACTTCCTGGTTCCACAGCAAGCTTATGTACACGACCTTGGTGCTTACCTACTTTTTTTGTTTCTACCCGACCATTCTCCATCACTAAACCAAGCCTCACCTGCAGCAGTGTTTGCAATACATCGAAAATAAGCATAAGGGAGTCAGCCACAATCATCTTCCTTGGCCTTTGACAAATTAGGAATATGACGCGGCAAACTCAGAAGGTATCTAAGCTATTGCTAATAATATAGAAACTACGGGTGGATGTACATGCATATCAGATAAAACATGTGTATAAAATAATACGAGGACAAAAGAAAATGTCACTCATAAAGATTACAGCCAGAACCATTCAAAGAAGTTACTATATTAGGGATTAGATCAACTAATACTGCTATTAATGGAAGAGAACTATTAGCAACCAAGCATTCGGAACAGAACGCAAATCACAGTTTATGTTGTTGAGAGGACAGTCAAAAGCAGCACAAAGGATGCCATAATGTAGCCAGTAGGTAACCATTGAATATCTTTAGAATCCATGACCTCTTCCACAATATGACAGGACCCCTCCTTTTATATCCAAGTCCACAATTTATTGACAGTCGCTATGAGTTCTTTGTTATTAAAACTGTAAATTTGGTTATATTATCAACAAGAGAACTCCTCATTAAGTAGAAATCATTACAGTAATAGATAGTAGATCTCTTCAATAAAACATTTGCTCTACATCATTTGTGTCCCATATTCCATATATTATAGCGCATAAGACGGGCAAACATCACCTGACCATCAGCAGATGCAGTTATTATTTTACGATCATCCGTGAAGGGCATAAACTTGGTCTGGAATATATTGTCCATGTGACCTGATGAATACGAAAATTTTGAGGTTGCCGTTGCCCAGTCCCATAGTATTACTTTTCTGTCATCAGAGCCCGAGACAAGAACATCGCCAGTGGCATTGAAGTCTATTGTGTTTACACATCCTTCATGACCGGTTAACTTGCCATATAAATCTAGACGCTTGACCGTAGCCTGCCCCACAAGATCACAAAAGGAATGCTTTCAGTGGCTCATAATATATCATCTTCTACAATTCTAGGGTACATGAATTTTCGAACATCGTAGATATAGCAGAATAAAACTCCACCGACTTTTAACTACTTTTGCATACTAAACTATGACTAAGGAAAATAAGTATCAACAGATACTATTGACCATTACAGAATATCAAAAAGGCGTTATCATTTATTTATCGTCATACATTTTGAAAAATTTCCACATTATTTAAAGATAAATACTCGGTATCATCATTTACAGAGTTAATTTCCAACATAGATCTGAATTACCTTTTACTTTAAATGCGAAAATTTTGCATATTAAAGTATGACTTAAAAAAGAAAATTAAGTAGTAACAGAAACTTGACCATTACTAAATGTGAAAGGCGTCATTATTTATTTATCTTGGCATACACACCAAATCTCACATCATGCACCACCATAGGGAAGGAATTTGATTAAACAGATATTGAAATTTTTGCCCCCAACTCCCTCTAATCATTAAACAAAAAAAAAAATTAATTCCATCCAACTGGATGCTAGGCCGTTAGTAAGTGATAACTGGGAATAATGGTAAAACCTTTAAGTACAATAGTTCAGGATGCGCGGAGGACAACATAACCTCTTAAGCAGGACGGGACAGCCAGGCAGAGACATGCTTTAGAGGCATGACAGAAATCGCAGGCTAGCAGACTCTGCAAGCCCGTAACTATTACTCAGCAAATGTACCCTACCTACTATTATCGTACATCTTCTGCATAGTCCATTTTGGATCAGCTCAAGTATAACGGCAATGACTCCACAACAAACTAAAAGATTCTAGGAACCATTTCCCACGTATCAAAAATTGTTACCAACTATCAAGGAACCGCTTCCCACTCTTCCAACAAGCAGTTGCCACATGGATCCTGGTATAAAAGGGAGACCCCTACTTTTAGAGCAGACATCAAATCTGGTATACACACATCCAGCTTATAATCAACTTCATTGCATTCTATCTGTTTACTACTACTTCTCTGCAATACTTTGAGCTAAGGTCTTATTATTACTCCCCTCGTTCCAATTCACGTGAACCTCTTTCCTTTTTAGTCCATTCCAGAAAGAATGAACCCTTTGTAAATTTAAAAATAGTTAAACTACCTGCTTTACTCATAAATTTTCCCTTAATGAGAAGCTTTTAGAGCCATACAAATACTATGGCAGATTTAAGACTACAGGTTTCAAAAGAATTGACTTGCTTAATACACAAGTTTGAGAAGTCTTCATTTCTTTCTTGAACTCCATGCCCAATCAAATAGGTTCACATAAATTAAAACGGAGGGGGTATCAGTCTATTATTGTATTAAGTCTAAAGGCTCTATACCCAATGAAGCTTATCAACGCCAATCAATACAACCCTTTTCACTTTCCTATATCATTTCTTGTTATTATTTACGATTTATTTTGTATTCACGCTGCTAATGTCCTTCTATCGCGATTGTCAGATTTTAGCATCCACAATATAACCAAACCTTACCAGGTAGAATAACTCTGTGCATGTGGTTGTGTTTTTTAAGAGCTTCCTGAGTTAATTAATACACGATTACATCAGTTAGCCTCAATCCGAGCTAGTTGAGTCAGCTATGATAATCTTATGTATAACTAGTATTCCCTCTGTCCCAATGTATGTGACACTCTTTCACTTCCTTTTTAGTTTCAAACTTCCTACTTTAACCTTATAAGTTATAACCGCGCAAATATCTATGGCTTATTTTAGTCCACGAGTTTCAAAAGTCACCCTTTTCGTTTCATTCTTAACTCCGTACATCAAACACATCACATAAATTGGGAAGGAAGGAGAGAGTAGTACATCAGTAGAATTTAAGTGATGCTTGACCACAAATTTAATCAAACTAGAGAAAGAATTCAAGATAGTACAATCTGCCTTATAAGTACTCCCTCCATTTCCATTTGTGTCTCTTATTTTCCTTTTTAGTCTGTTTCGAAAAAAAAATGTCTCTTTACTTTCCTGGCAACCTTTTAATTTCAACTTTCCACCTGACATGTTTAACAGCTCAAGATTGAAGGATATATTGGTACATTTTACCCATCTTTAGTTCAAGACCACAAAATTCAAAAGTATCTCATATCTTAAACTCCGTGTAAGTCAAAACCAGATAAACAAATCAAAAACGAAGAGTATCTAAAACATTAACAATTCACCACAAGATAGCTCCAAACTGATCAAAATTTGTACTTTTTAACTCCCATAAGACCCCCAACAAGTGCAAACCCAAAATTGAAAAAAAAATATTTAAAAAAATTCCCCTCCCTAGGAGCACCCACCCCTTTTGCTCTCTTGGTAACTCGAACTCTCACCTTCGAGTTGGAAGTGAGTGGCACTTACCATCCTAGCAAAACATCTCCTGTCTTAAACTCCGTGTCAAGTCCAAACCAGATAAACAAATTAAACTGGAGAGTATCTAAAACATTAACAATTCACCACAAGATAGCTCCAAATTTCATACTTTTTCCTTCCCATAAGACCCTCAACAAGTACAAACCCAAAAAAAAAAAAAAAAATCAAACCCAAAATCACAAATCCAAAGAAATGTCAATTCAACTACAAAAAAATCAAAAAAAAAATTGGGTAATAAAATCAAACCTCAGAAGCAGAGATTCTTCTAGAGAAAATTCTGGGTTTATTAAACCCAATTTCTCTTTTATAATAAAACTCCATGAAATCATCTCTACAAGAACCTTTATACATCCTCTCCATTTATTTGCTAAAAAGTTGCTCTTAATCAATTTTGATATCAACTGTAGAAATTGAGTAAAGTAAAACCATTGATGACATTTTTTGCTAAAGCCAAAGGCAAATAATATATTTGTGTTTTTTTAAGAGAAAGAGCAAAGGTTGTAACAGTAGGGGGAAGCACCTGAATGATTGACACTTCACAGCTATAAGGGACACCTAGATTTTGTCAGAGGATTTTTTTTTTTATTTTGTAGTTGGTACGATTGATAATAGTTGTGTGAGGTGTCTTTTTATTTCACGAATAAATGAATTTAAAATATATGAGATAAAAAAGATAGTTTGGTGTATTAAATTTGTACTAAATATAAAGTCGGTAAGAAATGGATTACAAGAATCTATTATATGATGCATTAATTTTTTACTATGTGCAGAGGTGAGAAGGAATGATCACAAGGGTCTATTGTTAAGTGTATGAAACTCTCACTATACATGAAGTTGAAAAAGAACGGATCACAAATGTCTATTATAAAATGCATTAAACTCTTATTATATGCAGAGTCAAGAAGGGACAGATCACAAGAGTCTATTTGTAAGATGCATTAAATTCTCACTATGAGCGAAATCGAGAAAGGATGGAATACAAGAGTCTATTATACAATGCATTAAACTCTCACTATGTGCAGAGTCGAAAAAAATGGATTACAAAATCTTTGTATAATGCATTAAACTCTCATTATGTGAAAAATCGAGAAGAGACAAATCACAGAGGTCTATTTGCATTAAACTCTCATTATGCGCAGAGTGGTTAAGGAGCGGATCACAAGGTCTATTGTAAGATGCATCAGTTAAACTTTCACTATGCGCGGAGTTGGAAAAGGACGGATCACAAGGTCTTGCCTAAAAACGAGAAAGGACGGATTACAAGAGTCTACTGCATAGTGCATTAAACACGGAGTCAAAAAGGGATGGAGTACAAAAAACTATTGTATAATGCATTAAGTTTTCACTATGCGCAAAATCGAAAAGTGGTGGATCACAAGAATCTATTGTAGGGTGCATTAAACTTTCACTATGCGTGAAATCGAGAAAGGATAAATTACAAGAATTTATTGTATAGTGTATTAAACTCTCACTATACGCAGAGGCGAAAAAGAACAGGTTACAAGAATCTATTGTATGATACGTTAAACTCTAATTATGTACGAAGCCGAGAAAAGATGAATCACAAGAGTATTTACATTAAACCCTTACTATGCACAGAGTGAGGAAGTGACGGATCACAAGGTCTATTATAAGGTGCATTAATTAAACTCTCACTATAAGCAGAGTCAAAAAAAAAATGGATCACAAAGTCTATTATGAGGTGCATAATTAACCTTTCCATATGCACGAAATCGAGAAAGAATGGAATACGAGAGTCTATTGTACAGTGTATTAAACTCTCACTATGTACAAAATCGAAAAGAGACGAATTACAAGAATCTATTGTATGATGCATTAACCTCTTATGCGCAAAATCGGGAAGGGATGGATCACAAGATCTATTTTACCCGTTCGAACTTATGATCTCCTGATTACATAACAACAACTTTACTATTACGTCAACACTCCTTCCTAAAATATATGATTCAAAAAATATAAAATTTAAGTATGTCTATTTTGTTGAGATCCAAAATAAAGTTTTCTTCGCATACACTGATATTTAATAGGCGTTTGGCCATGAAAATAAAAAATATATTCAAAATTTTTAAAGTTGGAATTGTGTTTAGCCATAATATTTGGAGTTAATATTTAGAATTCAAATGTATTTTTTTTAAAAAAAATTGAACAGACAATATAATTTAAATGGGGTTATTTTATGAAAAGGAAATTTAGAATTTTTTTTAAAAAAAATAAATTAAAAAGTGAAACCAAATAAAGTGAAAACACCTCACTCTTGAGGTGTTTTCCAAAATCACAAATACAACTTCAAGTTATATTTGATATTTTTATGATCAAACAAAAATTCCAAAATAAAGTGAATATTTATTCCAAAATAAAGTAAATAATATTTATTGCCAATCGGGTCCTTATAATTTTACACCGATTTCAGGGAAAGTTTGGAGGTGGTTATTCAACAACCTTGATACGGGATTGTCCACCTTCTCAAGTCTCTCTACCATACTCTTAGAAAGTGACAACGGATGACTTCCATTACTAAATGAAAGTAGGCTGTCAAGTGAAATCGGCCCTTCTAAGTGATTGAACATAGCAACAACCTTGATACGACGACGTTATATTCAATAAATCTACTATTTCTTTAAATGGACATGTATTATCACTTAGGATGAAATATGTAAAGTGATCAACAAGAGTTCGTGATAGAGTGATAAGTACTTCATCATTCTTAATTAAAGGTCTCGAGTTTGACTCGCCTCTGTTAAGAAAGCTTTACCTTCCATGTGGGATTTTTTGAGTATAAATTCAAATTTTGTCAGCTCTAATGCGAATATCAACATTTAATAGAATATAAAAAAAAAAGATGTATCTAAAGTGGACTATCTCCACCTCCTATCCACTTGCTTCGTGGGACTCCAAGTGGAATTTATGTCGCTTTCGCCTTAATACCTTTCGATAATCTAATTTATAAAATAACCGCAAAACTCTTGTTGAGCTATCTGCTTAAGAGGTCCTGTTTTAAAAAAATAATATTTTTTTCGTTTTAATTTATTTGTCTTACTTTTCATTTTGATATGTTATATATTTAATCAAAATATTATGTTATGTATTTGAAAATTGCGTAAAAGATATTATAAATCACAATTCAAAATTTTTGTTGACTCTCGAAATTATATTAGTGCCACATAAAGGGATAAAAATGACATAAAAAGTACTATAAATCACAACAATAAAAAAAACTTATAATAAATTTAGTGAATTTAAAAATTCTATCTATGTAACATATATTGAGCCCGTGCTGGCACAAAAAATTGTGTATATTCTTATATGAATTTCATTGATCTAAATAAAATAATGTATATATATCTAAAAAGGATCTAAATAAAATAATAATGTATGCATATCTAAATTAGGTATGTCTTATAATTTTCGAGTATTAACATTGGGTCCGTGCGTAGCACGGGATTTGATATCTAGAGAGAAAGAGCCCGGATCACCAGCTAAGGCCCCTAAATAACCGCTCAGTGATAAAAGAGGTAGGGGTGCAGAGACAGCCAGGAGGTTTGCCTAGAAGCAGCCGCCCTTAAAAGAGTGCGTAATAGCTCACTGATCGAGTGCTCTTGCGCCGAAGATGAACGGGGCTAAGCAATCTTCCGAAGCTGTGGGATGTCAAAATACATCGGCAGGGATATTTGAATTCCTTGTCCACTCTTTCCAATATTTTCCGAAAAACAACAATTAGGAATAGAGAATATATATCAAAGAAAGGTCTAACTGTTGGAATCATTTTTTTCATTGCTATTTGATACATTTCGATCATTAACATTAGTGAATTAGGTGAAAGTGCGGAAAGAGAGGGATTCGAATCCTCGGTAAACAAAAGCCTACATAGCAATTCCAATGCTACGCCTTAAACCACTCGGCCATCTCTCTTACATAATGATTATGACCCAAACACCGAGTGAATAGCGAGTCAGTCATAAACAATTATTGATTGGATAGGTACGACCAATCCATTCTAACGAGAAAAATCGAAAATTTTGCATTCCCATTTTCTTTTTTTGAATATCCTCCTTCCTTGGATTAGTACTGGAACGCATATATCAAAAGCTCAGTGTGAAATTTGAATGAGATATATCTTTCTTTTTTAAAATTCAAAATGTTCATAATTGAGGTTACACAAAATCGGAGCCAGAAAAGGAAAAAGTGGAATCTGGAAAAGTATTCTCTAAGGGTAATGTAATTGAGTGAAATTCATTTTGTATCGTACAAGAAAAGAATTTCATTTGTGTATGTGCTCCCGATAAAAAGAAATAAGGTACTCTATTCCATTACATACATGGATCGGGTTGAAAAACCTATATATATATATCAATTTTGACAGACATGCCAATATACATAATCAATTATTTTTTTGTGAGGCATAAGTTTATATTTTCGAGTCATAATATCCCACAAGTTATATCCGAACATGATTTCAATTCTAAAAAAATTATACCATATAAGTTTGATGGCTAAAGGACAAAAATTAAAAGGCAAAACATGCAATTTTTCGTGTTTAAATCTGTAAGACTAAAAACCTCTTCTACATTGCATCTTAATGTACTAATATGATTAAAACATAATCCGAACTAATTAATATTTCGCCTGTATGGATTTTGGTTTTCGTTGTACTCTATTTTTGGTGGACCTATATGATTGAAGTTGAAACTAGTAGTATTAGTTAATGTTTGGTCATAGTTTCAAACAGAGTCTACTTTGTTAGGGAGCATTTTACCTCCAACGTGGGACTTTTCAGCGTGAACCTAGATTTAATCAGGCTCCAATATGAATACCGAACACCAAGTGAGAAACTTAAAAAAAAAATAGATATTACCTCAAAAGTTTGGTGATTCCAAAGAGATGAAAGGTGAGGAGCATTACACTTGAAGAGAGGCTTCTGTTATTACAACAATGTATAAGACTCAACCCCACAAAATGTATACTACAAGGAAGCACCTCTTTGCTGATTTCTGTAAATTTTCCTCCAAAAAAGAATGAATGAGACACTCTCAAGATATAAATGCTACTATAAAGATTTCCCTCTTTACAAATAACTGACTCATTTTGTGTTTGGGAAAATATGTAAAAGAATCTATGAAGAAAAATTTACAGATCTCTTCTTTAACAGCTAACTACATAACTGAAAGATTGTGTGTGCCACAACTTTACAACTCTATGCTAAAAACCAGCTGCTTCATCAAAAGAAAGGGTGCAATAGTAGTCAGCCAAAATTGAGTCCTATTCAAAATCTCTGTGATATGGAAACTCTTCTTCTCTGCAGAATTCCCCCAGAAAGAAGTAAAGGAAAAGGAAAAGGGTTATGTACTAATCCTCGTCGTCTGCTAATGAAGCAAAGGAAAATGGATTGAACTTATAGCCATCGCCGTGGTAGAACTTGTTTTGAAATTCTACCCAATGAAGACGCAGTGCATGAAGGAAGGCACTAAGAGTCTCCATCATGAGTAGTATAAAGGTTGTTGCAAAGGCAAAAACTGTCAGCCCTATGAGCCGTATGGCTAGGCTATCATACCTGCAATTATTAAGCATTCAGCACTCGGATAAATTTCATAGCTATGATGTCAAGGGCAAAATGTTAAAACGACACAATCAATTTGTACCACCACATTTTAGCTGTGGTGCATACAACAAACTAGCAACGTCACAGTACACATGAAGACAAGATTTTCCCCAGCCCCCTTCCGAAAGAACAACAAAATTAGAGACAAAAAGGCGAGAAGGTAGCACAGAAATGGTTTGCTGTCGTGTCATTTCATTAGGAAATGCCACTATATTCACTAAAAATTAGAAATTTTTTAACAATAATTTTTATCGATCAAATCATGGTAGGAACGTTTTAGATACCGAAAGAAGTGAAAATCACAAAGCCTTTTGATTCCAAATCAAGTCGGGTACTCAAAATAGAGTGGGAAAATGTGCTTCCTATTGATACGTAGAAGTACCTCAAACACATGCGGCCCCTAACTTTTATAGTTCTATCCTTAAGCCAAGAACATTTTCCTAAGACTCCCATCTGATAATAATATGAAATTGAAGGAGATATTAACAATCTTTTCCCTTGACAAAGACATGGTGTAATCCCTTCCCCATAAAGAACCTTAATACATCAGACCAGGCATCGTGCAACATAATAATTTATAAGCACCAGAAATAATGGCCCACTATAGAAGGGTGCATATTGTCTAAACAATTTTTGTAATTGTTGACATACATATATTGGCTATAATTCAGTGAAATAATATTTTAAAGAGCTTTTTAAAGGCAAAATTGAAGGAGATATATCAAGGACATAACGGATTAAAGTTGGAGAGTGGCGTTTAGTAGAGACCAAAACAGTTTTACAAATTTAGCGCTACTATTAGTAAGTTTGGAGGGGAACATGGGAGCAAATATGCATTTAGATCTTGAGCAGAGACCATGGTAATTGCACTAGCTTTATTAATGGTACAAATGACAAATTGTTCATGCTTCCACTTTTCAGCATAGTCTAAACGCCAATTTTACCTCTCCTCTGTGCCTTCCTTTAACGAGAACAGTAAAGCATATAATCTTGGCCAAATACTTAAGCATAAGACCAGAAACAATTTGGATAAAATGTTGCTAAACAAATCAGCGCTGCAGAAGAAAACTGAGCTAGTTCCGAGGGAATACTCGTTCTACCTCCAAATCCATACCATTGCTAGAAATAATTCAGGAACAAAATGAATTCACCAGATTCATGATTCAACAACTTGACATTTCAAAAGGAATAAAATTTCAAGTTCATTATTAATGTCCATGTGAAGACACTGAGCAACGTCTAAACAAGAAAAATCTGAAAAGCAAGACAGCTAAAAGTCATGAAATCTTACCCCCAAGCAAGGAGGAGAACTTTCTCGTAGAAGACAGTAGACAGTTCAGAATGAGCCAAACTGCACCAACATCAAAGACATGTCAAATTTTTGAAACATAAAACAAGTTTGCTGCTGATGATGAAAAATCAAGTAAAATGAAGGATTCACCTCAAAGCCCATAGCCGAAGGTATGATGCAGTGTTAGAGACAGCACCCAGGACAAACTCAATAGAATGTATCATTTGATGCACAAAAACCTCACTAAAATTAAACTCCTCATGGTGGTGTTGCCTGGCAGAGTCTGGTTCCTCATAAACATCCACCTCGGAGGTTCCAAGAAGGCCATAAGTTCCGCCTTGAAATCTCTAAAAATCATAATAAGGTAGCCCAAATAACAATAAGAAAATTATCAAAAATAGAAATAAATTTGTTTTATTTGGTTTGTTACGTGTATTCCTCTCTTTACTACTTATTCACCCTCTATTTCTTACCCTGTCTTTCTCTATAAAAGAAGAAACAAACAGTTCTGGTTTTGATGATTAAACAAATTTTATTTAGCCAAAATTTACCAAACCAGTCTTGCCCAAGTAAACTTTGGGAGGATTGTATCATGACCAGTTTGTTGACTCTAACTTGTTCACCCCTAAATTACTAACCTTTTCTCCTCTAAAAAAGAGTTATCTCCACTCTTTGTGCCCTTTTCCTTTTGAATTGATTATCCATACCTTTAACTTTTCTCTGAAGCATAAAGATATATGTTGTTCTATTCATTGTGAAGGGTGAGAAGTGAAAAGGCATACAAAAGTACTACCTCAGTGTGAAGTCTCCTCAAAATAAAAGGTTTTGGGAAGAGCATCCATGGAACAGCAACAAGTGCCAAAAGCAGCAATATTACCTGCAAAAAATAATTGTTAGACAAAGAAGCAAGGAAACAGAGGTAATTTAAGGGTTTGTTCCATTTATGGGTTGTGCCGGGGGAATAGGATACAAAGATGATCCATTGTTTGGTTGTCTAGTAGAGTTTGATAATGGATGGAATTATGAAAAATTCCACACCCCATCCTGGATAAACTTATCCACTAGGGGAGAAGCCACAAAAGTTACCCGATGTATGTAATCGTGTATAACCAGAGTATAATCTATGTATATCGGCTAGGAAAAGTAAAGAGGGAATTGCTATTTGTGTAAAGATCCCTAGAATTATCTCTACCCTTCCACCTACACACTGCCACCAACCTTTTCTTTATTTTTATTTTTTTTGTTCCCTTAAATTAATTTCGAATAGCCTTTAATAAGTACAAGTAACCACATTCTCATGACTAAATCTTCATTTCAAATTAGTCCTTATTCCTCATAAGTTATTTAATGCATAGAGGCCAAGGACATCTGTTGCACAGATTTAAAATCCCTGTACCAAACATGGGATACAAGTTGTAAAGAGTCTCACACCGGCACTTTAAGGGATGGGTGGTCTCTTTAATATGGATTGGGCAATCCTCACCTCTTGAGCTAGCTTTTGGGGTTGAGTTAGGTCCAAGATCCATTTCTTTACACAAGTGTTTACACTCTTATCAATAGTCCATTTATTAACATCATATCCTACAGTGTGATCTGGTGGTATAACAGTTTTACCTTATCACATCTGCAAATCAAATGAACTCTAAGAGCACAAGATACATACAGAAAGAGATGCAATGGCGCATACCTGAAGCACACTCTGCCCCCAAAACAACTGGTTTTCACCAAGAGCCTCAAAAGGACTTAGGAACATATAAATCATAACATGGTAGAGATCTGCCTGAGATCCAGTGCACCATTTAACAACAACGAGGAGAGACAGGTATCCAAAAAGACTGTTGAGGAAGATCACTTGTGGCACAAACTGATACCTGATAACAAATCAATAACAAAATAAATATCCTCTACAAGAAAACCATCAAGGACACAAAAGAAAAAGGAATACGCACTTAATATCAAGTGAGCTGTTGAAGAAACGTGCATTGAAGTAACTTAATATAATTCCGAGGTTCATCTGCACCACACCCAACAAAATAGACATCTTCATCTTAAGGGAGTTCAAGAAAGGAAGCTCCGTACGGCTACCTCTCCAGCTTGGATCCACACCAAAAGGATAAGGATCACTGTATTTAATTAAACCGACTGTTTGCGCATCACTGCAAAATGCAAATACAGACATCAAATTCCAGTAAAAGAATGCAAATAGAAAACACTGGCCGGAAACTGTGCATTAAATACTAACTCAAACTCTACGTGCATTCAACAATGGGGAGGCAAGAGTCAGGTGCCAATGTAGACGAATGTCAAGAGAACCATCAAGAACATTATTTGGAAAAGCAGTATCTAAATATGTCCAAGAAATATGGAGAAGATAATGATTGTTTGATTGCAATACTACAGTGTCCTGTACGTGAAAGGAAAGCAATGGGCTACTTAAAAATTAAAATCATGTTGAAATATAATAAAAATTTAGCCAATCTTCACCATAAGTACATAATAATATAAGCAGCCTGACTAAGAAAATCCCAAAAACCAATCGACTGAGGCATTAACCTGAGATCAAATGATTAGAAACACCCAACGAAACCCGATTACTTTCAAGTGACCTGTTTTGGTGGTATTGAATTGAAGGCTTAATCAGAAAAACATATATAAAAATAAAATCCTGTGCTGAGATGGAAACAAAAGCTACTCTTCCCTATCCAGAAGCCACAAATAAATAAAAGGAAAAAGAATAGTTTATTTCTCATCTATGAACGAATAACATAGTCAAAAGTGTAGTCAAAGCAACCACTTCTTTACTCTTAGAGTTGGCCATTCATTGTAATCTAGATTTGCAACATAGTTGAAAAATGTTTTTTGCTAACCTTATAAAGGCCAGGGTGAGGGAGCTTAAAAATGCAAATCACAATCTTGAGCAGAAGCACATAAGAGATAACATTATCATTACTATTGACAAATCATAAATCTAAGTAATTCTATATGGAAATTTAACAAGGTTATAATTCCGTACCTGCATGAAGCATCTCGGCATTTGTATGCAGAGCCACCAAATATGTGAAATGGAACAGAGAAGAATTCATTATATATCAAGCCACAGTAAATTGAAAATATTGACATTAACAGGAGTACATATCGACCGCCAAAAAGCATCTCCATAAAGCTTCCCAGTTTCTGTCAGAAAAATTTATTTGATTACAAAAGGAATATAAAAGTGCATAATTGCTGATGTTAAGTACTCTGAGCGAGAGGCTGAAATAATGGGAGGACATACCTGAGAGCTAAGCTTACTTTCCTTAGAAATAAGAACTAATGCTCCCAACAACAAGCAAATTCCATGACCCCAATCTCCAAACATCACCGCGAAAAGGAAAGGGAATGTAACAATGGTGTAAACAGCAGGATTTACCTCCTGGTATTTAGCAACACTGTGAATGTAGACAGTAGTAAGTTCTTTGTTTTGCCGAAGCAACCGAAGACATGGCCATTTCAATTTGACTAAAAAAAATTGATTCTACACTTGATCTTAGCCAAAAGGGTCAGAAAAGGTAGTATAATAAGAGATGGATATTTATTTTTCATATATAATTTTTAAGAAAATAAATGTAAATGAAAATTTATTTGAAGAGCTGAAGCATCCCAAATTAACAGTATTACACGAAAAAAAACAAAGAAAAGGAAGACAGCTAGACTATCAGTTTTAAGTAGATATTTTGCCTGTAGAGAGCTACAAGCATAATAAACACCTTACTGCAAACAACGTCACCTCTGTTGCTCGGACTCTCCAAAAATGCAGCCGCGCCCGTGTCGGATCCTCCAATAATGCACTACTTTTGGAGGATCCAACACGCATCCAGTGACATTTTTGAAGAGTCCGAGCAACATAGAACGTCACTATATGAATTATGAACTAAAGGAAAACGAGGAGAAAAAACTCCACGAAGCACACACATACTCTTTATCATGAAAATCAATGACATTCTAAAGGAGATGAGGTGACCCATGAGTGACTCAAATAGACAAACATAAATCAAATTAAAGCAAGTTCCTGCCACTAGATTTGACAAGGACTCGTGGAAAGAATAATGTCATCAATAAACATTCTATTCCCGTGACCTAACAGCATTACCTAACTCGTTACATTGTAAATCAGCTTCTCAAATGACTAAATGCTACTACACATCTACTTACCCATATGCATCTACAATTTCTTGATATGCATTTGTGAAACGGTTTGTCCTGAAGTATGTTGGAGGTGAGTCTACAGCATCCATCACATGAAATATAATTCCCACTTGTGAGTTGCTATCCATTGTCGCACGTTGCAAAGCCTCTTGTATCTAAGGTGTCAAAAGCAAGTACGTGGCAATACTATCATAAACAATGCATATGGAAACAGTGAAAATGTAACTACTAACATAAATAAAATAAACGAAGAGTACCTTAGTCTTTGCAAATATTGGACACCAGCCCTCTCCAACAAGACACTTCTTTGTGACATCAAAATTCAGCATATTTAATGTGTCATAAACAGCCTTTTCCCTTCTAACCTAGAAAAAAGAGTTAGCATTCAACTCGTATTTCAGGCTCATGGGAAAACTTGCTCTCACAAGCCACTAATTTAACTATATTATAAGAATGTCAACTTATACTGGTGTCTTCACTCTTACCATGTTTATCCATTTTGTGAGGTGAAATTCAATAGACGTCAAAGCTTTATCTCGATGACGTAATCCAACATCCAGAGTGGTCTCTAATTCAGATAGCCGAGACAAAACCTGCAGCCAAGATGTTCATCCCAATGGTCTTATTCTTTGGGGACAGGCAATTGAAAATGATTACCATCGAGCTAATATACATACGAACAGTATACAAAAGAGATCTATGCTTACTCATCGAACTGGCGCAATGTGAAAAAAGCTACATCACATAGCGCTATTGCTAGAGATTGAAAACCCAATATATTGGCCCTCTTTCCGTGTATACTTTTTTCCGAGCATAATATGACCTCATATATAAATTAACACAAACAATACTAGACAGAAAGAAGAAAAAGAAATTGTTCCATGGCTGAAGTATATCCCAAAATACACTGACTGATGTGCAGTAAAACGAATTTGTTCAACAATGATGTCTATGAAACTCCCTTTCCAGTAATCAGAAAGACTGCATTAATATTTTGACATACTTCTCGAGTTATTTGCCTCCTCTTGGTCATGTCTTCAGGAACAGGATAGCAATTGGCACCAAACGCCTCACATATTTTCAGTATTTTTGATCTCGCCTGCTCACCTGAGAAGAATACTACGAAGACTATTTTCTCAACCTGCAGAAGCAAAAATTGGGTGTTAATCACATACTGAACTTGATACTAAGCCATTCTTTGTAAGCAAGGAGAAAACAAATAAAAATATGAATGGGCATTAGAGTATTGAAGAAACCATACAGCATAGGTAGGAAGATAATTCATGGAGAGTTTCCTTAATTGGGAAAATAATTCTTAGTGCACCAGTGTAGAAAACTATTTCCTGGAATTAATGGGAAGAGCAATTTAGAAAAAAGAATGTAACCATTTCATTTGAAGAAGGATCCAAGATTTCCTCATCAGCAACTCCCTGGTGGAAAAGCATATTGCCCCTCGTTGCACGAAATAGCATTCTCTCAAATTGTAGAACTTTGGACTTGCAGATAATGCCACTAATAAATCTTACTCCAGATTGATTTGAAAGTTCTGGTTGCATCTCCTGAAGATTGGAAAAAACCTTATCTCAGATGCATGGCAGATACAAACAATAATTATCATGCACAGGATCAATCTAATAGCACGAAGAATAAATTACCTGCTCAAGTAAGGATGCTGTATCTGAATAGTTATCATTGGAGTACACGTTTTCACTTAATTCCGTTTCCTGAGCTGTTGTATGACTTCTACTTGAGACAAGGAAGTCACTAGCCTAAAGTTTGCAGAGTTATAATTAGCAGAAATGAGAAAAATAACTCTGAAAGGGAAAATACTTCTTGACCAACAGAAAAAGGATGATTTTGGTCCAATAGGTACAATTTACTAGAACAAATTTGTCCATAAAGTTCATCGAGTAAGTTTGAAGGCTTACATGCTTGGAGGAATTTTAATTGGCAAGCAGATGTCAAGATTTATAACAACAGATCAAGTACTAAGAAATCAATTTATCAACCTACTCCGTCAACTGAGGAGCCATTAAAAGCTTAGCGCATAATGACTTGATCAGAGATAAAGCATTCCGGAATAAAAGATACCCACTATGGAAGAATAACATAAGAACTCACTCATAAGTTCTCCCTTTGAGAGCTAAAGGTAGTTTTCATGTCTTTATTACACCTTCAATTTATTCGATATCTTTATGTTCACATCCAAGAAAACCAACGGTTGACACATACATAATTTTTTAACTGTAAAAGCATTACGCAGTAATCATGACTAAAATGGTTTAGTGCAAGGACAGAAGAAACATTGATGAAAGATGCATGATACGCATAAAAATGTATGACAGATGTAAACATATTGATGAAATATACAGACAGCCGTACTAGTCTGGCATGGACCTCTTTCTCAAATGTGAACCCGTGCTCATTAATAATATAGTAAGAAAGAGAAGTTAAACTGTACCTTCTGCAATACCAACTTAAACTCAAGTAGCTCATTGTATGATTGTCTTAGCTTCTCGCTATTAGCATTCATTTCAATCAACTCGTGTTCATGCTCTGCAAGTTGTATCTGAAATTCAGAATAGGTCTGCATGAGCTTTTACTTAAAGCGAGAAAAAATATAAGGAAAAAAAAACATAAACGTGATTTGGAAAATAAAGTAGAGCATTCATTTGTTAGCAAGAAGAAAAAAACAATTAAGACACCTCCAGTTCTTCAAGTTCAATATCAGGTTGTGAAGCCGGATGTGGAGCAGGCAGCAGCCCAGCTTTTTGTATCTGATCTTTGAAAAAACGTAGTTTTCTTGACATCTCTGCACATCTTTTTACCTATGAAAGATCATCCATGATTACAATGAAAAGATAAATATCATTCTGCATATGCTTTTGATGCTAACTTGTTGTTTAGTAATGAAGTTCTTCGTTTATAAAAAAGGATAGTAGTTCACTACTACATACATAATTTAACAAAATAAATTTTGAGTCCAAGTTATTGACCTCCTTTTGCCAACAGAAACACAGATGTATCATGTTGCTTTGGCAGCTTAGTAATTATTCCCAATAAGAACATCAGGAAGGCAAGTCAATTAGTAAAGTTCCCTTGAATTGCTTGGAAACCATTCAATTCTTCTTCTTCTTATTATTATTGTATTTGCTGAGTGCAAACAACTGAGTTTTGTTCAAAATAACCTTGTAAAATATTTTTATCAAAAATTTAAAGCATAAATTTAAAAGATGGGAGAATATAGCAAAACAAGAGGAGAGATCAATCTAGTTGCTCTTATCCTTATGTTAGTTTATATCTTAGCCCTACATGTTGAATTTGGAAGCAGAGGTGGGGGCAAATATGTGTTAGAACTTGAGGAATCAAGGTAAGTTTCGGTCTATATTTTAGCATGCAACCAAAAAGATGAAAACATCTAGGGTGTTTAGCAATCAGATGTTTCATGTAACTAAGGTTGCTTTAAAATATGAATTATCAATCACCACACTAGCATCAACCTAGGAATATATGGACTGCTATCTTTAAAATCAGACCTAATCAAAAGATAAAGAATAGGAGAAAAGTTATTTACTTCAAACACTTTCAATATCCTATATATAACCTCAACATCACTGTATGGTACTGTTGAGCACAATATAATTAAGTAAATAAAGTGTGCTCTCTAATAGCTTAAATTTAGATGAGATGGTTACATATTTCAAGATGGTATCACAGTAGGCAGAGATCCTGAATTCAAATCTCAATGCCACCCATTATAAAAAAAAAAGAGGGGGGGGGGGGGGCAATTACACGTACGAGACGCATGAAACGGAATTAGGACCGCACGTGATGGGCGTGTTTAGACATAGTATAATTAAGTAACTAAAAGTGTGTTTCTCTCTAATAATTTAAGCTTTTAGAAGAGATGGCCACACACTTCAACAAGTACCATTACCATAACCTCAAGTAACTTTGCCATTACAAGCTGAAATTGGACAAAATTACTTCTTATCTTCATTGAAGCAATGGACTTCCATCAACTCTCAAGGAATAGTTCCCAGAAAAAGTTAATAATGATTATGATTTGTCAAAAATACAAGCTAATAGTGATTAACAAATCAACAAATTAAGGTAATGATGGAAATGAATTCCAGTGAGGTAACCACATCTAGAATCCTCAAAACAAAGATGTCATATTCACTATTACTGTATACCTGGTTTACAAATGTTCTTTGAAAAGGACTCTTATCAGCATTTAACTGTCAAAGAAAAAAAGTTAGATAGTGAGTAAATCTCCCACCTAACAATAACAAAGAAGGTGAAGCAGACCAAAATTACAAACATTTGTCTTATAATGCAAAGCATTCATCTCAAGTAAAGTCATCAATTGGCCACAACAAAAATCTAGATGAAATTGTGATGACAGACTTATGGAATAAATCATGTGATTAGTAGTAAATCCTGAACCATCAAGAACCAGGGCTACTCTAGTCATCCTCTAGCCAACTCCAAAAGCAAAAACTAGCATAGAGAAATTTTCATTCCTTTAAAACATCAAAACAATCAGTACAAAAGCTGCACGAAGACAAATCAGCAGAATGAAATTAAAGTCTTCTTTATTTGAATACACTTGTTTAGGATTGAGGCGTAGTTGTCGTTGTTTATGCGAATAAACTTCATTTTGGCTGTTCAAGGTCAAACTAATTATCATATACCCTTTTTTTCTCTTTTTAATGGTTAGTTATCATGTACTTTTCTTGGGCAGCAACTTCTTAATAACAAACCATCTTGACAGAAGAAAATGGAGTCTGTTTCACTTAGACACCCAGATTTAAAGTGGAATCGATCTTTCAAATACTACTCCTAAAGAAAAAGGAGCCTGCCTTCTACTAACAAAAGTGTCGCTGGTTCATGTATTCATAAGCATAAGAAAAGAAGCCTGCCTATAGATTACATAAGCATCTATAACTTAGAACATGTACTCATGATGCCTTCCGCTCTAAACATCTCTGGTTCCTTTCTTTCCAAAATGTCCATAAAACACATGCTGGAAGCCTGGAATGGCTCTCCAAATTTTCTTCAACTCTCTGTTCCATATAGAACATCAAGCTGTTCAGTGGCTCATTTATAGTTGATTAATCACACATTTTATCGCAAAATGTACAAATAATGCATCTAATATCTATAAATGAGTTGTCAGTTAGAAAACACGTAAATTAATTCCTTGTCTTTCTTTTTCATTAGCATAATCAGAGGCAAAACCCAAAAAATATGAAAATCATTTATCTCCTTTTGAGATGTGTTCACGGTAATCAGGATAATTATTTTTGAAAAGGCAGTAAGTAGGATACGTATTACGCTTATAGAGATGTGTTTCATCAAGCTTAGAAATCAAAATAAGTTTCATCTGTACTCACTGTTCCAGATGTAACTGTTGAATTATAGAAATCATCACAACTTGAAGGTTCATAAGCTTTAAGCAGCTTGATTTTTTCAAACCAAATTCAGGAAACAAAGGAAAATGAATGCTGACTACTTCTCTTGAGCCCAGGTAAGACATTAGGAATTAACAATCTGTTCTCACTTAAGAAGCACGATCACGCGTATGCAAATAGAGAAAAAGAAGTTCTCAGACAAAATCTGTTTAGACTCTAATATGCTATCATCCGCCATCACTCAACTTTACTGAGAACCGTTTACTGAGAACCGTTTACCATCACTCAACTACCTTATTTTACCATTTACAACCGTTTCCATCTAGCTGACTTTGAACATTATAACATTAGTCATATGTTTATGAAGGTTGAAAGTCTTTGTGCAGATTGAAAGAATGACAATGGTTAAGAGGCCTTGTAGCATTTTAGGGCTTTGAGAGCATCACAATCTGGTTATAGGTGGGTGGATGTTGTATTAAAGAACTGCACGTTATTTTATCAACGCTCAGCTATTCAGTAATTTTGAGCGTGCAGGGAAGGGGGGTTAAGTTCAACTTCCACATTGGTTGAGGGAATAGGTTATGGTCTCCTTATATCGTCTTGCATAATCCTCCCCATCATGAGCTAGATTTCATGGTTAAGTTAGGTCCAAGGTTCATTTCTTCACACTACTCCCTTCCTCCATCTTAATTTATATGACACATTCCATTTTGACACCATTTCATATTAAACACAAAATGGACCAGATCTAGTAACTAGTGGACTGCATTGCAAAGACACTTAGTCAGGGGAGGATGCACCTTATTGTTATCACGTTCATCTAAACCCAATACTTACAATCCAGAGCATAAATTTATGTGTTAAAATTCACTAAAAATGAAATATACAGCAGATATGAACCCCAAACTTACAAAATATAATGGTTTCAATGCTAAGAAACTTAAAAATTGATCCACCTCTGCACTTAGTGGCCACCACGTCTAGCCATTCAAATCAGAGAGTGATCAAAAACAAATTCAACCTCAACTCATTTTCCACTTCCGATCCCAATACTTGAGCTCAGAATAAATCGTCAATATCAAGTCTTAAATCACAATTTTTTTTTATTAAGATCAATTCTTAATCACTAAACTGCACCGACATCACAAGTCCTCTCTACCGAAACGGAACAAATTCACATCACAACCAAATCAAGGAGTCTCGCTTAACACCTAGCAAAAATTGCTATAATATCACAGCAACACTTTTAGAAAGTGTTTGTTAACAACGAGCTGAATCTTAGTGGATCGGATCGTCGCAGCAAAAAACTTCTTAGCATACACTCATTGGTTACTAAAAATGAAATGTATAGTAAGATATGAACCCCAAACTTTCAAAATATAATGGTTTCAATGCTAAGAAACTTAAATATTGATCCACCTTTGCACTTAGTAGCCACCACGTATAGCCATTCAAATCAGAGAGTGATCAAAAAACCAATTCAACCTCAACTCATTTCCACTTCCGATCCCAATACTTAAGCTCAGAATAAATCGTCGATATCAAGTCTTAAATCAATATTTTTTATTAAGATCAATTCTTAATCACTATATTGCACCGACATCACAACTCCTCCCTCTACCGACACGGAACAAATCCATATCACACCCATAGCAACAATTATTAGAATATGTTTTTTAAGTTTCTTAGCATTGAAACCATTATATTTTGAAAGTTTGGGGTTCATATATGCCTCTACACTTAGTTTCCACCACGTCTAACCATTCAAATCAAAGAGTGATCAAAACTTATTCGACCTCAACTCATTTCCACTTCCAATCCCAATACTTAACCTCAGAATGAATATGCAATATCAAATCTTAAATCACAATTTGTTTATCAAGATAAATTCTTAATCACTAAATTGCACCGAATCACAAGTCCCATCTCTTTACCGACACGGAACAAATCCATATCACAACCATAGCAACAATTATTAGAATGTGTTTTTTTTAAGTTTCTTAGCGTTGAAACCAATATATTTTGAAAGTTTAGGGTTCATATCTACCTCTGCACTTAGTTTCCACCACGTCTAACCATTCAAATCAAAGAGTGATCAAAACTAATTCAACCTCAACTCATTTTCCACTTCCGATCCCAATACTTAGCTCAGAATAAACCGTCAACATCAAGTCTTAAATCACTATTAATTTATTAAGATTAATTCTTAATCACTAAATTGCACAGACATCACAAGTCCCCTCTCTCTACCGACAACGAACAAATCCATATCACAACCATAGCAACATTTTTTAGCATGTGTTTGTTTCTATCAAATTATAAAATCGGAGCAACAAAGTGTTGAATCTCAGTGGATCGCAACAGCAAGAGAACTTACTCACCAAATAAACTTAGAATACACAAAAAAAAAAAAATGAGAAGCGCGGGGAGATATGAACCCCAAACTTTCAAAATATAATGGTTTCAATGCTAAGAAACTTAAAAATTGATTCGCCGCTGCACTTAGTTTCCACCACGTCTAACCATTCAAATCAAAGAGTGATCAAAACTAATTCAACCTCAACTCATAATACTTAAGCTCACAATAAATCGCCAATATCAAGTCTTAAATCACTATAAATTTATTAAGATCAATTCTTAATCACTAAATTGCACCGACATCACAATTCCTCTCTACCGACACAAAACAAATCAATGAGTCTCGCTTAACACTTACCAAAACTGCTACAATATCCTTAGCAACATTTTTTAGAATGTGTTTGTTTCTATCAATTATAAAAAAACCGAAGCAACAAAGTGTTGAATCTCAGTGGATCATAACAGCAAAACAATGTCTGGTCATTCAAATCAGAGAGTGATCAAAAACTAATTCAACCTCAACTCATTTCCACTTCCGATCCCAATACTTAAGTTCAGAATAAATTGTCAATATCAAGTCCTAAATCACCATTTTTCTTATTAAGATCAATGCTTAATCACTAAATTGCACCGACATCACAACTCTTCTCTCTACCGACTCGGAACAAATCCATATCACAACCAAATCAATGAGTCTCGCTTACACCTACCAAAAATTGCTACAATATCCTAGCAACACTTATTAGAATGTGTTTATTTTCAAAGAGCTGAATCTCAGTGGATCGTAATAGCAAAAACAACTTATTCAACAAATAAACTTATCATACACATGAAAAATTAAAAAAATAACAAAAATGCAATTCTTAGTCACTAAATTGCACCGACATACAATTCTTCTCTACCGACACAAAACAAATCAATGAGTCTTGCTTAATACTTACCAAAACTGCTAAAATATCCTTAGCAACATTTATTAGAATGTGTTTGTTTCTATCAAATTACAAAAAAAATCGGAGCAACAAAGCGCTAAATCTCAGTGGATCATAACAGCAAATAAACTTATCATACACACAATACTGAGGTATTTTTTTTTTTAATAAGATCAATTCTTAATCACTAAACTGCATCGACATCACAATTCCTCTCTAACCGACACAAAACAAATCAATGAGTCTCGCTTAACACTAACCAAAACTGCTACAATATCCTTGTCCTAGCAACATTTATTAGAATGTGTTTGTTTCTATCAAATTATAAAAAAATCAGAGTAACAAAGTGCTGAATCTCAGTGGATCGTAATAGCAAAAACAACTTAATCACCAAATAAACTTTATCATACACAAAAAAAAAAATCACAGTTTTTTTTATTAAGATCAATTCTTAATCACTAAATTGCACCGACATCACAATTCCTCTCTACCGACAATGAATCTCTCTTAACACCTACCAAAAATTGCTACAGTATTTGAAATGTGTTTGTTTCTTACTTCCTTTCAAATTATACAATCGGAGCTAACAAAGTGCTGAATCTCAGTGGATCGTAACAGCAAATAAACTTATCATACAACAAGAAAAAAATTTAAAAAAATAACAAAGAGACAGGGATAGATCTGTACATCGCGGAACTGAAGAAGGCCAAGTTGTCCAAGGTAAGTAATGGCAGGATGAGCAGACTCAACAGGAATAATAAGCTGAACAAAAGTCATCTTC
The DNA here is from genome assembly GCA_003996215.1 of Jaltomata sinuosa. Classification (NCBI taxonomy): domain Eukaryota; kingdom Viridiplantae; phylum Streptophyta; class Magnoliopsida; order Solanales; family Solanaceae; genus Jaltomata; species Jaltomata sinuosa. Next base: position 485,686 of record QJPP01007241.1, read on the forward strand.
TCCGAACGCATCAGATCCATTGGAGGTAAATTGTCTATGTACTCCATTTTCCATACACCAAAGAAAAAAATTATTTTCGAATCTCTTCGGATCTAATCACAGAAAAAAAAAAACACCGATTTTGGAAATTTTACTTATATTAATGGCGGCACTGATTTTGGGATTTTCAGTTTATTTGTAAGAAAAAAAAAATTATGTGCAAGGTGACCACCAGTGAAGGGAACAGGTAACTGCCATGGGAATGGAAATGAATTCTGTTTTGGTTTTATTTTTATTTTTTTGTTTGAAGAAGGAGAAGAGAGGGGTGAAATGGTAAAATTGAAAAAAAGATTAGACATGAAATTGTAATACACGCTACTTACTTTATCAAATGGTCCAAAATAATTTTTTAATGAATAGTCAATACCTTAAACTATGGTAGTATGGTGAAATGATCAATTATATATTATTACAAATACCTTAAAATAGATACTCACGTAATATTATATATTAAATCTCGTATACGAGCGCTACTATATACTGTTAAAAATAATAAATCAAGAGCAATAGCATGATGAACCAAAAAGTATCCCCGACCTATTGTTAAGAATAATGAATTACTATTTTCATTAACAACATTTAACCAACCCGGCATGACATCTCCGGAGTTTTACCATGAACAAATTGTATCTATTGAGCAAATATAGGCTCAATCAAGATTTGCTTTTCCGGAGTGCCAAATGCAAGCATGATATCATTATGAACATAAAGTCCCAGGGTATTGAATTTCACTCTATTTAAAATTTCTGGAGTTAAAGATGAAGTTGTGTTTGATTATAGTTTTTCGAATAATGTTTAATTGTTTGAATATACTTTTCCTAAAAGAATATGAAATCTAATTTAAACATGAAATATAATTTTTGGAATTTGCATGATCAAATACTGATTTTCAAATAAAGTAAAAAAAAAATTAAAAAAACAGGTTTTTAGCATGAGAAATAAGTGAAGAAAATTAAAATACTAATAGATGGAATGAGAAAACAATTTGAGCAAGATAAATTTTATTTTTTCGGAAAAAGTAAAAAAAAAAATCTCGGAAAAAAAAGTGAACAATCATCTATGTGGCGTTCATTCGCATGATTTATTTATATGCATAGTTTATATTTTTGAGGTTAAAAATAAGTTGCAGTTTATGTTCGTACGTTAACAAGTGATTCATATCTAAGATTTGACATTGGGAATTTGAAAGTGTGTAGTGTGAATTGGGAAATGATAGCAAATAAAACGAAGGGAAAGTGAAAAATTTAGCAAAAGTCATTTGTACTACATTGGTTAGGAAGAGGGGAACTTTTGTATTTATATTGAAAAACATTCTTTCTAGCATTTAAAGAGTTGAGAACAGAGTCCCCTTTCACGTCGTCGTCGTTGCTGGGCTTTCGCAAATGATGTGATTGATGATCTTTTTCTCCAATTTTTAACTCAAAATTAGCAGAATATTTTAAACATTTTATGAACAAACACTGTTTCGAGGCTCCACTTCAGTTTTTTAATATTCGAAATCAAATAAATCCTTTTATTCTCTGCTACTGCATTTTTCTGCAAAAGTTCTCAAAATTTGTAAGTGTGATTCTGCTCCGCCATTTGAGTTCATCGGAGTTCTGTAAGTTACATTGCCGCTCTTATAAAAATGTTTTCCATTCTATCCTGAGAGAAAGTAACCCAATACCTTGGCAACAATGAGGGGGATATAATTCATTAAAGACACACAAGTAATTTGTGGACTCGATTTTTTTTCTTTTTGCTTCATCTATATTTCTGTTCAAGTATTTGTTTTCTACTTTCTGATTATATAAACAGAATTCACTTGTTAAATTACTGCCTGAACACTGTTAATAACATTTGAACATGGTAACCAATTTCATTCTATTCTTTTTCTTTATTCAGTCTCTTTCCTGTTTTCTACAAAGCATATTGCTGTGTAGTGGAAATTGGAAAGTAGTGGTTGTATCTTTTTAAAAGAAAAAATAAATCAAAGGTGAGTGCACTTGGACTTAAAGGAAACGCAATGTCCAGTGTTATCTTGGACCTTATTTTATGCTGACTAGCTAGCTACTGTTGGATCAAATGTGGAATAGCACATTTCACAGATATGTACAAATTGTAGAATATTGATATCCCTTTATATTTAATGAGAGGTTTCAGATTCGAGTTTCTGAGATTGACATAAGTTCTATTGAGAGGATCGTTCTTAGAAATAGGTCCTGCAATGCACGAATTTTAGATTTAGTCGAACACCAATACCACTATCGAATACTAAATGAGAAACCAAAAAAATGAATTTATAATATTTCATGCAGTGGTGCATTGTTTCGATCTTAATTTCAAGATAAAAGTCATTTTCTACTTACGTTTAGAAGACGAGGAAATGTGGTAAAAAAAAATCATTTACAATTTGAAATTAAGTAAGTGGTCTTTTCAGATCTCTTATGTGTAGAAATAAAATCTCTTATGTGTAAAAAATAAAATCTCTTGTAAAAAGATCATAAAACTAAAAAAAAAATTATAATGGACTAGATCTCCATTTTCTCCTAAAAGACTCTGCATAACGTGTACACCAATACAACATTTATGTAGAAAATGACTTCATTAATTATGTTTGCGGGTACGTTGATGAACATTTATGTAGAAAATGACTTCATTAATTATGTTTGCGAGTACGTTTATCGTAATTACATTAATGTTGAAGTTCTGCCTAAAGTGTTATGATTCGGAGGCTGATATTTGGAGTGCAGGTATTCAAAAACAGTTTCTCTATCTTCGTAAGATAAGATAAGATCTGGACACACCCTACTCTCCCAGACCTCACCAGACCTCACCTTGTGAAACTACATAGGGTATGTTGTTGTTACTGTGCGTTTATATCCAACCAATCATTCTAACCTTAACTAACTAAAAGTAAAAGTAAAAATACACATAAACTTAATCATGACTAAGTGATAAACTTATTTATATATAATACCTCTATTTTGAGCTAACTAAAAAGATGGATCATAAAGTAGCTGTCTGTAAGAGTACGGACACTTCTGGCAAGTTGCTAAAATGCAATAAAGAATTATCGTTGTTCTTCATAAATAAACAATTATGGCAAAAGATACTACAAACATTGTAATACATACATGTATCCTCTGCTCATCTACATTTCACACCTTCTGAAAGAACCAATATGCTCCGAACCCGTGAACCCAAGAGAACAGATCTGGGATAGAAAATAAAGAGGAACACAAGAAAAGATGACGAATGCAGTAATCAAATCGTAGTTTTGCATGTATCTATAATGGAATTTCAGCAATCAGAGAGTGGAACCGCCATTTTCACCAGTGTGCATCTTCCCATAGCGTGTCTTTAAGTGCTTGCCTGCATTAGAAATTAACGTTGGCAATTAGAACTTTTTTAAGTTCAAAATTTTGCTAAATCCAGAATCAAGAAGAAGTAAACATCAAATCTAAACATGCCAAGTGTGACTATATGGACAAACCAATTCTAGACAATGCTTTTATTTAGGCTTTAGCAATTCATTCGTGGGTTAAAGCTCACCAAGAGGATGACGACTTTTATGGCAGTCACAGAAACCATATGTTTTTGTGTCTGGAGAGGCTAAATACAGCGGATCAAAATCCTAAAGTTTCTTAGGAAATTCCGCCTATAGGAGCTTCACAAAGAATAACCAGTCCTAAATCTGGATGAGGAGAAGTGTACAGAATGAACTAAAACATCTCAAACCATTTCTGAGATTTCCATGGCTAATTATCTCTGATCAACCACAGTTGGTTTATCTTAGAGGGTGTTTGGGTAAGCTTGTAGGTTGGTCAAACCAGCTTATAAGAATTTTTTGACTTATCTACGAGCAAAATTAGCTTAAAAGCTATAAGTTGATCACTCCCACCTTGTGACTTTTCAGCTTATAAGTACCTCTAGTTTGACCAAACTTAAATACTATTCTATCCCTATATCTTTTGTAATCCCCTAATTACCCTCCACGAAAGAGACCCGCGAAGGGGTTAATGACAAGTTGGAGGTTTGGAGACAGACCCTGGAGTCTAAAGGATTTAGATTGAGCAGGACCAAGACGGAATATGTGGAGTGCAAGTTCAGTGAGGTGTCACCTATGATCGACGTGGGAGTGAGGCTTGGTATGCATGTCATCCAGAAGAGAGATAGCTTCAAGTACCTTGGGTCTATTATCCAGGGCGGTGAGATTGACGAGGATGATACCCATCGTATTGGTGCAGGGTGGTTGAGATGGAAGCTCGCGTCCGGGGTCTTGTGTGATAAGAAAGTACCTCCTAAACTAAAAGGCAAGTACTACAGAGTAGTAGTTAGACCAGCTATGCTGTATGGGGCGGAGTGTTGGTCGGTCAAGAACTCTCACGTCCAGAAGATGAAGGTGGTTGAGATGAAGATGTTGCGTTGGATGTGTGGGTTTACTAGGAGAGATAGGATTAGGAATGCGATTATTCGAGACAAGGTGGGAGTGTCTTCGGTGGAAGACAAGATGCGGGAAGTGAGGTTGAGATAGTTCGGGCATGTGATGGGGAGATGCGCAGAGCCCCTGTGCGGGCGGTGTGAGAGGTTGGCTATGGATGGTTTTAAGAGAGGTCGATGTAGACCGAAGAAATATTGGAGAGAGGTGATTAGGCAGGATTTGGTGCAGTTGCAGCTTACCGAGGACATGACCTTAGATAGGAAGGTGTGGAGGGCACGGATTAGGGTAGAAGGTTAGTAGGTCGGTTGGCTTAATAGTAGGGAGGAGTGCAATGTCTTGTTGCCTTTTTAGTAGTTTTAGGACTTCTCTTGTAGTTTGTCGCATCTGCGTCTGATACTTGCTTCGTGTAGCTAGATTATAGTAGTATTTGGTTGTAGTATAGTTTGGTGACTTATCGGTTGTTTTTGTATATTGGTTATATATCTTAGGACTCTTTTTATGTCTTTTTTCGGGTCTTTTTGAGCCGAGGGTCTATCGAAAACAGCCTCTTTACTTCACCCTGGGTAAAGGTACGGTCTCGTACATTCTACCCTCCCCAGACCCCACTGTATGGGAATATACTGGGTATGTTGTTGTTGTTGTTGTTGTCGTCTTTCTTTGTAAATAGTTGTAAGGGCATTACAGTAATTTTAAGAGAAAAAAATGGTAATCAACTCTACAACCTGTTGTAGAGTTTCCTCTGCTCATCTTTAACCCATTGCCAAGTTGCTAAAGACAAGTAAAGGGTAAACAGATGCTGCAAGTGCTTTTAAGATAACATGATAAGTACATGGATGTAACATCAACAAATGCAGTTGCAGACAGAGAACCAACAGCAATCACCATAATCACATAATTGAAAAGGAATGGTAATAATCAGAGAAGTACAAGGAAAAAGAAGCACCGTCTATAACTAATTCCAAAGCTTCTCTTTTCCTCGATTTTCACTCAGCAAAAAACAATTTAAGCTAGCAAATGGCACCTTAAGGTTGCCATGCACAGCACACATAATCTAGATATTACCGGAAACAGACCACAGTGCATAATGCCTTTTCTGCCTTTAGTGATACCCCACAAACCTTCTTTTCACTATTTGGTCTTTCCTCTTTTCTTACTTTTTCCCTGGTAGGTAAGGAGGTGACTACAGTTCAGTTGTCAGGTACACTAAGACTGCTTAATTTATGATTTTGAAGTTGCGGAAAGAAGATCCCTTGCAAGTTGTTCATCTGATTTCGTGCTCTATTATGGAATGGCTCGGTTTCAACTAAGAGGCTCGGTTTCAACTAAGAGATAAAAAAGTCTGCTACTTTCTAGAATATGTCTTCTCTTTTGGTTATCCTTAAATTGAGGATTCTCTGCCCTCTACTCGCATTCTACTTTTTTCCATATCGACAATAATTAACTTCCACATTGAAAAAAGACGGTAATGTTTATACCTCAGCACATAGTTAAATAATAAGACCCTTGAGCAAACAAATATGTACTTATTCTGCGGAGAAGAGAAAAGGAAAATCTATAATGGATCTCTCAGAAAAACTCTCAAATATGTACGTGATACCTTGTAAATGTCAAGCTATTCCACTATCTGAAGGGTAACTCCCTAAAACTCGCAAAAAGGTAGCAAATTCCTGCAAGGATAAAACAATTCTCATTCGGTGCTCAACTATGCTGCTTTGACAACCCTTATGAATAGTCTTACTTTGCTCCTCACTGTATGAATGACCAATAAATGCTACAACATCAAATATGTTTAAGAAGTACCTTTAGATGCCCCAGAGCATTTTGAGCCCTTTGATCAGCCATTGATGCTTCAAAATCCACATAGAAAAGGTAAGGGAAGTACCTGCACAAGCATGTTGAGCAATTTGAAACATCCACAACAATGAAACAATGAAACAATGAACAATGACATTATGACAAGCAATGCTTCTGAGTATGAGATGATACTAGTAAAAATGACACATTTCAATAAATATATATAAATATTTGGTAATAACCACGGTATCTAAGCCAGCTTGCGCGAACCTAGACTAATATCACAGGTACCTGTTACCTCCCACCAACACAGGTACGGGTAGCTCCATTCACCAAAGGCTTGGACAGATGGGAAGAAATCACCTAGTGTCTTTGCCTCCGTTGGGATTTGAACATGAGACCTCATGGTTCCCAACCACTTCATTGACCACTAAGCCACACCCTTGGGTTTTATATTATCCCGAGTATGTATAATTCTGTTCTGAAATTGCAAATGTAAAGAGAGGAATTGTATGATACATACTTTGGAAATCCATCCACACTATCTTCAAGCACCCGCAAAGCCTGCTTTTGAAGCGGACGACTCTCAATCTGGGCCAAAATTTAGTGTTGTAATCAAAAAGTTGAGTTTGCATATCTAACGCGTGACCTGAGAAATAACCAGAGCATTTTAAGCAGAGACGAACTAACCTTTGTAAGATTGATGTTTCGCATTGCAAAAACAGCAAGTGCCTTGAAAAGGACCCCAGGACCTTCATCAAGTGAAAAGACTACACTTGTCTGCCATGATCAATAGATAAGCACAAGCCACAGAATAAGGTGAGAATAACTTTGAAGAGGTCTATACAAATGCAGTTACAGTATTTGCTAGACTGCCGAAAAGTAGCTATACTGCAGGACTAACCTTGAATGGTTTATCAGTACGAGGAATAATGGGCTCCCTAGCCAGCATAAGAAAGCGGGTGACGTTATCAGAATCATCCTGAAATATACATACATAAGAGAGACTGACGAATTATTTAAATAATGAGAGAAAACTAGCTTGTTACATCAGATTTTTGTGAACCTGAATATCTTGTGCAAGCACATTCAAACCGTAGATCCTAGATGCAGCCAAACTTGCAACTGCTCCTGCATCTTTGAGTTTGTTGAAAGCAATATACTGCAGAAATAGTCAACCAAAAACATATTATGATTTAAAAGTCTAAAGATAATTTGTTGAATCTATTTTAATCAACACGCAAATTATGGAATCTTCTGAATCAAAAAAGTGGAATCATAATATCTCGTCTAACCTTGGCTGCGCCAGCAGTATCATCTACAGCTTCTCTGACCAATCCCAACTTCGTCAATGTGTTCTCACACTGAGCAAGAGCCTGATGTATAACCAGGTTGTGTGTAACTATGTGTTTCAACCATATAAATTATTGGAAAGCAAAAGAAGCATGCCTGCGGATGGCTAAGAACTCTTTTCAGGTCTTCGATTTTGACACCATTGTTAGCCAGCAAACAGTGTCGAATTGCTAGTTTAACTTCTCCAACTATATGTAAGCGGTGTCTCAGCAGAAGGTCATAATTCCTGTGGATACTCCCCCCTAAAGAGTTTTCTATTGGTAAAACTGCTCTATCAACAAGCCACCTTTCAACAGCCTATCAAACAAGAAAGGAAAGTGAAATCATGATCCGTTTTGATATACATAAGCGCAAAGGACATTGAAACTGACATCCTGCTACAATAAAAATTACTGCTAAGAATCTTTAGTTACCTACTTGATCAGAAAAAGAATCTTTAGTGACCTACTTGATCAAAAAAAGAATCTTTAGTGACCTCAGCCTTAAAGAAAAAATAAAGGCATAATACATAAACATGCCCTTTAACTTGGTGCCTACTTGCATCTATGCCCTCCAACTTTGAATGTGCACAAGTAGGCACTTAAACATATATAAAGTTGAACAAGTAGACATGCTCGTCCTACGTGGCATAATACACGTAGAACGCCACGTAAGATGCAATATTGCCACGTAGGGAACCACATAGAACGCATGTGTCTATTTGTTCAACTTTATACAAGTTTATGTGCCTACTTGTGCACATCCAAAGTTGGAGGGCATACATGCGAGTTGAGGCCAAGTTAAAGGGCATGTTCATGTATTATGCCAAAAATAAATCACAAAGCTTTCAGTTCAAGAATCTTTTGTGGCCCGAGCTATTACATTTTGCCTCACCGAATCAACTCACCAAGACTGACTAAAACCATTTGAAGAGAAATGTTAATCTAGCTGAAGGACAGCAATAAAGTTTGGGATTTGGTAAAGCTGCTTGGGCCTGACACAACCTAAAGGGAATAGGTACCATTCTTACAATCAAGAGTGAGCGAATGGTACTTATGATCAGATAATTTGCGTATCTGTAAGTTACAAATTATTGTGTTAGAAACAAATATGGTAGTCAATCCACAAAATGTTGGGACTACGACCAGATATTCTACCCCTGCACTGTTCCTGCATAATAAAACCAATCAATTTCAAACCCAAGATAGATTATGACAAGCAAATATCATAATAATAAATTGATAATTGGCTGATAAGAGATTTTCCTCTCCTACTTTTTTTTAATAACCGTGGTGTCCGGGCCAGCTTGCGCACACCTCGACTAATTCCACGGAATACCTGCCACCTCTCACTAACAACAGGTACCAAGAGTTACACTGTCCACCAAGGCTAGGAAAGATTAGAAGAAATCACCTAGTGTTTTTTTCCCTGTTGAGATTTGAACCTGAGACCACATGGTTCTCAACCCACTTTATTGCCCACTAGGCCACACCAATTTTCTCTCCTACTTTCAAAAGTATATATCTTTCATCAACACCACCTGACTGCCTCTATATATTTCCAATAAGAAACTAATATCGGGTTCATGATCTAATCCAAGCCCCAAGATGGAGGCATTCAAAAAACATAGAAAAAGGCAAAGATAGGCACAAGCAAGGGAATAGGATGAACTCAATTATAGAGACATATTATGAATATAGGTGGTGGCCTCTGATGAAGTCTATGGGTGAACAAAGAAAACTACAAGAGGAGTATAACGATATTTTTCACATAACATTCCAAGGCAATAAACATTTTCGCAGCTTGGGCAGCTTGTTCTTAAATATCAGAAATTTCTTGCACGGGTACATTCTATGTTTAACTAACCGATTTGTTCATATCCATATTGACGAGAATGCATAAATCATTTATTAGCTTATAATTGAACTGTTGAACACCAATATTTTTTTTTTGATAACCGTGGTGTCCGGGCCATCTTGCGCGCACCTCGACTAATTCCACGGGATACCTGCCACCTCCCACCAGCAACAATTACCAGGTAACTTTTTCCGCCAAGGCTAGAAAAGATGGGAAGAACCACCTAGTGTTTTTGTCTTTGTTGGGAATTGAACCTGAGACCTCATGGTGCTCAACCCAAGTCATTGACCACTAGGCCACACCCTTGGGTGCCAATATCTTATTTATTTATTAAAGGAAAAAAGGAAAAAGAGTCCATAATCTATGACTAAGGCAAAGATTAGGAATCCAGCAAGTTATTGTTGAAGTGAAATTGGTTCAGACAAAAGTGGGTCAACAGTTTAACAAATGGTATGATAGTCTAAACCTTTTTTTTTGTGATAAGTAGTCTAAACCTTTTTTGTTAATAAATAGAGATTCAACATTCATGACATGGACACAAGAACCATGTCTTATGCAAGGAACAGATCAGTCAGTGAGTACCCTCAAGATGTTAAAAGGCATGAACCTTTGCCTTAGATTGGAACAAATGTCAACACGTTGCAGGATTTGAAACTCGTCACACAGAAATGCACTATTAAAGATGATATAATACTTTAGCAGTAACTATTTCTTAAGATCTTACCTATAAAAAAACAAATTCTTAAGCTCTTTTTTAATTCAAGGATATTCAACAACTATTTGTGAGGTACTACTCCTTGTTATTAATTAATGAGATAAAGTGTGTAGCTCATGGTTAACGCCACATATGAGATTGATAATTACTTACACTTCCCCAACATATCTATCAGTCAACTAACTATACCTCAATCCCAAATCAGTTGATGTCAGCTTTATGAATCCTCTGTATCACTCTTTGCATCTTTTCCACTCTGTTCAGGTCAATTTCATTCCAATACTAAGCAATTCCTGTTTCCTGATATTGTGGTACTAACAAGCTTGCCCTCTCTTCAACTAATCCACCAGGCGGTATGTTGCCGCCTACAAGCACAGGTTTTGAGTAATCCAACCCAGCATGGCTAGAACATACAGTTTACTAAATACTTTATCTTTTAAGAAGATTAGAAGATCTCTATAAGTATACATTTTCCAAATCTCAAAGTTATTCCCACACGAACATACATGTCATTGCCTGAAAAAAGGAAGAAGAGACGTTTGACAATTATAAGAACTAAAGTAAGTGCTATAACAACTGAGTCTTTTTGCTTCCATTTTATTCTACTCTTAACTAAATCAACTTGATTCCAAGAGATTATAGATCTTTTTAGACAGCTGCCTCATGTTATTTTATGTCTCTTATCCATTTCTTTTTCTTCTTTTTTTGGATAAAAAGCTCTTCCCCTTTAACACATCATCATATTGACACACCTACAAACCAGGTACATCTGAGGCCTACATATGACATGGCCAAATTATGACAGTCAACCTTAATTTATTTTATCCCTTTTGCCTGCTACTTGCACCATCTGTAAGGTCTGATCATTTCTAACACAATTATTCAATATTGTATGGTGACACATCTATTGCAACATTATATTTCTATTACATTACATGTTGGGTCTAGAGATCCAATTATCACTCTCATGTAACATTGCTTGTCTCACATCTGTTCACAAAATCTGTCATTTTGTTAGAACTTCCTATTGGATGTAACCTTATAGCACTCCTCCATTTCACCCGTCCTATTATCATTCTATAACTCATATAGATAGTGTTAACTTTTTACTTTTTCTTTGAAAGGTAAGAAGTACTCAATTAACAAAATGAAGCAATCAATGATGGATATTGTTGTTCAGGATTTAACTGTCATCCACTACTAAACACATTAAAAATGCATACTTCATCAAGACTAACAATTTGAGACCTATTCATTCTAGAAAGCAAAGGAAAACTCACTTCAAAAGCAGTATCAAATTGTTCGCAGGGAACTGCTTCGCAGTTGGGGTATGCTTTCTCTGCAGCTGATTCACTATAAGCACCACGCACACCCTGAAAACACAATAAATCAACCAATCAGGAACCTCAACAAGAGGAAGACAAGAAACCTGATTAGCAAAGGCAAATAAAAATTATGAAACTAGTGGGAGCAAAATCTAGCATATATAGTGAGTTAATGCATGTGTTATGTTCTAAAGAGAATAAAGGAGAAAAGAGATTAACAAGTCTTACTGATTACAGTTTACATGTTTCACATTATATCCTGTACATATTTACTACTTGCAACTTACTATTATGTTTCTACCTTACATGCCAGTACATTATTGTCGTACTGATGTCCCCATTACCTGGGGGCACTGCATTCATGCCTGCAGGTCCAGACAGAAACCCAGACATACCTCTTCAGTAGGAGTTACAGAGTTCAGCCATTTTGGTAAGCTCCATTCTTCCTGGAGCTGACGAGTCAGAGGTCTAGATTATATTTTGACAAGGTTATGTATATGTACAGTTTATGGGTAGTCCAGGGCCTTGTCCTGGATATGAGATGTTTTACTTACTCCTAGAGGCTGTAGACGTGTATATGTATATCAGTGTTGGGTATGGCCTTGCCAGCCTTGTTATGAGCTATCTACTATGATAATACCCTTGTCGGCCTTGAGTTATTTACCTACTGTTAATCAATCAGTGTTTCTAATTGCTATACTTAGATACCTTGTCGGTCTCATACCCCCAGCAGGTTCAATAGAGATACACTCTATTTGGGCGTCCTCGGCCTTTTGGGGCTCTGAATACTGGTCATGCCTCCCATGGTTTGGGGCGTGACATTAGTATTTGAACTCATTTTGTAGAATTAATCCTTGTGGCCTTATGTGGCCTTTGTATTTTTCTTTAGACCCTATATAGTGGGATAATTGGGAAATATCTATGAGTTTTGGACATCATTTTACGATTGATGAGCTAGTTATTTGTGCTGTAGAGCAGGTTGAGCCTGTGTAGGGCCGGTAGTTTGATTGTGAGCCATTGGGCTATTGATTATACTCGAGCATATCATTATTATCATGGAAAAAGAGTTTTCTGCATTGATTACCACTATTATGGTTGTGGGCCTAACTATCACAAGTTTTCTAAACCTTGCATAGCCTCGAGGGCCTGTTTTTAGTTATAAATGGTTTTAAAACGGATTTAAACTTATTTTTATGGATCTTCTTGGAGTAAAAAAGATTTGTAATGTTTTTTCACACTGACTCTAGACTCAGCTGGGTTAGAGGGCTAGGCATAATATTCTACTAATTTTATACTATACTAGGCTCGGCTCGGCTGGTGTTCTAGACGTGACTTTTCTACTGATTTTAGACCCAGATAGATTCTGGGCACAAATATTGAGATACTGAGAGTTGTGTGTGGTTGTGGAGACCCTAATGGACCTTATTAATCTGGACTAGGGTCTACGAGCCAAGAGTGCCAGAGGAGGGGTATACGAGGGAGTAGAGGTATACAGAGAAGCTTTCCATGTGTCCTACCTGCTGGGCCTATGGGCGCCGGAGGAGGTGCATATGGTACAACTAGCATTTCATAGCATATCATTCCTTGTTTGCATGATTCTACCATTGTTTGTTGTTTGTTAAGTGTACGCTCCGGTAGTATGGGATGCCGGAGGTTTTTTTTTACTTGTATGTGTTCCTCGGGTATATGGGCGACCGTTGGGACTGTAGGTAGATTTTTTTACTCGTTCATATCATAGTTACTTGTTGACTTGCTATCATATCATCCTTACCTTGTGAACTGTATTGTTGGCATGATTATTTTTAGTTGCTTTTCCTTCTTTCCCTTTCTTTGAGGTTAACGGTATACCGCCATATTCTTAAACTCTCTCTATATATTATTGTTGAAAGGATCCAAGTGCGTTCTCTACTCTTTCAGCTGTGTTATGTGATATACATTTTTTGTGGCTAGCATAGTATACTTGTATTCTCCTTGCCTCCTATTCGCTGCTAGCTTTCGTGTTTTTCCCCTATTAGCTTCTGTGACTACTTCCTTCATTATTTGCTATTTACTTCTTTTATATCTTATATATGTTGAGTTAGCCTATGATGTCTATCCGAGCCCGAAAGACTCACTCCCTCAATGCTGGATCTGCCTCTGTTTAGGGTCGGAATAAGGATTTAAACTTTATGGGCTCAATATTTAAGTTCTTAGCATTGAACCCATTGTTTTATTAACATACGATATTATTTTACCAACTCACAGGTGTAAGCGCTACAGTACAGTGTTGACTGGTGTGCTTTGGTGTAATCGTCACTCGACATCTCAAAACTGACCAGTACAAAACCATGTGATTTGTCCTCGTTTACGTACCCCACTAGCACTAGCCTGACGCCCTGCCTACTCGTCTTTAACTGTTTTTAAAATTATGCGTTCAGACAGTCAAATTAGGCTTTAGGTCTACCGCACACTCTAAAAGCTAACTCAAATGGAGGAGGATTGCCTAAGCCTTATAAGGAGTTGCTCAGGGTTCTCATCCTTCACCGATGTGGGATTCATGCCATTCATCACCCCCTCGCGTCCAAATCTGACATTCTTTGTCTGGAGTTCCACTGTCCGGTCTTGTGCATGCACATTCGTGGACCCGGGGGTATTTCCACCCCGCAATTTTCCGGGACCCTGAGGGGCTCACATTGGATTGGGCCCAGCTCTTATACCATGTCAAATCAAGCTTTGGGCCTAACTCACACCCCAAAAAACTAGCTCAAAAGGAAGATTGCCTGAGAGCCCAAAGTTCTCGCCCTTCACTGAGGTGTAATTCATTCCATTCATCAAGTACTATTTATTGCAATTTTAGTAGATTTTTTACATATATAAGTTAATGCTCCGGATCATCAGAAGTATTGGACTGAACTCTACACATCCTCCACTGCCTCTATTAATCAACTAGCATAAACAAAAAAGGGAAATGCATCATAACCTGATAAGCAACCCGAAGACGAGAACCTTCAGTAGCCAAATTGCTCAAATCAGCCGAAGTTAAAGGCCCTGAATGTTAAAACAATCAATACAATTCCACTATCAAACAAACAAAAAACAAAAAAAACGAAAAACCCTAAAATTCAGAAAAATTGATCCCAACTGCAAAAACCTACTTGGCAATGGATTAGGTGAATCTTTAGCATTAAATTCATAAGGATTATCATCATTTACTTTGTTAAGTTCAATCGCTTGTTCATCAATTTCAACACAAAACAATCAATACAATTACAATTACACTATCAAAAAAAAAACTAAATTCAGAAAAAATTGCTCCATTTTATAAATAAATTGCAGCGTACTTGGCAAGGGATTAGGTGAATCTTTGGCATTAAATTCATAAGGATTATCATCATTGACTTTGTTAAGCTCAATCGCTTGTCCTTTTTTGATATCGCCGCCTCCGAATGCACTGTTGCTGCTTTGGTCACCGGCGGTGCAGTATGCGTAGATCGAGATACAACGACGACGTCGTTTAGGTAAAGGAGTGAAGAAGGATTGGTTGAGAGATTGGAGATTTGATGTGGTTGGTTCAGGAGGAGGAAGGAGAGGGAGTTTTGGAGATCGAAGAATGGTGGATGACATGGTGTGGTTGTTCACTTGTTACTCTCTGTGTGTGTGTGTTGCATGAGAGAGATAAACAAATGGAGAGAGATGGTGTTAGCTCTGGTGTCACTGTTATGTTGGTGTGTAATGTACCAAAACTGTAGGCTATTATAGATGCAAGTTAAAACCTTAAAAAGGTATATTGTACTCCCTCCCCCTCCGTTACTAAATACTTGTCATCCTTGCTAAAAATAAATATTTTATAATATTCCCTCCAATCACTTTTACTTGTCACTTTTTGACTTACACACTCATTAAAAATATAATTATTAACATGATTATTTTACCATAATATCTCTATTAATTGATGATTATTATTGTGTTTTAAAATTAATTTGGAGAAAATAAACAATTAATGCTAAGGGTAAGATAGAAAAAAAAAATTTATCCTTCTTTGATATGTCAAAAATGACAAGTAAATGTGGAACTCCAATTAGGAAATAAATAATAAGTAATTCTGATCGCAAGGAGTACTTGTTATTTTAGAAAACTAAGACATAATTAATTAGTATTTATTTTCACCTTTACTTTTAGGAGTTGTTTGACGTGAGGTATAAGGTATAACAATTCCGCGATAAAATGAAAAAATTATTTTATCCTGCGTTTGATTGGAGATATTAGTTAGTCCCGAGATTATTTATCCCACCATTTATATCATAGTGATGGGATAAGTTATCCCATATACATAGTAGGATAACTAATTTTGAAATAGCTAATCTCGGTATTAATTATTCCAGGATAACTTATTCCCAACCAAACGACCCCTTAGTCATAAATATGAAAAAATATTAATATAATACCAAAAAAAGAAATATTAAATAGAGACGAGTAATAAATGATAGTAGTTAATATTTTTCTTAAGTGACGTGCAAATAAAAAAATGTGATAAGTATTTAGAAATGGAGGAAGTATAAAATATTTTTTGTTTTCTTTACAGAAAATCAATTAAATTGTGTCATTTTTTATATAAAAATTAACAAACGTGTTAATTTTGGGTAAAACTACAGTATGAAGTTGAAGAGGTTAAATAAAAAAGGTAAGAGTAAAGTTATTTAATGGTAGGATTCTATCAATGTCACAATAAATATTTGAGTTTGATATTCAATTGTTTTATTGCGCTGCTGTGATTTAAAAAAAAATACAAAAAAATTGAGGAAGGTTTTTAGATTGAGTAACTAAGCTAGTCACCTCACCTCTCATTCTTACTTGTTCTTTATTAATAGTAGGCAACCTTTCTTTTTCATCTTTCTTCCAATTTTTTCAAGATAAAGGTTTACCAATCTATCGTTTGACAATACGAAATTACTCAATGTTCACTACTAATAATAAAGGCCGAGAGATGTTAACCTTTCGTTATTAGTAAACACTCCCCTATTTCAATTTTTGTTTAGTTTTTTCTGTCCAATTATCAGAAAGCACCGATTTCTTTTTAGTTTAACCAACAGTTGGTATTGAAAAATTCCTTCTTTCTCTCTCTTGCCATAGCATGGCCCAAAGTGCTCCCTTTCAAGGTCTCTGTTCTTATATCAACATTCCAGTGTAATTTTACAAGTGGGATCTCGAGAGGGTAGAGCGAACACACATCTCTCAATCGATGGACCTCATCTGAATCAAAAGCTATGTTTACAGGAAACTATCAAAACAAGAACCAACAACAACAACATCCCCAGTATAGTCCCACAAAGTGGGGTCCGGCAAAGATAGTGTACGTAGACCTTACACACTACCTCAGAGGTAGAAAAACTATTTCCGATAGACCATCGGCTATCAAAACAAGAAACCAAGGAGAGAAAACAATCCTTGTTAGAAAGTTCTTATCAAGTTGAACCTGAAGTGCCTGTTTCATGACAAGGCACTGAAAGGATCCAAACATTGTTTATTTACACAACTACTATGGACATTTTAAGAAATAAATCCCTTCATCTTCAAACTCTCAACAGAGTCCTTAATTATTTGCTCCATCTCAATAAATTGCAGTCCCAAATCCATTAACTTCTTACCACCATCCTTGGCCCTTACTAGTCCAGGTTGAGTATCTTTTGGTAACCTGATCCGAACGAGCAAAACACAACAGAGAAAATAACTACTAGTATACTTTTAACTAGAACCTCAAATTGATCAAAGGGTATCTGCACTAGTTTGAGTCGTCAAACATTAAGAAAAAAACGTGAAAGAGAAGAAGCAGGAACAAAAGGATCAGATATCGAAGAAATTACTTAGGTCGTTAAACATCAAGGACACGGGATTTTGCTAGTCTTATTTACTTTGACATCCCTTAGCTTGTATTTTGAAGAGGGAAAAAAGGAGGAGGAAAACTAACAATAAGCAGTAAGAGTATGTTGTGCAAGTCATGGAGATGGTATTCAAACACTAATAAGATCAAGTGGCTTCAAGAAGATGGAAGCTCATTTGATTGAAATCCCCAGTTAATAATAGTCTTGATGAGAAGAGATTCTGTATAGTCTGTACATTTACTTAATGACACCAAAGAAACAAACACGTGGAGTGAGAAAGAAGAAAAAATCTAGATTCAGAAAGTCGTTCAATTAGATCGATCATTTGAAAACAAAAGGCACTACTAACCGAAGGGGTTAGAGAAATTTCTTTTTGTGAAGGGTGAAGGGATAAGGATTGCTTGGTAATACTAGAACAGTGCACCTCTAGGATAATACAAATACTCACTCCTTAGGTTAACTAGGCAAAACAAGGTCAGATTAAAAGAGTATTACCTAGGAATGTTATATTCAGGGTAAAGCTCTGCAACCTTAGCCGCGAAATCACCATAGTGAGTTATGGCTTCAACACACATGTGCCTTCCTTTTGCTGATTTGTTTTCATAAACAAGAATATGAGCTAATGCCACATCCTTGACATGGACTAATCCCATAAAGAAATCTTGATATGTATCGGTGCAGCCTGGGTATAAACAAAGTAACAAGGCATGTTGAGGACACCAGCAACAAAGTTTCATAACTAAATATCTATCAAAAGATATTTAAAAAGCTTTATAAAGTATGATTATGAGGGAAAAGATTCAGCCGAAACCACTAGGTAGCAATATAACTTAATGAACTGATTCTTTTAAAAGAAGAATAATAGGAACAACAATCTACCCCCATTGCTCAATGGAGCTCATTACTCAATGTTACCTTGAAGAAGACGAAGAATCATTTGCATGCTGGCATTAAGAGTTGGTGGGAGAATAGGTCCCATTACTGTTCCTGGATTCACCACAACAATATCCAAATCTTTTTCCTTGGCAAATTTCCAAGCATCTTTTTCAGCAAGTGTTTTTGACAAAGGATACCATACCTAAACCATAATAAAATTGACATCAATGTCATTTAAGGAACCAGTGCACATCACATTTAAATGGAGCTGATTAGAAATGCTAAATGTACAAGAAAATTCAGCATAAATCAAAAGAAGGGAGTGGCCTAGTATTTTTCACGAAATACGTGTTGTCTAGGCAAAAGCCAAGCAAGTCCACATTTAGTCAAGCTTCTGCTTCTATTTTCTTTTTGATATTTTAGCCTAACTTACTGATTAAGAATTAAGAGACTTAGTTAATTTAATTGGTACCAAAAGAGATATTAACCAAAGGCATACAAAGGTCACTTTTTCTTCATCTTACATGGCTTTCACGATGTTGTTGTGTCCACTATGTTAGTTTTATAGTTACGTCAATAGAATAAAGGGTTTAAGCAGGTTAATCAATGGTATGTGTAGCAATATTTTCTTTTTATGAAGCTAATAGTTCATTGATTCGATGAGGAAATCCCACATACAAGACATAAACCAGAGTAGAGAATTTTACACAAACGTTATTCTCCACTAAAAGCCTATTCATAGACACTGAATGTAACATCATATGCTTCAAAGTGCAAAGGAACCATAAAATTCCACTAATTTCGACAAGGTTATTTCCACTCTTCAAAAGCACTTCAGTTCCACTCCTCCATATTGTCGATATGAGCACCAAAGGAGTTTTCTCTGTCGCTTCGTTCTAAACTACCACCCAAGCTTCACATCTTTGACAATCCATGACACCCTCCTAGCCTTTGAATATTCTCAAGAGTAGACTCTCATTTTACTCCAAGATGCTTTAAGGTGTAAGGAATTCTCTTATTTGTAGCACACAAAGCCTCTTATTGTTCCTATCGGGTAGATTAATCAAAATTATGGAATACTTCAACAATAACTTGATATTCGTGAATTAACCTAACTTCTCTAATTGAATTCTCGTTATTTTCTTTTCACTCAAGTACAACTAAACATAACCTCATTTTAAGCAACTTCACACAATGCATGGATGGAGACACTATGTATGATAACATAGGCATTCATAGAAGCAAATATGAAACTCAAATCTCACAGTACAAATTCTAGTAAAAGCCGAGAAATTTCCTGTGAGTTAGCCAGCCAAACCTAGTTGACCCACGAGTTCGAAACTCGAGAAAGCATGGACCTGCATCTCTTTTCTACCTTGCTTAATTATCAGACTTCTTGTAAGCAGCGTGATTTGAGCTCGTCACATGTGTCCTACCCACATATTCTGAGTTGTGTCCTTACTTTTGAACCAAAACCTTGGAAGTGCTAAAATCTCTAAGTGCGACTGAACGATCATGGGCTCAATTTCACACCCAAGTACATAATTCACTCCAAAATACAAGTGACGAAAACCAAGGAAATTTACTTTCTTCATTACAAACCAATTTAATCAGTCAGCTACACATCATACCAAACTAAATACTAGGATATTTGAGCCATTTCATTTAAATACAAACTGAAAAGAATAAGAGAAAAAAGAACTTGTGATAAGAGGGGCGAGAAGGAATATTGATGAAGTATCAATCACGTTGTTACTTCTCTCTCGGCACATTTTAGGTGAGCTAACGTGCGCCCACGCCTGAAAATGGCGAGGGGCAGAGGGAAGAAGGTGACCAACATCAATGGAGACAAAGCGAATAAAGGACGAGCAGAAAAACATCAGGACCTATCGGGGAATCCAACGACGGAGGGTGCAAGTTCAATGGAACAGTGGCCAGTTCTACCGGGTATGAAAATCCCAGGTTTGGAGGAGAAGAACCCAGACCAAATCACAGTGAATCTGACTGGTGAGCTACGCAAGGCAAATATAGAAGGTAGTGGAGGAAAACCGAGTGGTGGAATCGAATCGAGCCTGCCTTTGGGGAAGAAAACCCCAGTTGAGCTATTCCCTAAGAAGAAAGGGATACAGACGGAGGCACCGGCGAAGGCACCATGGGAAAATTTGTTCCAAGGGAATCGTTTAGCAGCACAAGGGATGCCTCTTCAATTTGTTGCACCGGCAGTGCGTAATGGTGAAACAGTGATCCAATTGTGTAAAGCAGAGGTGGAGGCTGAAACCCAGAGGTGGAAGCATGTTGTAATTCTCTACGTGGTGGGTGCAGAACCTACCATAGCAGCCCTCGAACGATATATTGCAGCAACCTGGAATTACATATCAAAGCCTAAAGTGTACTATCACAACGATGGCTATTTCCTCGTGAAATTTAACAGTACGGAGGATAGGGACGAGGTGCTTTACTCAGGGCCTCATATGCTAAATAATAAGCCTATTATCCTTAAAACTTGGGCGCCAGACTTTGATTTCAACAAGGAGGTTATGCAGACAATTCCAATATGGGTCAAGTTCCCAAACTTACCACTAAACTGTTGGGGGGTTCAATCTTTAAGCAGAATCGGCAGTGGTTTGGGAGTGCCTATCTATGCTGATGAGTGTACTACGCAGGTGGATCGAATTTCTTATGCTAGGATACTTATTGATATGGATATCACTAAAGCTCTGCCTAAGACCTTGCAGGTGGAGGATCCTAATGGAAGAAGATTTATACAAGCTATTGACTATGAATGGATTCCAACTTACTGCCCTACATGCTTGGTAATAGGGCATAAATGTAAGGCTAAGGAGGATGCAATAGCTAAGCCTAAGCAAAGGCCGGGCAAGCAGAAGATGGAATGGCACCATAAAGAGAATGGAGCTCAACCTGAAGTGGAGAAGGAGAAGGTAGTAACTACACTTGATGAACCAGGTACCAGTACGAGTTTGGTTATGAGTAATCCTGTAGATATGGGCAATGTTGTCATATCTCTACCTGGCTCACAAATGAGTCCTTGGAAGGAAGTTCGTGGGAAATCAGCTGCCAAAGGAGGGATGATCCGGGGGGTAATATAGGCAAGCTCAGTACAGCTAATGAATACGCCATTCTTCATGACCATGACACACGATTTATAGCAGGTGGTGGTAGGGAGCAGGTTGGTAACGGTGGAGTGGAAGGGAGGGGCAATATTTCCCAACCTAATTAATGCAGTTAGTAGCTTGGAATATTAGGGGAATGAATAAAGTTCATAAACAGAAGGAAGTTAGACAGTTTATTCGAACTAATAATGTAGTTTTGTTAGCTCTTCTTGAACATAAGGTGAAACAACATCATGCAGCCAAAGTTCTACAAGCAATTGCACCAGGGTGGAAGTTACTGGGAAACTATGCAAGCAGTGGTAGAGGACGAATATGGATTGTTTGGGATCCTCAGGTGGTGGAATGTGAACTAGTCGAGGAAGATGAGCAATACATACACTCAAATGTAAGGTTTAAAACTATGAACTGTCAATTCACCTTTACTGCTATATATGGATTACATACTATAGAGGCTAGAAGGAGGCTATGGGAGAAGTTGAGAGATATTGCATCAGTCCAGCAGGAGCCATGGTTGGCTGTGGGAGATTATAATGCTATTCATAGAGCTGAGGATAGATTGGTTGGGGCTGAGGTAACTGAAGTTGAAACACGAGATTTTGATTCCTTCTTGGTAGATACTGGCATGGCATCTTTAAGAAGGAGTGGAAGGAACTATACTTGGATGATTGGGCACACCTATAGCATGATCGATTCGGCTCTGGTAAATGCTAGTTGGATGTTGAACCTGCCATTTCTGGAGGTGCAAATTCTAGACCCAGGGTGCTCTGATCACTCACCCCTCAGCATTCGAGTGGCACAGGAACCTGCTAGCAGACCAAAGCCCTTCAAGTTCCTGAATCACTTAGCTAAGCATGATGAGTTCCAGGAAATTGTTAAACGGGCATGGCAACAGAGACAAAGTACTGGGAGAATGAATGATATATGGCATCAACTCAAGGATGTGAAAGTAGCTATGAAGACTCTGAATGCTGCTGAATATCAGGGTGTGGAGCAGAAAATCAGAATGTATAGACAACAACTACAAGACATACAGAGTAATATGAGACAAGCTGGACAGGCACAAGAAACTATTGCGCAAGAGAGAGAAATGAAGAATAATCTTGAGAAGTGGCTGACTGTACAAGAGAGCATAACTAAGCAAAAATCTAGAGTACATTGGTTGCAATGGGGAGATGGAAATACAGCCTACTTTCATGCTAGTTTGAGGAACACAATTGCCCAAAATAGAATCACAAGTCTAACCACCTCCACTGGCAGAATTGTTACTCAGGCCAATGATATAGAAACTGAAGTCTTAGGTTTCTATAAGCAACTTTTAGGTTCTTGTGCTACACAATTACCTGCTGTCAATCCTCTGGTAATGAGAGATGGTGCAACATTGAATAGGGCTCAGCAACTTCACTTGATTGAACCTGTAACTAGGCAGGAAGTGATAATGGCCTTACAAGGGATAAATGACAATAAAGCTCCAGGGTGTGATGGATTCAATGCATACTTCTTCAAGCAAGTGGACATGAAAAAGGCCTACGATTCAGTGGAATGGGGCTATCTCCGGCAGGTGCTGACCTATCTCCAATTTCCTGAGAAGTTTGTAGAGTGGATTTACCAGTGCATCAGCACAGTGTCTTACTCTGTGCTCATAAATGGCTATCCTAGTTCTCCCTTCCAGGCAAAAAAAGGATTGCGACAAGGGGATCCTATGTCCCCTTATTTGTTTGTGCTAGCTATGGAATACTTAACAAGGTTGCTAAAGAAGTTGAGTCATATCCCTGATTTCAACTTTCACCCGAAGTGTGAGAAAATGCAGCTTATTCAGCTAAGTTTTGCTGATGATCTGCTTCTGTTCTGTAGGGGTGACATTGGATCCATCAAGCTTATGTATGGTATATTTCAGGAATTTTCTATGGCCTCAGGTTTGGTTGCGAATGTTGATAAAAGTTCCATTTACTTTGGAGGGGTGCCACCTGATACACAAGCAATAATTATACAAGAGTTAGGTTTCTCACAGGGTTACATGCCTTTTAGATATTTGGGAGTTCCACTCAGTTCTAAAAGAGTGCTGTCGTACAGTACCAACCTTTGATTGACAAGATTATGAGTAGAATAAAGAGCTGGACTTCTCGGTTCCTCACTTATGCAGGAAGGGCTCAATTGATCAAGAGTATATTGTTTTCCATCCAGATATTTTGGTCTCAGGTGTTCATTCTTCCAAGGAAAGTAGTCAAGTGCATTGAAGCGCTTTGTAGGACCTTTCTTTGGACAGGTGGAGCAGATGCCTCTAAGAAGGCTCTAGTTGCTTGGGAGCAGTTATGTAGTCCTAGAACTGCGGGGGGCTAAATATGTTAGATGTTCAGACGTGGAACAAGGCTGCTATAAGCAAACTGTTGTGGAACCTAAGTACTAAAAAAGATAAGTTATGGGTGAAGTGGGTGCATATGTACTATGGGAAACAAAGTACTCTATGGGGTGTTGAGGCTCCTCAGGCATCATGGATGGTGAGGAAAATACTCAAAATGTATAAAGTACTTGAAGATGTTGGCTGGAATGCAGAGTTCATTCAACAATTGGATATTTTCTCTATAAAAAAGCTCTATAACGTACTTAGAGGGGACTATCAGAAGGTGGAATGGAGGCGAATGATCTGCAACAATGTAGCTTGCCCCAAATGGATATTCATTTTGTACTTAGCCTTGCATAATAGGCTTCTCACAAGAGATAGATTAGCTGCCTGGGGTTGTGTAGAGGATGTCAATTGTGCATTGTGTGGAAGTGAAGTTGAAAGTCATAACCATTTGTTCTTTGGTTGTATGTTTTCATCTCACATGTGGCAGAAGATCCTAAGTTGGCAGAGTATACAACGACGAACTCTGATCTGGGAGGAAGAAGTTCTGTGGATAAATACTAATTGCAAGGGCAAGCAGCCTCAAGCTGAGGTGTATAGGATGGCACTGGCTGCTAGTGTCTATCTGATATGGCAGGAGAGGAACCAGAGAATATTCCAACAAAAAAGTAGGACTCCTTCAATGTTGGCTAAGAAGGTTGTGCAAGAAGTACATGTTCGAGGGGCATCCAGACGAAGACTGAAGCATATTTTGCAGAATTTGAATTTTTACCCTGAGTAGTTGCTAGCTCTTAGCTTACTGATGGTAGAATCCTTGTAGTAGGGAAGAGCAGTAGCGATAGTTGTAGTAGCACTGGGATATACACTGGGGCTGTCCAGTTTGTGTTTTTTTATGCTTTGTAACTCTTACTTGGTAATAAAGTCTTTTATTTACCAAAAAAAAAGAGGGGCGATGAGCTGATCTTCTATCTTTTCTTTCTCCCTTCAATTGGAGATAATTTATGATGTTAGAAGACGGTGCGGCAGCACTCTTACAGCCTAGCAACTTTGGAATTAACATTGGACTAATGCCACGGTGCCAAATATGATAACACGACACTAGACTTGTGTTTCACCATTTTCCAAAATCTATTCTTTCAAAACTAAGTTCAAAATCACATTATGTTATATGAAAACCAAAACAATACCCAAACTTACCATTTCCTAATCCAAAGCCACAGAAACTGTTCAGAATATTGTCAATACTAGTGAGTATCATTTAGGATTAGTCAAGTTGATTCTTTCCTATTTTAGTTCACATTCAGTATTTAAACCCAACAGTTCGAGGGAATAATCAAGCTAAGTTTTCACTCAATTCTTCCCTCCTTGTCTTTTTTGTTTTTCTCACAAAAACGAAAAGACAGGTACTGTACAAGGAATGTTAAGATACAAAGGAAAGGCAAAGCCAACCCCAAACAGAAAAGATAAAATGGAAACATGATAAGGGAAAGGTATGATTCTGATAAAGTAGATGGGCAAAAAGTGTGTACCCCATTCTGTTTGCAGTATTCAATATCAGTCCAGCAATCCTCATTCTTGACACGATCAGCCGGCCAATTAGGACTTGGGATGATGGCCGATACAGATGAAGTCACCACCACACGCTTAACCCCGAGCTCCTTTGACGCTGTAAGCACATTACTAGTGCCTTTGATTGCTGGCGACAGAAGATCATTCTATAACACACCCAACCACAACCCCATGTAGATAACAGACAGAACAGCAAATTAATACCAAAACTACAAATCAATATGAAGAACAAGTAAATGAGCAATACCAGAGGCGGAGCTAGAAGCCGGCGGCTTCCGCCAAAGCCAGTAGTTTCAGTTCAAACCTTGTATTTGCATTAAGGGGTCGTTTGGTAGGATGTATTAGAGAAACTAATACATTATTATTAAAAAAATTGTTTGGTAGCATTTTCACGCTATGTATAACTAGTCATATACCTTATACAGTATTATAGGGTGTATAACTAATACATAGCAAACCATGGTATTAGTAATACAACGGTTATTAATACATGGATAAGCACGATTAAAGACACAACTGTCTGTAATACACCAAACCAAATAGTGGATAAGAAATAATCCTAGCATAACTAATCTCAGCATTACTAATCCCACCATTACTAATATTACCCTATTGAATACTATTCTTATACACTCTATCAAACGACCCCTAAAAAATTCCTAAATGTGTATAAAAATTAAATTTAGAAACCCATATTATTAACATCCAATATCGCTATCCTAGAATTTAGAACCAACAAAGTTCAAATTAAGGCTCCGCCTATGACCAATAGTAGTGAAACAATATAGAGAGGTTGCAGAACCCACCTCAGGATCTTTAACTTCATCAACAATACAAGGAGAAGCAAGATGAAAAACGCCAACAGCACCAGTGATTGCAGGAACAATTGAATCATAGTTAAGCAGATCAATTTGATAAAGACGAAGACGAGATTCAGCCCCTTCTAAAGCAAGTAAATGCTTCGTCTCTTTCTCATCATCTAAAAAAACAGATAAAATTAACAAAAAATAGCGAAGAAAAAAAAAACAGAAAAGTCTGACACAAAAATTGATCAAGAAAAAAAAATTCAAGGGAATCTTAGTAGTTCAGTTGGTTAACTACCCGAACTTTCACCTTATATTGAGTGTGATTTTCCACCTTGTAATCTCCTCACTCATTTCCCCGTTGCTACCGCCAGGGGCGGGATTGAGGGGGCACAGGGAGTGTTCACTCGAATCTCCTTGGCAAAAAGTTATCTCCAATATCTCAATTTATACGATATACTTTTCTTTTTTGTTGGTCTCAAAAAAAAGTGACACATTTCTATATTTAGTAATTCAGTTGGTTAACTACCCGGACTTTCACTTCATGGACAGTGGTGGAGCTAGAATTTTTATTGAGGGGGTTCGAAATATAAAAAATAAACACATAAAGAGGTTAAAGGGTTTCAACATCTATTATATATAAGTAAAAAATAATTTTAACTATATATAAACAATCTAATTTTCCGCCGAGGGAGTTCGGATGAACCCCCTGGTCCCTTGCTAGCTCGGCCCCTGCTCATGGATGAGTGTTCGATTTCCCAACTTGTAATCTCCTCACTCATTTCCCTTTCGCTGTCGCCAGGGGCGGTATCGAGGGGGCACAAGGAGTGTCCACTCGAATCTCCTCGGCAAAAAATTACTCCCTCTGTTACAATTTACATGACATACTTTTCTTTTCCGTCAGTCTCAAAAAGATGACACATTTCTATATTTAATAACAATTTAACGAAAATCCTGGATCTACCGTTGCGGAACAATCAAGAAAAAGGAAGAGAAAGGAAGAGGTGATTGACTGAGATCTTAGTAATTCAGTTGGTTAACTGCCCGAACTTTCACCTTATGGGTGAGTGTTCGATTTCTCACCTTATAATCTGCTCACTCCAGCGGCAGGATCGAGGGGGCACAAGAAGTGTTCACCCAATCTCTTCAGCAAAAAATTACACCCTTTGTCCCAATTTATATAACATACTTTTCTTTTTAGTCAGTCAAATGACATATTTCTATATTTAATAATAATTTAATGAAAATCCTTGGATCTGCCGCTGCGGAATAATCAAGAAAAAGAAAGAGAAAGGATGAGGTAACTAACTGAGATCTTTAACAGTGGCGTGAACAGTGTAGCCACGGTCAAGTAGAGAACGGACAAGCCATGAACCAATGAAACCACTGCCTCCAGTAACACAAACTACTTCACCTTCTACTTTGTTTGCCATTTTTATCAATAAGGAAACTGCTTACTACTACTACTTTGGACTTGTCAGTTAACAGTAGTGAGTGAATGGAAGATAGATGAAGAAAAGGAAAATGGGAAAAATAAGCTCTGCCTATGATTCTTTATCCAATGGGAAAAAGACAATTCTTTTTGAGTTTTGTTCCTAAAAATGGCTAGTGGTTGAAGAGAAAATGACAAAAATAACTTATCCCACCATGTATATGGATAACTTATCCCTTTCACTATGATATAAATGGTGGGATAAGTTATCCCAGATTTGACAACCAAATAAGAAATCAAAATTTATCCCTGGAATATTTGTTCTTATCCCTCACACTAAACCCCTTTATGTTTGGATGGCTGTTCGTTGTTACCAGTGTTTTAAAAGGGTTTTGGGGTGAGTTTTGGAGCAGGGCGAAGTAAAAACACACGGGACGTGTGGGGTTGAAAAGGTTGTTTAAAATTAAATTACAATCGATAACTCAACTCTAAAAATTAGCTTATTGATTTATTTGTAATGGATTATCAATTTAAAGATTGGTGAATGGTTAAAATTTTATAATTAATGGTTTATCAGTGTAGGAATGGACTAAAAAAGCATAAAAAAAAAACATGTGTGAGAAGAATCAATAATACCTCTATATTAATTTTATTTTAATAAAAAAAATTAAAATCATTTTTTTCACTTTCATCTGCTGAAAAAGCAACAGTAGTGTTATATGTGAGACAATTTTTAACGAAAAATGAGTAATATATCAATTCTAAATCACAAAATTAAGGGGCATACAATGTCTTTTTTTCTATAAATTAATTTAATTATTCATGTCAGTAATTATTAAGTATTTCTATAACAAATAACAACTATTTCTTCGTAGGTGTACATAGTAAAATTGATGTACTAGTCATCTTAATGAAGACATGTCAATCAAATATTTGGATAACTTTTATAAATATTTTTTTTATTTAATAATAACTTGTTGATATGTATGTGACTCTGTAAAAAGGTAGTGGTTACAATTTCTTAAGAAGAAAACACAAACTTAAAGACATGAAATAATTAGGGCAAACAATAGAAAAACCCACATATTTAATCCCTAATTACTTTTAAAAATGCTACTTTATATATTTACTCTTTTTATCACTTTTTGTGTTTTGGATACATGCCTAATTGCTGATGAATTGATGTATCTCAGATACATAAATAACTAATTATAGACATTTTAATTAATCAAATCCCTTAATATAAGGCAGAAATCAAGACATGTATATATGTTTAATTAATTTTATTTTTTTACTTTTTAAAAATGATAAATTCATTAATTTCATTAATATAAGACGAAAACATGTATATATTGGTTATATAATTTGATTACTTTTAATCTAATGTATCATTTTATATGTATCTAGTATTAATTTCATTTATATTTTAATATGTATCAATTATTAATTTCATGTACATATTTATATGTACCTAGTATAAATTTCATGTATTTATTTGTATTTATTTAATATTAATTTCATGTACATATTTATATGTACCTAGTATAAATTTCATGTATTTATTTGTATGTATTTAATATTAATTTCATATATATGTTTATATGTATATAATATTAATTTGATGTATCCAGTACCAATTTCATACATTATATTCAAAATATAATAAATTCAATACTAATTTGATGTATCCGATGTAATAATGAATTGATGTATCCAGTACCAATTTTATACATTATATTCAAAATACATGTATCCATAATCAACTTAATCTAGTGTATCTAGTATTAATTTGATATATCCAATATAAATTTCATATAATGAATCCAAAATACATGTATCTAATACATGCTTAAAAGAAGAAGAAGAAGAAGAAGAAACACAAATCTGACAGAAATACATTCATATGTACATGAACAAACACTAAATTTCATAGTCAATATGAATTAGTAGACTATGATACATGGGTACGCAGGTACATTCACCCTCCTCCTTGCCACCCTACGATACCCCCCACCCTACGACACCCACCATATCGATTGTCTTCATAAACAACACGAAATTCCGACAGAGAAACAGAAATATCACAAGACGAAACTTCTCAAACAGTAACAAGCCATAGAAATAAAATAATACAGATCTATCGGAGTTAGTGTTTTCAGCAAGAAAATCACAAAAAAATGTAAACTCTGGCCAGATCTGAATATGGGCACAGAAAAAATGGAGTTTTCCGGTCAGATATGGCCATTTGTAAAAGTTGATTTATTTAAGATGATGAAAGAGAAATAATAGGGGGAAAGCAATTTACCATGAATAGGAAGATTTTGTGTTCAAATTATGGCAGTTGCTTGATTCAAGGCACAGGATATGAGATATGAAGGAGAGAGGGGAACCAATGTATCTAGGGGTGAAGGAGGGGGTTTTGTTAAATTATTGTATAAAGTGTAATTAAAATAAAGTAATGAGTTATTTAATAGATATGGTAATGAGGTATATTTATTTACGTAATTTATCCAAATAATTAAAGCCATCAGAGATATTACTCATACATTAACCTATGTGTTACTGAAATATCAATAAAAAAATAATATTAAGTTGAATATCTAATTATTAAAAGAAATGCATAAGAAAAGGGACTAATAATACTGACTGACATAACAGAAAACAATATTGCTAAAGAAATGTTACTCTAGAAAATGAAGAATATCATTTAAGTTAAATTCGAAAGTATTTGTGTTATTGTGCTTTGCAATGTCAATTAATATCAGTCATATAGTCTCATCATTCAACAATTTAAACATGCATTCTTACCTTTCAAATTTTGAGCAACTCATCACACTTACTCTAATGTTACTTTTATTAGAAAAAAGAAGCACATCGTTTAAATTTACGATTTAAAGTTAATATATCTCTCGTTAAAAAAGATACAAATATACTAAATATTGCCATCTAACAAATAGTGTATATACCACTCTATTAAGAAATTTATATGTAACAAACATGACTATGATGGAGGACTCATTTAGGAAATTGACAAATTACATATGAGACTCTGAAGGGGAGTCTTGGAGTAACTGGTAAAGTTGCTGCCATGTGACCAGGAGGTCACGGGTTCAAGCCGTGAAAACAGCCATTTGCAGAAATGTAAGGTGAGGCTGCGTACAATAGACCCTTGTGGTCCGGTCCTTCCCCGGACCCCGCGCATAGCAGAAGCTTTAGTGCACCGGGCTGCCCTAGACTCTGATTAAGGAAAGGAGCATGTGCACTTTGTGAGAATATCTATATATAGAAGAAGATATATTTTATTAGGGTTATGCTATGAAGTCGTCTTTTATTTCTTAATTGCTTTTTAGCAATTCGGGATCTCTTTTTTATTTTGTTTTTGTTTCTATGATGAACTCCTACTCTAATATATTGGATTATAGTTCTCTGTATTAATACAATGCTCCTTTGTTACATTATATTAATTAATATGAAATACACTTGCAATATCCAAGGACCATTATATATAATGCAAATCAAGTTGCTTTTTACAAATTCAAGAGTAATTTAATATAATGCAAATCAATTTGCTTCTTACGTTATTGGCTTGACTATTTCAAGCTCAATACCACTTGAATTTATGAATATACTAACATTTTCTTTTAATTAATTATGTGAATAATAAAGAGTGGTAAAAAAATTTAGGTTGCCATAGAAAATATCAAATCAAAGTTTTTAATTTCATAGGATTAAAATATCATTGGTTACGAACAATTCAACGACAAATTAAAAACAAAGTTCATAGCTAATTCAATCTCGGAGAACAAAAATAGCATAAATAAAGTAAAATAAACACTAGTCAATTTGAAATATTTTCTAAGATTGAAGTCGAGAATTTGGAATATCTATTTTTTTTTAAAAGTCAAGGAAGAGACAGAAGAATAATATTGACAAATTAACTTTTAATTAATATCATTAACTAATTTTTTATGGAGTGTGTCGCACTACAAAAAAAATATTTTTTATTTTGGACGGGAGGGAGCATATATGCCGTAGCAAAATCAATAATTTCACTAAAGAGATTCAAAATATGAAAAGTAAAAACACAAAAAAACCAAACAGATTCAACATCTATTATACATTATACAACAAAAAAAATCATAAATAAATAATAGAATTTTTCGTTGAAAAGTGTTTATCCAAACCCTTTGATCCTACCTGACTTCGCCCTAGATATATAAGAAAGAGGATACTACTGTATCAAATTTTTTGTTGCTACAAAAAACCTTAGTGTTCATTTTTTTGTTTGTACAAACTTAATTTTTTTAAATGAATACTAAGTGTATATATAGAGAGGGGGAAGGTGTTTCAACTTCTAACAACTTTAGAGTTGTATTACTATTTTCTCCGTTCCTAAATATTTGTCATCTTTATTAAAAATAAATATTTTATAATACTTGTCATTTTAAAAAATAAAGATGTAATTAATTATTTATTTTCACCTTTAATTTTAGTCATAAATATAAAAAAATATTAATATAATGCAAAATAGAGAAGTATTAAATAGAGAAGATCGAGTAATAAACCCTCTAGTTAATGTTTTTCTTAAAAAACGTACAAATAAAAAATATGACAAGTATTTAAAAATGGAGAAAGTACTATGGTTCAACGATTGATATTGGAAATTTATTAATCTCGAAAATGGGTATTTGACTTTTCGATTAACAAATCTTAATTACCTAGTGAGCTTTTATTGTGCTATGGAAAAAAAAAATAGAGAGAAAGAGAAATACTCTCTTCGTTCCTTTTTAGTTATCATATATACTAAAAATAATTTTTTCAAAATACTTGTCAATTTAAAGAATCAAGAGAGAATTAATTACTTTCTTCCAATTTTGCTCTTAATATTAATTATACTAGAATTAAGAGACACATAAATAGACAAAGACTAATAAGAGATATATATGAATCAAATTATACTTCTAATTAATTTTTCTTAATAATTATGCAAAGTCTTAACATGATAACTAAATGGAACGGAGGGAGTAATGATCAACTTTTACTTAAAAAATTATAAAACCTTTCTTCTTCTTCTTCTCACATAGAACAATGTGACAAATTTAAAGTCTGGATATCAACCATATTAATGGAGAAATTTTATAAATAGTCAAATAATTATATACTCCTTCCCTCTTATATTATTAGTTGGTTACTTTCATTTTTACACACATATTAAAAAATCATAAAAAAAAAATAATTTTGCTAATTCACCCCTTAAAAAACTTTTTTGAAACTTTACAAACATGGGTGAATACACTAAAAAGGAATTAATTACAAGGGTAATATGAAAAAAAATTAATTAATGCTTTTTTGATTTAATAAGGTGGTCAACTAATATGGGACAACTATTTTTAGTATAGTGACCAATTAATATGGGATAGAGGGAGTAGTACTTTATCCGTTCATATTTACTTGTCCATTTTTTCTAAATTAGATTTTTACTTGCCATTTTTAACATACTAAGTAAAGACAATTATTTTTTCTCCATATTTTATCCCTTTAATTACTTATTTCTCAAATCAATTTTCAAGACCTAATACTCCCTTCGTTTCTAAATACTTGTCATTCATATTAAAAATAGATGATCTACAATACTTGTCATTTTACAAAACTAAGACATAATTTGTTGTTTATTTTTTGCCCTTAATCATAAATATGGAGAGATATTAATATGGTGCAAAAAAAAAAAAAAGTATTAAGTTGAAAGGAGTGATAAATAAAGATAATTTAGTCAAATTACCTTTTAGTTAATATTTTTCTTAAGAGGTGTGTAAAAAAAAACATGACAAGTATTTAGGAACAAAAGGAGTACTAAACAACAATTAATATGGATATTATGACCATATCAAATATTATTTTCTAATATATGTAAAGTCAACGATGAATAAGTAAAAGTAAATGAAAGAAATTAAAAAAAAAAATTACAAAATTTTCACTAAAGTGCATCCCGTATGTATCTGTACTCAATGGAAACGATTAGTAGATAGTTGTTGCATGGCTAGTGACTTACGTAAAAAAATTTAAGAAAGAGTTTTAAAAAGATTAATAACATGATATGTTGACACCTAATTTTATCTCGTTTTTCATTCAATTTACTTGTTTGAGCTTTTATATTTATTTGCGAAGTAAAAAGATACTATTTTTACTTGCTTTTATCAAATTTTGTGCTAGCAATTATTATTATTATTATTACAGGAACAAACCTTCTAATGCAGATATTTACTTTCAAATACATTTTTATTTAGCTCGTGAGCTGTCCCGATCCAAACCAACTTTGCTCAAGCCTCACGGGCCATTGTACTTACTCGAACGGAGCTAATGGGCCTCATTGAACTGGCTTCAAAAATCTTAGAAAAATTAACTCAAATAGCAGCCCATATAAGTTTTAAACTCAAAATAACTATATTTTATTTTGATAACCCATTATAATCATCTTCTACACATTATTAACTTTTATTACCAAGACTAATAGTTTGAATAATTATAGGATTTTATTTTAATTACGTATTTATAGGGTTAAGGATAGATACAAATCTTATTTATATCTATATCCCTTTAAATATGATAATATATCTCTTCATACCAATATTATTTTTCTCTCAATCTCAATTCGCTCCTAACTAATTTTCTTCTCCTCTTAATTCTCTGTTTTTCCCTTTCCAAAAAATCAAAAAATCAAAAATTCAATTATTTTTTCATAATGATATTTTCACGAACAAGATTAGAGATCAAAATATTTGAAAAATAAGTTCAATAAATAAATAATTTATTGAACCAAAATAAATTATTCAAAATTATCACAACTTTCTTCATTAAGACATGAGTTTCGTTTTCAAAACTGTAATGTCTCGAATTTTAGTTTGTTACTTATGTAATCAACGTAAATATTAAAAGAAGATGAAAGACAAAGAAAATAAGTTATTTATACTTTGTGTAGTTAGTGTATAATCATTATACAGTAGTTATATAATTAGTGTGTATACATTATACACTAATTATACATTGTGTAACATTATTATACAATATATATATATATATATATATATATATATATATCGTGTAATTAGTGTATAATTATTATACAATACGTATATAATGATGTGTACACCTTGCATACTAATTATACATTGACATATACATTTATTATACATATATAAATTTTCTAGAATTTTTGGTAGGAATGTGATAAAACAAATTATTTTCGCCCCAATTTTATAATCATTATAAAATCTGTGTATAATTATTGTGTATTCATTATATGACAATTATGCATTAATTTATGTATTTATTATATACGTGTAAATTTTTGATAATTTTGATGAAAATTTGGTAACATTGTTTTTTTTTCATTTTCGTTCAAGTTTTCTCAACTTTATATTTGAATTTTTTGGAGATAATGAATATTAAGGGATAGTTGTTGGGAGATAATACATGACATGAGATACTTGTGTGAATGATCCCCCTATTTAGAGATTCTTTTTCTATTTTTAAGATTTTTGTTTGTATAATCTATGGCTATTTTTTACAAATTTGATTTTATGGCTACTAAAAGTTTTAACACTAGTGGGCTTGGTTACATCTATTTTATCCCCAAAATCTTAAGGAAAAATTACTTAAAGTGCCAAACATTCCTATCATATTTGTTAATTCTCCCATTACTTTATTTTAATTACTTAATATATCACATCTTATCAAAAATTCACCCAAATACATCGCGTGTATCAAATACATGCAGATATATACATATGTAACCCCTCAGATACATGTCGTTACATGCTGTAATCCTGAGACTAAATCATGTATCCAGACAGCGAATACATGCATTATGCGATGTATCCGAGATAAAATTATGTATCTGGATGTCTGTAGCGATGTATCTGAATGGTGTGGATGCATGTAGCGGTGTATTTGAACAGTGTAGATGCCTGTAGAGATATATTTGTACCTGCAACGATATATCTGTGCTTGTAGTGATGTATCTAAGCGGTATATTATGTAATTTTGAAAATAGTGGAGAGAGAGTAATTAACTGCTATAATTGTTGAATTTATGTAAGTTACCCAAATCTTAACTCAACCATATCAAATCACAGAGTAGGCTAGGCAGGCCCAATGGGTCAAGCCCATATTAACGACTCTACTAAGTACTAACCAGTCACAAATGGATTGTTAGTATAATAGACTTCACACCTAAGTTTAAAGTTTTTGACTATGCCTTCACAATAGGAAAATATTACTGCACTAAGGACAGGCTCATGGGCTGATCATATCCATTATTAGGGACTAGGAAAAAGACTTGTCCTTATAACTTATTTAAGTACATTTTCAAGGACCAATTTTTTAAGAGAAAATTATAGTCCAATGTTTTTGGGCCATCTAATTTATAAATATGTATACAATATATATGTAGTGTATACTTTATAATAATATGCATATACATACCAATATATGATATACATACATACATATACACCATATACAACCGACTATATATGTAGTATATACTTTGACTATCTAAAAACTGCATTACCTTATAAGTAAGAACATACATAGAACATAATGATAAAACATACAATGTTTTCTCATTTTGTTGTTATGTTCTTGAGACAAACTTTATAATGTATTAC
Source organism: Jaltomata sinuosa (assembly GCA_003996215.1). Lineage (NCBI taxonomy): Eukaryota > Viridiplantae > Streptophyta > Magnoliopsida > Solanales > Solanaceae > Jaltomata > Jaltomata sinuosa. The sequence goes on from QJPP01007241.1 coordinate 521,846, forward strand.
TCACGCATATGATTATTTTTGTCACCTGAACTAATTAGTTGGTACTCTTGACATCAAAAAGAAATGAACAATATCAAATTCATTCAAAAAATAAATAAATTATGTGAGACAGGTCAAAAACAACAAATTATGCTATGCAAGGTGAGACGGGACAGGTTCAAGTCTCGCGAGTTTATTTACCCCGCAACCGCACCGTTTACCATCTCTAACTGCTTTGATTTGTCATGGTTGTTTTCAAGTGAACATGGAATATGCCTAATAATTAGGCTATGAGTATGTATTACTATAGTCTATATTTGTATCATTTCGTTTTCTTCAAGCATAAACTTACCCATAATAGGAGGGGAACGTGGCGGTCATACAGAGTAAACTTTGTTCATGAGTAAAATGGGCAGGGTAAAAAAAAAAGTGGGGGGGGGGGCAAGAAAGAAAAATTATATTTTTTTGATAATTGAGTTTGGTAGTGTTATAATGACTAATGAGTACACTAACTACGTCTTACATGCTTCACATCAGTGTTTTCAAAAACGTTTTCGGGGCGAGTCCCCGGGCGAGTCTTGGGGAAGGGTGTATCAAAAACGCTCCGAGACGTAAATTAAAAGCGCAGATCCATAAGGCGTAAGCTCTATAAATTGGGGAGTAAGTCCCGGGGGCAAAAGCGTAAGTCCCGAGTGTAAAAACGTAAGTTCCGGACGTTAATTTTGATTTTTATTATTTAAAAGTATTTTTGCTATAAATCAATTTTTTTATTATTGGTGTAATAATATTTACACTTTATTTATGTTGTAGTGATTTTTTATGTTCCTCAAACAACTTTATCCATTTTTGTCATTGCTCTTTCCCTTTTTATCTTTCTCTTTTGAAATACATAGACAATAATCAGTGCAAATATTAATTAAGGGTAGGAATATATAGTAGATATGACGATGGATGATGATTTTATTTTAAAGATTATCTTGAGTATTATCATTTTTTGTATTGTTACCTTTCTCAAATAATAATTATAATATTATTTTTTTATATTATTGGTGATTTATTTAAATTTATTTGCAAAATTATTGAAAAAATTATTACTTTTACATATTTTATTAGTAATAAAATTATAAAATTGAAGTACATGAGATATACGTGCCATAAATCCATGGGACTTACGCCCCGTATCTCGAAATTTACGCCTCACTTCATGTTACGTAAAACGCCTCGCCTCAAGCCCCCACCTTTTAAAACACTACTTCACATGCAAAGTATTTTTTTAAAAAAATTAATTGTATTGTATTTGAAGCATATTAACTCGACTAATTCAGATTTGTCTCAAATAATTCCTATTAAAACATTTTAAAACTTTAGTAGTATTTGAAATATTTACAAATGAAATATTGAAAAGCGTTTGAAATGAAATGAGATAATTTTCCATAATAGATTCCCTTCCAAATAATTTTTTATTCTACATGGGTGAATATTGCCTCTTTTGTTTGCATTTTTTTTCTAATTTGCAATTCCTCATCGGAGATAACCATTATTTTCTAATTCTGTCTTTCCCAATAACCAATATGTGTAAATATTGCCTTTTTTGCATTTGTTTTTAAGTATACTCATCTGGTATTCGATATTCACACTTTACTAATTAAGATTTGAGTTGTGTAAGAGAGTTTTTTTTAACGGTGTTTCTCCGTCCAAACTCCAAATATATGGATAAGAATGAAGGGATCTCATCTATTCGTTGATGAATTTATTAGATAATCTACGAGTTCACGTGAAGCCAATAACTTTTACTTAAATATTATTGGATATGCATTAAGGAATTCATTAAATATTTATAAATATTTTACTGTGAACTAAATTATTAATACCTAAAATCGCTATAGAATATATCATCAAAAAGTCAAAATATTCACATATACCACATGGTTGAAAAACACACATTAAACACATAAATTAGCTTTCCATAATTAGGAATTAGTAGTTGAGTATGCAATTTTTATTATCAACTTGAAGAAGATTGCCATTAAAAAAAACAAATAGTGATATAGGTGATGTTCATATCAGTTTGCGTACATTTCAAATATTTTATCGTATACATGCTATTAATATCTTACATCAGCATATATATTATATAATTTTGTCCATCAATATTTAAGTGGATGAGAGTGTGAGGAAATGGTAAGGATTTTTCTTGAGATAATTCAATATATAAAAGTAAACTTACGAAAAAAAGTTTATGAAAATTTAACAACCTATTTACGCCTTGATACGAGGGGGGGGGGGGGGGGGGTTAAGATATGTTTAGGCATTGGAAATAATGTCAAGTTGTCCAAAAGCAAACTCCCAATTGTCAAATATCAGACATATAGAAGAAAAACTAGTGTACCATATAATAATAAAAAATATTTTTTAAAATAGCATAAAATAAAATATTATAAAACCTGTCACGCTCAAATCTTGAAGTAAGATTTGGTCTGGCAAAGAGAGAAAAATCTATTACGAAAATTGTGTCTAAAAAACCCTTTAATTATTATTTAATTATTCCTCCATAATATTCCCTTTCATATTTAAATAATCATCGGATCTTACCTTAAAATAAGAAACAATCATGATAGAATATCTTCAAAACAAGCTATTTAATTTATTTAATATTCATATATCATTTGCAGACAAGGTACAATAGTACCAGCTTGTATGTGAAAGGTGAAAGATGAAAGATAGTGTTTTCAATCAATATATGTTACCGACGATGATTGAGATCCCTTCCCTTTTAATTTAATTTAGGAATAAAAAAATTTCCTATTGAAAGCACGTTCTAAAATAAAATAAAAATAAGCCTTGTTATATGTGAATTTGAATTAATTAAACTTTAATACGGACACTAACAACATAATAACTCCTTGGATAAATGGGTGCTAGTTACTTGCTCCATTTTATTTTATATAGTGATGTTTAATTAAATAATTTACTTCTTATTATGTACCAAACATATTCTAGAATTTGTAATCTCATAATTGTGGTATAAAATTTATTATGATATAAGGTAATACCTTCGATCAAACACATAATATATTTAATTCTAAATTTTATAATGGAAATTCACTTGATCCCTTCAATCAAATAACCCCTAAAAGTATTTCTATAAGCATAATATAATATGAGAAGTTTCAAGTTTAAGGTCATTTATAGAAAGGTAATTTTTTTCCCTAAAAGAAACTAAAAATAAAGTAGGTGTTTGGTCATAGATTTCAAATATTTTTAATTTGTTTGAATTTATAAAGTTGGATTGAAGATGAAGTTGTGTTTGATTATACTTTTTAGAAAGAATATATTTGAATAACGTTCATGTTTGAATGTACTTAACTATACTAAAAGTGAGTTAAAAGAACAAGTTAAAAACTATTTTTCAAAATTGAAATACAACTTCAAGTTGAATTTGAAATTATCGTGACCGAATACTAATTTTTTTCATACAACCATGCTTCCACCTCAGACCGTTGGTGAGGAACATCACGAAACCGCCCACAGAGTTGAGCAAACTTTACAACGTCACGAAGAACTTGAGGACATTATTTCTGAAAAAAAAGAAGAAGAATGTATGGGCAAATGAGTCCTTAAAAAGGTAGAAAAAATTCCACAGAATATAAGAGAACAAAGTTTAAGTTTCATTAATTTGTCAATCAATATTAGACAAACAGACCTAAAAACATACACAGCCCTTGAAACAAAAACAAACAAACATAGTGATTAATAATTCAGATGAATCAAAACACCTGACACAAAATTCTTAGATACTATTTAAATTAAAGATTAATTAAAAACTGTCTGATCTAAGAAAATTAATGAAATTCTATCTTCTTTTTTCTCTTCTAAAACATCTACATGAGTGGACTATTGATAAGTCCATGCCAATTAGAAGAACCCCCAATTAATCCATTCCAACTACTTTGCCTGTTTGTTGTTGATTCAAAATCACTCATAATATTCATGTTGTTTACATGAAGATCTCCATTCATCTGTTGCCACGGAAAGGCCCGCAAGACTTTGATGTTGTTATTCTGATCAGATCTTGCCATACCGCACATCTCTTGCTTCACAGTTGTCGTCATTGTTGTACCAATATTACTCATTTCTTGATCGTAATTCATTCCCATTTCTTCATTATAGTTCCCGTAGTACGCGTTGTGGTGAAACAATCCATTTGGGGCATTTTCAAGAAATCCACCCCTTAGTGCATCAAGAAAGCTGGTACTAGTGTTGGTGTTGTCGGGATTGTACATCATTGACATATTATTGTTGTTGTTGTAGTCATGTTCTTGATCAATTCCCAAATGCCCATTTGCCTGTTTTTGGAGTCTAGCAAATGCCAGGCTCAAATCAGTGGAGGAATGATCATAGGAAGATATAATTGGTACTGTCATTGGATTATTATTGTTAGGGCTGTTATCTTGGCTACTTCTTTTCGATGATGATGACGATGATGACCTTTTGTTTTTTCTGCAACCACCACCTACTGGAACGTTTCTGAGTGTACCGCCTTTAGTCCAGTACCTTCTGCAAGATTTGCAGAAGTATCTGGGCTGGGTGAGGCTGTAGTTGTTGTAGTAGCAGAATTTGGTGTTGGCAGAGTCACATCTTGGACATTTCTGAGGTTGTTGCTCTGCTGGCCTTGGCTTCTTTTCTTGCTCTGGCTTTGTGCAAACCAACAGGCTTTCTAGTGTTTGTGAAGACATTTCCTGTAAGAACTCAAATGGCGTAAAACTCGTCAATTCATGATGAATTTTCATATATAGTGCTAATTCATATCATTACTAGAGTCGATAAGATTCAAACTACCTAAACAAAGTTCTTAAAATCATTGACAAAATATGCTAAACCTAAATGATACAACAAGAACAAAATAACCAATGTAATCTCACAAGTGGGATCTGGGGAGGGTGACGTGTACGCAGCCTTACTACTATCTTGTGAAGGTAGAAAAATTATTTTTTTGATAGACTCTTAGCTGAAGTAAAAAGTATTAAAAAAGAAGTTTGTAAAACAAATACAGTAGTAAAAAAAAACCGTGTTGAAAACAATGGAAACGAGTACAGTAGCATTAACAAATAATACAAACCTAAATGATAGTTAGTTGAAATAAAAAAGAAAGCTTACAATGGTTTCAAAGGATTTATTTATGGATACCTTGTTTTTACATTAAAAGAATATATATCAACTGAAAATTGCTTTTTATGAAATAGTACTCTCTCTAGATTTCCTTTTTTTTTAAACACTCTTGAATTTTAGCAAGATCAGCCAAACAGTTTCTTGAGCAAACAAAAAAATTAGTAAAAAGAAAATAAAAAACATGAAAAATTGTGCTTGTATGCACTTTTCTCATCCTTGAGCACAAACTTACAAAGATTTGAACTTTTAACTTTCTCCCTTCTCAAAAAATATTAGTACTAGTTGAAACAAGATTTCCAATTTCAAAAATTGTTTTGAGATAAAATGTACAATTACTAGAAAGAAAATTGAGATATAACCAATCCCCATGTAAAAAGACATCAAACTAATTAGTTAAATCCAAAGAAAAGAGAACTTAAAAACTAAAAGCAAAGAGAAGTAGTAGCTCAGATCAAGTGAATTAAACAAATTGGTTCACCAAGCTTGAGAAAAAACTATGTAGACGGTGGTGGGATGGTTGAGATCCCTCGATCTTAATCAGAGGTCTCGGATTCGAGCGTTTGAAAATGAAAGAAAAGTCATGTTGGAACTTGGGAGCGCTTAGAAATGAGCCTTACAATGCATGGATCCAAATTTAATCAGATCTCAATGCGGTACCAAAAACCAAATGGATGAAAAAGAACACAAATGAAGAAAAATGGTTATTACTAGCTACCATAATTGGTTCACCAAGTTTGAGATAAACTATTGGTTTACTGAAGCTTTCAACACAAATGAAGAACAACAATATGAACGTCGTTGGAATGGTTGAGATTCCTCCACTAATCTTAACCAGATGTTTCGGATTCAACTTTTGGAAATAAAAAAATCCTGTTGGAATTTGGGAGCGCTCTGAAATGAGCCCTACTGTACGCGAATCCAAATTTAATCGAATCTCAATGCGTGTATTAAATACCAAATGGAAGAAATGAAAACAAAAATGAAGAACAATGATTATTAATACTATAGTTTTCTTAGCTTCTAGGTAGAAGACACAAGAAAAAAGAGAAACAAACTAGAAAGAAACAAAACACACACACATAGTCCATAGAGAGACATGGACACACAAAAATAGGAAGGAAAAAACAAAGAATAGAAGATCCCAAAGCAAATTAAGAAAAAAAAACATCATTCATTTTGCCAAAGGTAAACTTAACAAACACTACTACTTTTACATCTCTCTTTAATTAATTCTCTATAACTATAAGTATTTACCTGTTGATGATGATGATGGGCACTAGAAGAATCCATTTCATGCACATTAACCAACTCAAATTTTCCAACTTGCTTTATTTTTTTTTAGGTTAAAAAAAAACCAAGATGGATCTATGAAAGTTCAAGAAAAGCAGAAGGGGTTGATTTGAATACAGAGAAGAAGTAATGCAAAAGCTTTAAGAAAATAAATAAAAAAAACTTATAGCAGTCTCTCTCAAGTTGGTGTGTGTATATATAGAAGAAAAAAAAGGTGACAAGTTGGAAAAAGGGGGTGGGGTAGGTGGGGTAGTGGGGGTGGGTGGGGTTGAGTACAGTACCTGTGGCAGTATGGATTGTGGGAGAGAGAGAAAGAAATCAAGAATGGTGTAATGATTACAAAGGAGGGTGTACGAGAAATGTGTGAATCTATCTAGGCATCTAAGCACGCAGATAAAGCTATAATACACACACAAAAAAAAAAGCATGGAAAATTCTAGTGTAAGAGTTTCCAGATTTATTTTGTTCAATTTTTAGTATTTATATTGAGATTCGATTAAATTTAAATTTACACATTATAGGGTTCAATTTTAAAGGCGGCACTCTCAACAAAACTTTTTTATTTGCAATGGCTTGAATGGAGAGATTCTGATCATCCTACGATAATTCATACTGATAGATTTTTCTTTGTTTTCTTTATTACACATAGTCGATCCGAAAAATACAAGGGTTGTTAATCTATATTTGATGGTGGCAAGATTTTTAACAATAACAAAATGATAGCATAAACAATTCTTATAAGATTACTATAGTTTAATTGGTAATACTAATAGATTTGTTATTATTTATGTGATTGTATAAATACTTTTTACGTTATTATGATATAATAGAACTCAAAAATTTATATTTTGAACATTTGAAATTCATAAGCTCGACTATTTAAATAGAAGTAGAAGAATACTATTTTTTTTAAAAAGGAGGGTGGGAGAAGCGAAAAATAAGGAAGAGGATTACGATAGGAGGAATTGTACTTAATCAATAAAGTAAAAATTTAAGTAATTAACTAATCGAGAATTTTATTCATAAAAAATGAATTCGTTTATTCTTAAATAGGTATTCTCTCCGTTCATTTTTACTTGTCCACTTTCCTATTGACACAAGAACTAAGAAGTAGTAAATGATAGGGATAATTTTATCATATTACCCTTTGAATATAATAAATTTAATGCTTTGGAAATGCATTAGATAATGAATTGTATTTAATGCTAAGGGTAAAATAGACAGAAACAAGTAAATTATTCATTGATTTTATAAACTGGATAAGTATTATTAAACATCTCAAAATAGAAAAGTGGACAAATAAAGATGAACGGAGATAGTATATAATGGTCATAATTTATTTTAAATAAGTATTTTCGAATAATTTCGGTTCGTATAGATATCCGCGTTAAGTTTCCTTTACTATTATTCACATTCAAACGAGAAAGACTTTGGTCAAAATAAATAAATAATACTCCCTCCGTTTTAATTTGTTTGACATATTTTTCTTTTTTAGTATGTTTCAAAAAAATGTCTCTTTTCCTTTTTAGTAATTCTTCAATTTCAACTTTTCAATTGACATATTTAAGACTACAAGATTACAGGGTATTTTGATACATTTGACATATCTTTCATTTTTAACCACAAGATTTAAAAGTCTTCTCTACTTTCTTAAACTCCGTGTCAAGTCAAAATAGGACAAACAAATTGAAACGGATGGGTTAATATAAAAAAAAGACTTTGGTCTGTTTGTGGGACCCATTCCAGTGTGAAATGCAACTGTATTTGTCCAATTCTTTGGTCCCCACTTAAACACTATATAGATCCCTTTCCATACAACAATTTTTAAAATTTTTCGGGCTCGATTAAATTTAAATTCACATATTATTATAGAGTTTATTTTTTGAAGGCAACACTCACAATTTTTTTTTTTCATTCTCAAAAACTCAAATTCAATGATCATATGCTATTGAATCAGCTGTTATTATCGAGCGAGATTCTATTTTTTCCTTGTATTTCACGAGATCATCTCTAATTAAAAGTAGCAAATTTTAATCATATTGTTCACCACAATCCATGTTGGTTCCATAAGTCGAGTTAAATACTTGGTGATCTTTTTCTTGGAATTATTTATGGAATACATTTATTTATTTATGTATAAAGGGACAAAATTGAAAAAAAAATTGGAGTAAGAAGAATGTGATCAATGTATATCTCATATTTTTGTCTTGTTTTGAAAGCTCACCTTATGTTTGCTCATGTCATTTCTGTTAGGCTAATTTAACAGGATATTTTCATTTGCATGCTAACTACAAAGGTTTCTTGCACTCTACTTCTCTATATATCATATAAATTTTGGTTGTATGTCCTTTTTTTGGATTATTATGTACTTTCCTATCTTAATTTTTTAATTTATTTTTATCAGTTTTTGATATTTATTTTGGGACTCAACAATATCTTATTGTGAAATTTTCACCCCTTATCCTTGTTGAGACAATTGTTAAGTAAATGACCTTTTTTTTAAAATTTCTTTTATAACTTATAAACTTTTCACGATCTAAAGGCTCCTGCTGAGTAAAACTGAAAGTTACAAGAAAAAACGTTAGACCACTATTTAAGTTTTTTAAAATTATAGTAAAAATTTAGATAGCAGTCAACTTGTCGTTCTTATTTATTAGGTTGAGCAATATATATGACTTACGAGCGGACATTAAACATGAGTACTCTAACGTTGTCCGAAAGAATAATTCTTCAAAAACTTGCACAACTTTTAAAAATAAAAATAAAATCGAAATAATGACCTAAAAATGGCCGTTTGCTTAAAATTCGAGCTAAATATATCATAGTAGGAAGTAAAACACGTGCTTCCATTCCAAAATAAATCCATTTTCATATTTCAAACCCAAAACTTCGTGGAGAGATAGACACATATTGATATAGGAAAAATTACGTGGCTTAGCTAATTCAACCCTCTAATTATCCTTTATCACTAGTTTTAAAAAATATATAATATAATGATAGTTTAGAGTTTTATAGTGGATACACTTATTATTCACATAAATACAGTATATTCCACTACATCTTGAAATCAAAATGCAAATCTTGACCCAACACACACGACTCGCTTTTCTGCTCTCTCTATTGACATTTTAAAGTGTCGACTCCTTGTAAGCAACCTCGACAGAAAAGACAACAGTAGACATGCCAAGACAACCTTGCTCGACCCTCCCTCCCTTCATTGATCAATGCTTGACAACTTTCTTCATGTGGCGTGACACGTCTATCTTTGACACTCATCAATTAGCTAAAAGATGACGGTTGCGAAGCAAGGAGTGAGATTACATTTCGTAATTAAGCAAAATCTCGCTATTTTTCGCAAATCTAGACACAAACAACGTTATTTACGAGAAAATTTCAAATTTAAAAGTTAAAAAACAACAACATATTTTCAAGTGCCAATTTGAAGAGAATCATTGAAGAAGAAAAAAGTAAAATGGAATGTTCTAATTTGAGTTTCTATTTCAAATTAAAGTTTTGGGTGATACCCAATGAAACAGGTAAAAAGAAATATGTTTATGTACTGAAAGTACACTAATTATATGATCAAATCTCTCCCTCCAAAGACTTTAATTTTAGTATTTCAATTTGATTATTTACCAAAGCAAAGAAAAGTATATTTTATTATTTAAATGATCGGATGATAAAGTTTAAAAAAGACCTAACAATATAATTAAGAATTCTTTTTCTAGTTAAAAAGTATTATAGAAATTAATGTTAATTTTTTTCTCTCAGAAAGATAGAACAATGTTTTGGCTCTAAACAATTGATCACCCAAAAGGTAAAAAGAATTAAAAGCACAGATTTGTTTTTTGGTGGTGTTAATTTAAAAATAAGTAAAATTATTTCGTATTTGTCCTTGTCATGAACGAAGCTTCAGGTAAAATAAATAGATTCCATGTGTCCCTTCAAGAAAAAAGGTCTTGATTTTTCCTTAAACCTCTTACTATATGGTTTAAAATTACCCTAAGATTGAAACTTCGATATAGATCAAGGGAAAATGTAAGATATTTTTTAATAATGGAGAAAATATTAAATTAAAAGTTCAATGGAAGATAAAATTATCAATCTCAAATAGTACAAACGTAAATTTAATTTTCTTTCCTTGTAGAGAATTTTGAATCGTATTTGTTTCGAAGGATAAAACCCTAAGGTCATCAAACTAGATTGAATTTGAACCGATAACTTACGTCTTACCATGTCTATATGGGGTGGAATCGGATTAGGGGCACGTCGTAATGGCAGCAAGTCCATCGGAGAATCTCGAACCCTCGAGAGCACGAGGCCTTGGAAGGCCTCTCCTCGAGAATAACGATGGTAAGACATCGTCTCGTACAATATAAGGTTCGGCAGTCATCACCCATAGTGTCGTGACAGGAAGGACAAATAGGGAACAAGGGTGTCAGGCTGCTCAGGTACGCGGATGAGCTCGTACGAATCTGAACAGTGTAGGAATATTAGCTGACACCGTCCAACGGACTAGGCGCGTGGCGCAATGATAAGGTTGTAGTACTTTAGGGCTATCGTGGCATTTTCTCGATGGTCAAGGTCTTAACATTGTAGCCTATAAATAATCAACCCTCATTCGTAAAGACAACTGGATTCTGATTCTCTCAAGCAATAGATTACTTTCTTAAGCTTCAAGCTCTTTGTTGCTTGCCTTGCTTTATATTTTGTGGTTGCTTAAGTAGCTGATCTCGGAACTGGAGGCTAGGATCTCGAGCTCGTATATTTTATCCTTGAATACGCCTAGATTTGTGTTCTTCATCTCATTTAGCTTATTTTCATTATATTTGATCTGTTTATATTATCTCTTAATAACTAAATCGCTAATAAATCAGATCTAAAAACATGATTCAATTATAAGGCATGTTCTTGATTCCGTAATGGGGTCCATGGAAAACAACAGGATGTTAATAGTGGCTGTACTTGAAGATTGGTAATTGAAAGGGACAAATGATGATCATCAAAATAGGCAAAGTTGGCCACATTTGGTCAGGCAATCCACATTCTACTTGATATAGATATGTAGCTAGAATTCAACTTTATAAATTCTAAAATTTAAGATAGAGATATCATATGTCTGTAATTGAGTTCTGAATTTAAATTCTTATACATTTAATAAGAAACTCTATATATAAATACAAAGTTTGAATTAAACTTATTGGGTTTGAGCGAACCCGTATGTCGGCATCTAGGTCCGAATTTTGAGGCATTGAGTAGTTTGGAGTCGTACTTGTAAGTAAAGGGGGGAAACGCTCCATGTCAAGATTTTTTTATTGCCCAGACTCAAGAATTGAATCTAAAACTTCTAATTAAGAATGAAAAAGATCTTATTTATCTCATCAGATCCTCGATATTAAGACTTCCACTTCCAACTCTAACTTAATATACCTTACACTTTTTCGGTTTTGTGACAATGTGAACTACTATATATATGTAACTAGGGAAAAAATAACTCTGATTAAATAATCAATACTTCAAATTATATTAGTAATTAATTAAATTACTATAATAAGTAACAAATTGAGATATGAATTCATCAATAATTTAAAGAAATTGTGGATTTGCCTAATTCCGATCCCACCAATATAGTGGATTTGTTTATAAAGAAAAATACATTTATGCACTCGTTCCTTTAAATATTTTGATAATAAATCTTGATACTTACACTTATTATAAATCAAAAAAGAAGGAAATATTCAAACAATTCACTAATGCTAGTTGCTACTCAAACTCTTCTAATTATTAAAATTGCTAGGTGGTACAAGAATGATGCGCAATTCCAAATGATTATACACGACCATCCATTGGATAAGTTAATAATTAATATAATATGACATGATATGTGGTCTCCTTTTTTCCCACCCAATAGCAATATTCGATTTTGAGTCCAACTAATTTGAATTTGCATAGAATAATTTGATTTTGAGGGGTAAAATTTTTTTTATTAAAAGCAACTTCATATTTAAGACAATATTCATTTTAAGATTCAACTAATTTGTCTCTCGAGCCGCAGCTACTAAAGGTGATACCATACCTATGACTCCAGAAGCGAACCAAAACTTAACTTCTCTCAATTCTTAAGATTTTTAGCATTGAATTCAACGTACTTTTAAAATTTCAGACCTATTTTTTGTTATAATTTTAATAAAATTTTACACATAATCAATTTATGTTCCATATTGAAAGTACTGAATTTTGATGAAGTTGATGTCATCACGCTACATCCGTCTCTACAAAGTTCAAACTCAAAACTTTTGACTAAAAATGAACGAGTACTTGAATCCCACTGGAATTTTTTTATGGTATCGTTAAGTCTCTGGCATCGGTGGAAGATCGGTCTTTTTGATCTCCTTATATGGACTTGATCAATTCTTCCCTTACAAGCTAACTTTTGAGGTTGAGTTAGGCTTAAATTTTATATCTTTACGTGTTATCAGAGTCAGATCCATCCCAATTTTATGTTTCACCGATGTCGTCCTTGATCCACACACCAGGCTTCCAGCCCTGGGGTGACGGGGGTGTTAAGTCTCCCACAACAGTGGGAGATGGATTCTTTGATCTCCTTATATGGAGTTGGACAATTCTTCCCTTACAAGCTGTTAGCTTTTGAGGTTGAATTAGGTCCAGATACCATATCTTCAGGTATAAGGTGTTGTCATTATAACACTACATGCATAATTCTACATGCATAATTCATGTGTCTCCATTTATTCTTGTTTGTTTTATTATGGTTGCCCCCTTATTGTTTACCAACAAAGTTTACCTCACTATTTACTGCCACGTTGCCTTGTACAAGTTTGTACTTCAAGATAACGAAATGGTACAAATTATATGGAAAAAAACAACCTTGGCCAATCCAAGAAGGACAAATATATTATATGTTGTGTCTACCTAAAATCAAAATTATGTTACCATATATCTGGACAATTAATTATTTACTGTCCTACTTCTGTCTGAAGCACTGCTTCATCATCATTCATTTTGTATTACTAATGGACAATCTGGATATTTCTTTTTCTCCAAGTCTCCTTTCTTTTTATGTGAAATTTTTTGGTGATTTAGAACTATCAAAATAATAATTATTTTAGATCATCTATTTTTAATAAAAAAAATAACAAATAAAGTGAATTAGAGAAAATAATATCATGTTTTTTGAAGTATAAGGTATAGGAAAATTATGAAATGCAATCATGAAGGTCTATGATGATATCAAAAGCGACTTAATAGGATCGATGGTCTAAAATCAATTTTTACGAAAAGTCTTTTCTTTTCTGCTTAATATATTTTAAAAGAAAAATTAACCTATAAATCTATTACAGGTAAAAATTGGTCCTTATCCTCCCTTAGCTAGAGATTTTAGGTTTGAGCCTTAGAATAGAAAAAATCTTGCTAGGAAGCGTTTTTTCTCTTTAATTGGTCTTTGTGTGTTTCAAAATCGAATTGATCAAAAAAAATTATACAGATACCAAACATCGAATGAAAAAAAATTAAGACCCCAACCCTCGCTTTAATGACTTGACCTTCTAGCCGGCCCTCAATAATCCGAATAAGATTATCCAAATTAATCGACTTCAAAGCAAGTATTAAATATCAAATGGGAAACTAAAAAAAGGAAAGCAAAATAAGAAGAATATTCTTGAACAATGACAATGAAGTGGAGGTGGTTGTTGAAATATAACCTTTATCAGTTAAATTATACTACATTGTTTTATATATATAATAATCTAAAAAGAAGTTTACATGGCAATTAATTAAACTTAATGAAAATGTTAATGGTGGTTGTTGAAGGGAACTTATAAAATGAATTAATTTTTAATGACTTTCTTATCCATTAAGATAGCAAATGAAGGAGCACATGCAATCCACTAATTAAAGAAGGGAATAACCAATTAAAAGTAGATGATGAAGAGAGGCTAATACTTAGCCAAATTAACTTTCCTTTTCCTCTCTTTCCCAAATACTACCAAATTTAGAACCTAGATTCTTGGAGTGGTGAGAAAATCAATGCTATTAATAGCAAACAATATTCCCTCCGTTTCAAATTATCTGTCTTTTTTTATACGTTTTATAAGAAAGTATTAATTAAAAAAGAGTTATTAACTATTTTATTCTCATTTATGTCTTAAGATATGTACTCTCCCAATCCATGTTTGCTTGTCTAGGTTTAACTTGATAAGAAACGATAAATAAAATGATAATCTTACTATATCGCTTTCAATTATTATAAGTCATCTCACTTATTGAGAAATGAATTGAAAGTGATTATACTTAATGATAAGGATAAAATAGGTATAAAATGATAAATTATCTCTTGGTTTACCAAATTAAACAAGTAAAAGTGAACATCTATTTCTAGTATAGTAAACAAGTAAAAGTGAACGAAAGAAGTAATCTCTCTTTATCGAATATTTACTCTATTGAGGTATATGTTGTCTTATAAAACAATAACTACTAAGGATCGGATAAAATGAAAAAAATTATTAATTTAATTTTAAAATAATTATTTTTATAAATCACGACAGATAATTTGAAACATAAAAAAAGGAGTATTATTTGTTACCCAACTAGAACAGCCAAAATAACTATAACCAGTTATTATTGTGAATTGTCTGTCAATAACATAATGATACAATTCATCATTTCATCAAAAGATTAATGATCAATTATTGATCCCACCCTTTTTCTTTGATCATCTTTGGATCCTATGCAAATGGCTATTTTTTTTTTTGTTCCTACTCTATTTTGAAAGTACTAATAAAACAACTAGAGAAAAAAATGGGAAACTGTGTAGGAAAAGTTTTCTAAAGGAGTAGTATGAAAATTTTGAATTTAATAAAATATAGCAAGACTAAGACATTTAAAATGCATGACTCACTATTTATCAATTTTTACATGATGTTTTTTTGGCATTTCACTTCGAACTGTATTTGGACTTAAATAAACTTATAATGTAATGACATAATAGGTAGAAAACACATTTTAATTTGGCTTTATATTTCAATTTTGAAAATGCACATTTAGATATTTTAACTTATTTTTACTGAATTTTGAAAATGCACATTTAGACATTTCAAGTTATTTTTACTGTGTCTGGTAGATACTACACGCTGATGTGACACCTAAAGTTTGGAGGTCATGTTTAAATGATCATTTCGTAAGTTGAAGTGTTTAGCTGACACAATAGAGACGAATTGAGGTATCTAAATGTACATCTTCAAAGTTGAGTGTTTAGCTATCAGTTGAGACCCGTAGGCGAATCTAGGATTTTTAGAACATGAGCGCACCACTAAAACAAAGAAGAAAAAAATGTAATAATTAAGTGAAAATTGATCTAGTGCTCGAGTTAAATAACTCAACATTCAACCAAATGCATCAATTAATCTTCTTGTAGCATGAATATTAAAATATAATATCGCATCAATTTTAAAAATTATATACGTAACACACCTAATTTTTTAAAAAGACTGTGAATTCACAGGCCCTACATTTCGCATATAAATTCGCCCTTATTAAAACCAAGTTAAAATGCATATTTGTATATCGGGCAAGTCTTTTTGACCATAGTCAAATGACAATTGACAGATCATTGATATATTTCCAATATATTTGTTGAAAATATTGCAATAATCAGATGAGGCCTTGGGCAAATTTTTAAAAATTAATCTGAATATTTTTTATTTTTAAAAAATTAACAACCCTCCACTTTTAGGGGTCGTTTGGTAGAGTGTATTAGAAAATCTAATGCATGCATTAGTTTTGTGTATTACTAATACCTTGTTTGGTATGATTTTTCTACCTATGCAAGCATTAATTATACACTTTATTGTGTATTAAGTTATGCATTACTAATATCATGAATTTCCACGTATTAGTAATGCAATGGTTCTAATGCATGCATTAGAATGACTAAAGACACAATTGTCCCTCAAAACACTTTTCACATCATTTCTACCATATTTGTGGAGGGTATTTTTGTAAATAACTTTTTTTTAATAAATTATGTAATGCATGTTATTTTTAATAGACTAAATCAAATACTACATAAAAAAAATCTCAGCATAACTAATGCAAGCATAACTAATACAAACATTATTAATACAAGTATTACTAATATATTATATTATGCACTATTCTTATACACTCTATCAAACGATCCCTTAGTATGGACATATGTGAGAAAGTGGGACAATGGTGGATGATGAAGTCACAATACCATAGGGATCAGTCAAGTTAAAAATATAGTTGACTGGTCAAATATTTCATATCAGTCAAATAAAACATTAATACTGACAAAAAAGTAAAATGTGGGGACTACTTGTGGGAATGTTTAGAAAACTGAGCCTCAAATTGCAAATAAATAAAGTAAATAATAGAAGGGGAGTACTAACAAAGAAAAGAATCTGCATGCATTTTCATTTTGCTTTCCCATTTTCCTCTTTTGAAAAAACACATAAAAAACAATAGTGTAAAAAGAATGTAATATTCAGATTAAGGCAGAAGGTTCTAATAACATTACTATAAGAAAATCAAACAATGGATTTGCTTTGTGCTTTGACCTCACTTGCCTTTGGAGAATGTTTTAAACAGAACTCAAATTACAAAACACTTGTAACATAAGAGACTTGTTTATCCTAAAATCGGTATAGTTGAATTTGTATAAAGTCAAGATTATACATGAAAATTCAACTTCAATTTTAAATCTGTTTATCAGCGATTTGATTATCTATTTAGTTAGTAAAGCAATGGAAACGTAGCAAACAGTAAATAATACTAATGGAAAACAAATATAAATCTAGGAAATAGTCTCTTTATGGCGTCTTTCGAGAGCTGGAGCTATTCCTCCGAGAGTAATATGAAAGCAAGTGAACAAAGAAAACTATTTCTTGATATATAATAGTAAAGAGAGTATATTGTATTGCTTCAAAGTCAAGATTCATTACTAGTGATAAGGATCGACTATTTATAGGCTACAGTAAACGGGCATCAGTCAATAAGAAAGCTCTATCTAAGCCCTATAGTACTACGATCAATGGCATTGTTCCAAGTGTCATGCTTGTTGCAGGTATCGGCTGATATCCTCTACAGGGGTCAGGCCGGTACATTGCGCGTAAGGGTGGTAAAAACTAACCCAACCCGACCCAACCCATTTAGGTTTGGGTTATTTATTAACCCGCCCATTTATTAGCTCAAGCCATTTCAACCCATTAAAAATTGGGTTGATATGCAACCCAATTGACTTTTGAGAAATCTTGTCAAAATATTTTTAAAAAACTTATTTTTTTAAATATTTTATATATAGTTATATTAAAGAAAAAAATCATTTTATTAGGTACTAAAAACTTATAAAATAACAAATAAAGTAATTAAAACTTAGTAAAAATTGGACGGGTTGGGTTATAACCCGTTACTAACCCGTTATCTAACCCGTTTTGACCCAACCCATTTTGACCCAAGCAAATTTGGGTCGGATTGGGTCTTGACCCGTTTATTATCTTGACCCATATTTGACCAGCCCAAATTTAATCCAACCCGCCCAATTGACACCCCTAATTGCTCGTCTGTGCACTTGACACCTTTGTCCTTTTGTCCGTTTCTTCCTTCCACGTCGTCCAATGGGAGATGAGATTGTTGGGCAACGTTCCCTCCAAAAAATCCTTCATGAGAGTCCTCTATCAATGGCACGGTTCGAGAAATCATCTCTCGATATCCATAGATCTGTTAGCCCTCGAGAGGACCCCTCATTCCCACACGTGTCTTGCGAGTGTAGCATTTAGATATTCTGTTCGAACTCACAACCTTCGAATTAGAAGTGAGAGGTGTTTACCATCCGAATAACTCCTCTTATCCCATCTGGAGTTAGTAAACGTGTGGCTAAGGTAATTTTCTTTTCTTAAACATTTCTAACTTGTCCTAAACTATTAACTACCTCTTCCCATAATAATTAACTCCTCTCTATTTCTTTTCTCTTTATTTTTTTTCTTTAAATTCTTGCTTGGATTGGAGACACATGTCATAGTTTAAAATTAACGATTAAAATTTAATTATTTAAAGTAAAGTTCTAACCGTAGTTATTTACTTACATAAATGATTGTTCCTTAAATATTTTTACAATCCATTATATCTTTCCTAAATATATTGAAAACTTTTCTTCCTTTCCTTGAGTAATTTTTGCGGTGAAGTGGCCTTTTTTTTGTTCTAACATTTGTCATTCCTTTATATGTTTAGCTTTAATATCTCGCAAGGATATACTCACAACTAAAAAAATTAAAAGTAAACCCCAATCAATGAAAGTAATAAAAATTAAAGAACTTTACAAAATAATATTTACCAAATAAAAATTAAAAACTGTGGCCTGACGTTTTATTATTTTTAGGAGTAAAACAGTTCGATTATTAAATCGATCTACCCTCCTCAAAACCCTTTTATTTTACCTAATAATACATGTTTGATGTTCTCTGCTTTTCAAAAGTTCATTGAAAACGATGTCGCTAAGATTAGCATTAATGAGATAAATAACCTGATAGCTCAAAATAATTATTAATTGGTTCCCTTGACAAAAAACTTGATGAGTTAATTGTTTTAGTAAAACATTTGAATACAGAGAGGCCTAAAAGGTGTTGCCTTATGGACACTGTAGCTCTTTTGAATACTCAATTAGAAAAATAAAACTTTTAACCTATATTATTAATTTTTAAGAGAAAAGTAAAAATATTTGGGAAAAGTTTTTAATATAAACTCATGACAGTAAAAAAAAGTTTTTAATATATTTAGGAAAGATATAATGGATTGTAAAAATTATATTTAAGGAACAATTATATATGGAAGTAAATAATTATGGTTAAGATATTATTTTAATTAATTAAATCTCAATCACTAATTTTAAATTTAGATATGTGTTTTTAATCCAAGTAAAAACTTGAAAAAAATAGAGAAAAGAAAAATGAGGAGGAGCCGAATCTAATATAGTTGGTTGAAGGAGCAAATCACGGTGGCTTTGTTTCAACTCAAATATATATTCCAACCTTATTTGACAAGCTTCACTTGTAATTGATTGATCCAATTGGATGTCATCAAAATTTTACAAGTGCCTCTTTTTTTTCAAACAACACCATAATTAGTTAATACTGTTTTGTGTTCACATCGAGAGGCAATTCTAGGATTTCTAGATATGAATGCATTACTAAAAAAAATAGGAAAAAATATGTTAAGTGGGAATCAATCTTTATTTTTCTTGGTAAATAACTAAGGCTTTTAACCAAGTGCACTATCAAGTATTTTTGTAGAATGAGTATCAAAGAGTAATATTATATCAATTCTAAAAAATATGTATATAAAATATGTAGTTTTACGAAAAAGGACACGGTTCCCATGCCCCAAAAATTACACATAAATTCGCCCCATTTCACATCAAAAGAAAGTACCCTAATATAGCATGTGTATAAATCCAAATTAATCATATTGATGATTTCACATGTATGCCTAAAATTATGTTAAAAGACAAAATGTAATCATAATAGTTTGTCCACACGGTAGGTAATGTGTTGTAATTAATAATAACACATCCATGGGATAATCATAGTACAAATCAAGTGTGACTAGGAAACCATGACATTCTCTTTTATCCTAATTAAAAAATAGTATAAGTAATATATACTCCCTTCGTTTTAAATTGATTGACCTATTTTAACTTGGCACGAAATTTAAAAAAATAAAGAAGACTTTTGAATCTTGTGGTCTTGAATTAAAAATATATTAAATGTACCAATATGCCCTTCAATCTTGTGGCCTTAAACATGCCATGTGGAAAGATGAAATTAAAGAGTTGCTAAAAAGGGAAAGGGTCATTCTTTTTTAAACGGACTAAAATAGAAAGTAGGTCAAACAAATTGAAACGGAGGAAGTAAGATATACCTAGGGGTGTACATGGACCGGGTTGGTTCAAATTTTTAAATACCAAATTAAATCATTAACGTCGAGTTTTTAAATTTATTAACCAAACCAAATCGACAAAAATCAAGTTTTTCCGGGTTTTTTCGATTTCTTCGGGGTTTTCAAGTTTTTTCGAATTTTTTCTGGTAAAGTCTTTATATAAATATTTAATCAATTTGTCCTTTAAATATTTCTTTAGTCATAGCAAGGTACAACTATCTAAGGTATTTTTTAAGAAAATAACACAAAAAAATGAGTGATGACAATAATATATTCAACTAAAAAAAAATATAATGGCATAAAATAAATATTGCATATTAATAAGTCATAATAAAAATAATCATAATTTAAAAGTATTAAGTCATGCTAAAAGAAGTACTCTAATAAGTATTAACTACATGACTAAATATTAAACAGAAAAATAAAATAGTTTATGTATTTATATAAAATTGAAGAATAGATATGTAATTAACGTGATTATCATTGCTAGTGTTGAATTGAATAATTTTTTTGTTAGCACTATTATTGATTTGTGTGAGTTACTAATATCTATGGCTTATGAGTTATAAAACTTATTGGACCATTTAAAATTTTAATTTTAAACTTGAACTAATATGTTAAAAGCTAAAAATTATGAAAAAGTTTAAGAAATATTTATAAATTACATCACAAAAAATATTTTTATGTATAAAATATTTTTAAAAATAGTATACATGTAATATCGGGTTGGTTTGGTTCGATTTGACTATTTTTAGTTAACACCAAACCAAACCAATAATAGTCGAATTTTTTTTCAATACCAAACCAAGTCAAACCAAATCACTAGTCGAATTTTTTTCGGATTGACTTGATTTGTAATTTGGTTCGATTTTGTGCACCCCTAGATATACATGTCAACAAGGGTGGTGATCATGGAGCGATAATTAAGTATTTCGTTATTTTTAATTAGAGATTTCGATTCGAGTTGTGTTGGGTAAGTAGTGCTATTTTTTGGAAATGCTTTATCTTTTAATATGAGACTTTTTGGTAACAATAATATATTCAGTGTAATCTCACAAGTAAAATTTGGAAAGGATAGAGTGTACGCAAACCTTAATACTACCATAGAAGCAAGCAGTTTGAAAAAAGATAATACAAAAGTAAGAGCAATAACAACAATGAAATAATACGAAGTAAGAAGTAGTATACAACATACAGAGGAGTGAGCAGTAAGACAACTTAATAAAGTGATATTCGAAGTACAAAAAACACAGGTAATACTCGAAAAACAAGAAACTATGAGAATAATGCTAATACGATCACCAAGCCTATTCCATAGGAAAGCGAGAGAACGCACAGTTACTAACTAACCTTCTACCTTATTTCTCAAATTCGACGAATCTGAATATAATCGGATTCAATAAGTATCGAATATCGAATGAAAAATAAAAAAATATACTATTCTTTTATTTATTATATACTATCATGTTGGTTGCTTTTTCGTCAAACATAAACATTTGAAAAACATTGTTAGGCAATTCCTTGACATGTGTTTGACTAATAATTAGTGGTTAGTGAAGTTGTCTCTCTGTGGCTTCAATCACTTAATTCTAAAGTTTCAAAGTAATTAATACTTACTCCAATATAATTGGTGTAGTATGTTTAGCTAATGATATGCATGCATGTTTTACTAGTTAGTGCTGTCTTGATTTCTGGCACAGATTTGGTGTTAGAAAATACTAATGTGTAATACTCCTTCGGTCTCCTATTAGTTGTTCACTATACTAAAAATAATTGTCCAATATCAGTTGACCACCTTACTAAATAAAGAAAGTATTAATTAAATTTTTCTCATATTATTTTTGCAATTAATTCTTTTTAAAAGTGTTCATATTTGTTTGTAAAGTTTCAAAGAAGTTTTTTAAAGGGTAATTAGTAAAACAATATTTTTATTTATGATTTCTTTATATACGTGTAAAAAAAAAGTGTGCAACTAATATGGAACGGGAGAGTATTAATATTGAACTGAAATATAAAAACAGTAAAAAAAATCATTAAATAATTGTGTCTCCAGGCACATGAGCTGTAACATGCTGTTACAAAGCAGAATTTGTAGACATCAAAATTTTATTCGAAGCTTTATAAGACAAGTTCAATGTCTGTTAGAATTTCTTGAAGGTTATTTTTTTCTAAATCTTAATAGCCTGTTTGACCAAGTTTATTTTTTTCCAAAAGTACTTATTTTTTCTCAAAAGTGCTTATTTTAAAAAAATGAGGTGTTTGGCCAAGCTTTTGGAAAAAAATAAGTGCTTCTGGAGAGTAGCAGAAGTTATTTTTCAGAAGTTAAAAAAAGTAGTTTATTCCTAAAAGCACTTTTGAGAAAAATACACTTAAAATCACTTTTAGAAAGCTTGGGCAAACGTTAATTGCTGCTCAAAAGTATTTTTTTAAAATTTATTGGCCAAACACAAACTGTTTCTCACCAAAAGTTCTTTTTAAAAAAGCGCTTCTGAAAAAACACTTTTCAAAATAAGCTAATTTTAGAAGCTTGGCCAAACAGGCTATAACTCACATTAATATAAAGAGATATATATTATTCCCTCTGTTTCATATTATTTGGCTCCTATACAAAAAATAGATGTTTCATTACTTGTCCAATTTAGCAAATCAAGAAAATTTTATTATTTTTTCCATACTACCCTTAGGGATCGTTTTGTTGGGAACAAGTTATCCGAGGATTAATTATCCCGGGATTAACTATCCTTGGATAAGTTATCCCACCGTGTATATGGGATAATTTATCCCATCACTATGATATAAATGGTGTGATAAGTTATCCAAACTTGGCAACTAAACAAGACACCAAAATTTTATTCCTGGACAATTTTCTTATCCCAGGACTATTTATTTTTATCTCTCAGACCAAACGACCCCTTAGTGTTAAATAATTCCATAAAGTAATAGTAGTCAAATTTAGAGTTCCAAAATATTATTAATAAGGTTAATTTAATAAAATACACCTTTAATTAAAGTTTTCTTAAGGGGTGCATGTGTCCCAAAAATACAAACGGAGGAGTACCTACCTAAAAAGACACCTCAAATATCCCAAAAATTTTGTGTATTCTCGAAGACATCAAGACATCAAATATTGTCTTTCTCAAAATCAAAGTGATCAAGAGACGTTCTTCTTCAAGACCAACTAAAAATACTGAAGTGTTTCTTGGCGTCACAAGAAGGTGTGCACCATTCTACATTGAGAAAATATGCTACTAATAACTTTTGAATCACACAGTAATTTTTCTTAAAATATATCAAATTATACTCACAAATATTTATTAATAAAATCTTATTTGATTTAACACATTTTATGTCCATCCCTTGAAAATTTATTGCAAATAAAATTAATGGAGAGTTACATACAACAATCAAAGAGTTGTTATACAAGCTATTCAAGATAGTTAATTGTTACAACTTTGATTTAAAAGAATTACTTGAATTACATAATGTGTATGCTCAAGAGAAAAAAATTTGTATACAAAATTTGAAGTTTAAAAAGTAAATTTTAAAGTTTTTAAAGTTTTTCATTCACAATGTGATTTGTGGTGGGGAATCTTATAAATACCTGAACTTTCACCTTCTTGGTGAGGGTTTGATTTCCACCTTGTAATCGAGATAATCACCACCTTCATTTTTCCTTCTCCTGTTCCCAATTTAAAACAAAAAATTGTGGTGGGATGATTATAATTCTTTCATTCTTAAGACTCGTTTGGATATGCGATATGAAATTATAATTTAAAATTATGTATGAAATTAAATAGATATAAAATTGAAGTTTTGTTTGGACATACAATTTGAATTTATTATGTTATATTTTTATTTTCATAAACATGAAAATTCAATAAGCTGTGAAAACTATCAAATTTTTTCAATCTTACACAATTTTACCAAATGAAAAAACTAAAGATGATAAACAAGATATCAGAATTAGTGTTTAAAAGGTTGGGGCATGAGGCGAGGCATTTTACCTGTTACGAGACGAGGCGTAAGCCCCATGATCCTTTAATTTTTAATATTTTATAAATTTTATATAACTAAAATAAATATTTTAAAAATAGATAAATCACCAAAAAAGGTAAAATTACATAAAAATTATAAAAAATAATTAAAAATTAATGACAGATGTATCTGAAACTGCTTCAGCTAAAAAAACAAACCAAAATAACACGATACATTCAATATAAAAAGTCATTTTTTTCATAAAATAAATCATTATATGTTCTCAAAAATATAAATTTGTGAAAAAAAAGTACTTTACAGGTAAATACTTCCTCCGTTTAAAAAAGAATGATCTACTTTCCTTTTTAATCTGTTTAAAAAAGAATGATCCTTTCCTTTTTTAGCAACTCTTTAATTCTATCTTTTCACATAGCATGGTTAAGATCACAAGATTAAAGGACATTTTGGTACATTTGACATGTCTTTAATTTAAGACCACAAAATTTAAAAGTCTTCTTTATTTTCTTAAACTCCGTGTCAAGTCAAAATAGATAATTCTTTTTTAAATGAAGGGAGTATTAAATATGCTTCTGAAATTTTGAGTTTTAACTTTTCTACTTTTATTTTACTTTTGAGTATTTAAGTATTATTTAAGTTTAACAATTAAATATTTTAGTAATTAGGTTTTAATTAGGGACTTAATAGTAAAAAGTTATTTTAATTGGTAGTAATTTTCGGGGCTTACGCCTAAGGGCGTTCGCCTCACGCTTAGTGTGGGGCGTTCGCCTTTCATTACTTTCGCCTCCCCTTAACGCCTCGGTGCGTTTCGGCTACGTCTCGCCTTGGATTTACCCCGCGATTCCCTTTTAAAACACTGATCAGAATATTCTAAGGCACCACATTGATAAATCACATTTTCATATTTCTTTTACAATTTTTTTTTTGCGATTACACATTTTCAGTTATACGTAATCTTATAAAGATACATTAATCAATAATAATGGTAGCTAGTTATTTTTTAATATAATCATTTCATATTAACAGATAATTTCTTATACTGAATATAATTCTTTTTTATAAAATTTATATAAGTAGTAATCTATATATAAATCATAATTTTAAATTACATATTTAAATGCTAATTTAAAATCATGACTTTATATCGGATGATTCCGAAAAATCTAAACAAGAGACACGCGTAATTGGATGGTCGGCAAAATATGGGCCCCGCCTATGTTTTGGACAATTAGGACACGTGGCAAAGAAAAACGCGGCTAGATGACGAAATAATTTAGTTATACGAGATGGAAGGGACAAGGACAAAAGTGTCAAAATCAAATCAATCATCATCATTACCTTAGTGGATTGTTGGCCCCACTTAATTCTCCATCTTCAAGTAAGGTATATAATCCCCCAAATTTCCACAGGGGCCCTCCCACATTATTTAAATTTTAAACCAAACCAAACAAAGATGAGCATGTCCCGCTGAATTTGGATGGATCAAAATGAAATGAGTTATTTAATTGATATAATATATAAATATATTTTTTAATTGTCACGTAAAATATGTGTATCTATATAATTTAAATTTTAAACCAAACGAATGAGGAGTGTTATTTTCAGTCCTACTTTATAAAAACCTAGAGCTTGATCATTTTTTGAGTTTTATTTTTATATATATTTACATAGTTTAAATTATCTACTTGCTTTTTATTCTAATACTTGACTTTCACACTTTTTTATCAAGGGTTATGTCCTTGATAAGCTAAACACTTGTCATGGCATGCCTGATCGCACCTCTCCTCAATACTTTTTCGAAATATCTCTACCTCGCCTCATGCCTTCCCTCGCCAGCCTCTTACACCTTCTCACTGGCAGTTTGCGCATCTCCTTTTTATATACTCAAATCGTCTCTGCCTTCCCTCACGCGTCTTGTCCGCTATACAGGTTACGCCTACCTTGATTCGAATATCTTTATTTCTGACCATATATCTTCTAGTATACCCACACATCATCTATTTCAACATCCTTATATCTATAACTTTTATCTTCTAAATATGGGTGTTCTTGACTAGCCGACCAACCCTTCTGTCCATATAACAGAGTCAATCTAATCACTATTTTTTAAAACTTATTTTTAAATCACGATGAAACATTCTTATTACACAAGATATCAAATATGAGCCTCCTAATTTTCCTCTTTGTACGTCATGCCCAAAATGTAATAAGGGGACCAAACCTTCATTGCACAACTGATATGGATCAAACTCAATAATTTTTTGCCATTGAGAAATTGTAAACACGACACACCAAATGAGATCTAGTTCCAGAGTCCAATTGAACCAACATATTAACAAATCGATTATGATTAATTAGATTGAATTTTATTGTTTTTCTTTTCTACAATAACCTCTGCTCATCGATTCTAGTTGACAAGTATAATTTCAATGGAATACGTCAATGCGAGCTGCAAATGTGTCTCACCTTAATTCACTTAACATCATGCAACATTCTACAAGTGAATCCAGAAAGATTGGTGCGTACGTAGTTTTATTCTTATCTCGTAAATTTAAAGAGATAGTGACGCTCGATTCAAATAAAACATATCAAAATCTAACTAAGAAAAAACTCGAGATTTTCAAGTTTTAACACGTGACAAAGGCAGGTCTAATCACGTGATTGTGTCATGGTCAGTTTCATGAAACAAACCCAACAGGCTGGCCGTTAGAAAAAAAAAATGTTCTAACACTACTTTCCAACCAATGTTTTGAGAGATGATGAGGGCATATGACGAGTTTTTTTTTTTTTTTTTAAAAAAAATAAAATAAAATAAAATATCTTCTTAGTTTAAATTATTTGGTACTCCTTGCGATTCATTTTATTTAATGTAGCCCCTGTATTAAAAATAGACGTTTTAATTTAATTATTCATTTTTGTGAATCAAAAGAGATTTATTACTTTTTCTGTACTTTTTAATATTAAGTAACTACATAACGTAGTAGTAATAGTCAAATTTAAAGTTCTAAAATTTTATTAATAAAGTTAATTTAGTAAAATACACTTTTAATTAAAGTTTTCTTAACGGATATGTCAAGTCGTCAACAAGGACCAAATAATATAATACGGATGGAGTTTTTTGAATTTATTCACGCAATTAATTCAAATTTTTGTCACATACTTCCCTCCGTTTTATTTTACTTGGCTTCTGCTGATTTGGCACACTCCTTAATAAAACTTTAATTAGAGATGTATTTTACTAAATTAACCTTATAGATGTTTTGGAACTCTGAATTATTACTACTTTATGTAGTTATTTAATACCATGGGTAGTATGAGAAAGAAGTAATAAAACTATCTTAATTTACGAAAATAAATAAATAAATTGAAATATCTAGTTTTAATATAAGGACCAAGTAAAATAAAACGGAGGGAGTATAACATGTTAGGGTGGAGTTCGAGGGTGAGAACTCGATTTTTGTTATGTCTCGAAAATACCTTAAATCTTGAGTTTTGTTATGAAATTTGATTTTAAAAGGTTGATACTCAAGGGTGAGAACTCGATTTTTGGCATTTAATTAGATGATTTTTGCTAAAAATGGAGAGAGAGGTGTGGGGGAGGGGGGGGGGGGGGTGTGGGGGGGTGTTGACCATTAAAAAAGTGATATATAGCTAGCACATGAATTGAATTACATGTGTTATGATATGAGTTTTGATTGTAGCTACCACCTGCTAAACCTGAAATTAGTTCAAATTCATATAGTGCATGTAATTCATAAGCTATATGTGTTTTTATTCTTTTAATACAATATTTTAGGTTTATAGATTTATAGTAAAATAAACACATCATTTTGTTTCCGGACTAAAAGTATATAGTTCAAGAAAATTGTCATAATCTTGAACAATGGTAATATGTAAATTGGCAAGTCGTGATAGCAATTCAAGAATGTTGATATTTATTTTTATAAGGTTAATGCTTAGGGCATAATTAAGATTCTTTAAAGTACAATTAAGCCTTTAAAAAAAATGAGATCTCTAATCTTAAAAATAAGACAGATTACTTGTTATAATATGTAAATATTAATAGTATAAAAATTCTTTATGCTGATGGTAATTATATTTCTTGTTTAGGCCAACACTACATAGTCCATATAGCCCTTAATCTAAACTATTGATTAGCACTATGAATTTATATAATCAGTTAATTATGAACTTATTTTGTCCTAAAGTTGTTCTGCATATGTGAAAATAAACAGGGAAAACTACATAAATTGGACTCAATTGTGAAATTATTTACCCTTAATAGACCTTCAACTCAAAGTATTTACCCTTAATAGACCTTCAACCCAAAGTAATTACCCTTAATAGACCTTCAAACCAAAGTAATTACCCACTTGCCCACTTTCTCTTTTTCTTATTTCGCGCATGACGTCAGCATGACGTCAGCGTCACTATCATGAATTAATCCTCTGTATCCGATTTTGGGGTCACCATTTAATCTGTATCCACTTTTAAATATTCTTTTGTAAGCTTATCCGCTTTGGAAATCATTTAGACTTGCGCGAATGAGGTTCAAAATTCACGTATGATTTTCGTCGTAAATAACTGAAGTGTATGTAAAAATTGGCTAAAATTTCAGTCATGTATATATTATATGTTATACGAATTCAACACTAAAATCTTTTCCAAATAACAATTCAGGTGTGTGAGTGTCTTATCTGAACTTTCAGGTAGAATAAGTGAACCGTTAATAGTTTAGGTGCGTTTTGATAAATAATAGTTGGTGATAGTTCAGAAAAGAAACTCACACATATGATAGTTCAGATTGAAACTCAAAAATTCAAAATATTTTTTTTGTGTTTTTAACCATTAACTGATAAATCTACTGCAAATTCTCCGATTATCACCATTTTAGGGTCCTTTTGGTCCTCAATGGGCTGTCAACCACCAAATGGGCTTGACTTTGGGCCATCATTTGCTTCAAAACCATGGCCCAAAATAGAAGCAACTAACTACAATGGAAAGTGTCACAAGAAGTAAAAAATTGAAATTAAAAGCTTTTTTTTAATAGTGCCTAGTTATGTAAAGTTCTCTTTTAAAAAAAATCTTTTTAGAAGAATATGTTGGTGTGCAAGTTAGGTAAGATAATAAGTTTATTGATTTGGAGGTAATTAGATTATGTTTTCTTAATATAGTTGGTAATAAATAAGCTACCGAAGTAGTTTAGTAAAAAACAAGAAGAAGAAGTAGGAGGATTTGTTTTAAACATAACATATGATGTGGAAATAATTATAATTTTAATAATTAAGAAAAATTTGCTACAATGCTAATAAATACTTATCTATTTAATTTGAATTGACATTATTACATAAATCTTAATAAACATTATCATATTTTATTTGGATCAATCTCTCCATCAACTTTGAACAACAGACATTCTCCTCTCATATGTCAATTGATATTTTTAAATGCCTATTTTATCATACATTATCAATCTTTGTCCTTTTTTCTTCCTCTTTAAAATAATGATATTTTTCTTTTTTATAACTATGTAACAAATTTAGCTACAGAAAATAAAGGTTATTTTTGAGATTTTTTTTTAAAAAAATAAATATTAATTGAATATATAAGTCAACAATCTTGTGATCTTAATGATATTCATATAAGGAAATTCTATTAAACACTAAAAACTTATTAAATATAAAAAGTAGCATTATTTTTTAAACGGACTAAAAAAAGTAAGACACATAAATTATCACGACCAGTATAGGATTTAATAGTTCGCATCATATGTGATACACTTTATATCTCTAAAGGCTAAACATTATTGGTATGCAAGCTCAAAATTTTCTTTGCTCTCGGTGTATATAAATTAAATTCAATACTTATACGTCGTACTTTTTAGAGCGCTACAAGTGCAATTTAACATAGATTTAAAGATAGTTCGGACCTCGTACTTTTTAGGGCGCCACAAGTGCAATTTAACATAGATTTAAAGATAGTTCGGACCCGTTTGGCCATAAAAATAGAAAACGTATTTACTTTATTTGATATTCAGTTTAAAGTTGAAAATAGAGTTGGAGTTGTGTTTGGCCATAGTATTTTCAAAAATATTTTAGACGATTGAGTTGGTGTAGTATTTAAAAATAAAGTGAGTAAAAATTGAATCCAAAAATAGTGAATACACCTCAAGAGGTGTTTTTCAAAAATCCAAAAATTGTGAAAACATATTCCGAAATATGTTTTTTGTTTTCATGGCCAAACAAGTATTCTGGAATAAAGTGAAAACGTATTCCAAAATATTGTGAATAATATTTATGGCCAAACGCCTACTTCATCTCAACATCATACCAATGTTGTATAGTAAGGGGTCGTTTGGTACGAGCGATGGGATATTCAAAGTTATCCCATGGATTGGGATATCTCATGGGATAAACTATTCCACTATATATATGGAGTAATTTATCCCATTACTATGGTATAAATGGTGGGATAGATACTCCTGGGACTAACTAATACCTCTAACCAAACAACAACATATCCAGTGTATTCCCACAAAGTGGGGTCTGGGGAGGGTAAAATGTACGCAAACCGTACCTTTACCTCAGATGAAGTACAGAGGTTGTTTCCGATAGACCCCCGGCTCAAGACTATACCTCTAACCAAACATAAGATAAAATAGTCCTACATTTTATTCTAAGATTATTATCCCTTATTCCCCGTACGGTATGGGCCATACCAAACGACCTCTAAGAGATGCAACATTGCAATCAATGAAGTACCTTCCAAAGTTTAATTTTTTTGTTCCATTAAATTCCAGAGCAAATAGATACACCTTAACTTGGCCTCAACTGGCAACTAAAAACTCTAACTTTGAAAATGCACATCCGCAACTCGTCTTCGTTGTGTCAGTTGAACACTCCAACTTACAAAATGATCATCTCGACACCTCCAAAATTTATATGTCACGTCACCATTGGGTGTCCACGAAACACAATGCGGACAAGTTGAGATGTCTAGATGTGCATACTCAAAGTTAGAGTGTTCAATTGCCAGTTGAGGCGAAATTAAGGTGTCCATCTATGTATTATGCCAAAAAATAACTAACCATTCAGCGCGAATAACAGTAGTTCAAAATCAGTAAGAGCATTTAGAAATAATTTTAACAAACTGCATAGATAGATACTGATGAAAACATGAAAGAAAGAGCAACAGAATTGAACAATCATTAGACTCAGTTCTAGGCTGAGCAGAGCTTCTATATGATTACAATAAGTAAAATCCTAGTTGATTTTGTTTCAAATACATAAACTAAGAGGTTAAGTTCAAGGATCACATGAGTACCTTATCGCGTACTACTCCTATTTCAGTGGCTTCTTCCATAACTCGCCGATCCTTTTAAGCATATTTGGATTTTTCCTCTTCATTAAGTCATCATCCATGTCCTCAAAGTAAGGTGAGCTAATCTTGCAAGGACTGTAGGGACTATCCATCGATCCAGTTCTTTCCATGAATTTCCCGTTATTGCCATTTGATAGCATCGCGGTTGCTACTTCTGCAGCTTTCCTCCATTGGTCAGACTGAATCTTTAACTTCCTTAGTTCTGCTTCCATTTCTGCATTGGAAGTTTGAGCTGCATCCAATTGCTCGGTTACCCTAGCAACCCTCCGGTTACTTTTATCAACCTCCTCATTCATGTACCCGAGCTTCATGAGAGCTTCTCGTTCTGCAGTCTTTGAAGCCTCTAGTTCAGCAGCAACATCATCCTTCACTGTACCTCGATTGCTTTCCTTTTTATCAGTTTCCGCCTTCAGGATCTCATTTTCCTCTAAAATGTTCTGTAGTTCGGTTTCCTTATCCATCAGATTTGCCTTCAGATTTTCGATATCAAGTTTTGATCTTTGAAGCTCCTTTTCAAGTTCATTTTCTCCTTTCCCGGATCGCGCGTTGTCTAGTTTCATGATAAGATTCTCATTCTCCTCACAAATACCTTGCAATTCAGTTTCTTTGTCCATCAAATTTGCCTTCAACTCCTCTATTTGTGTTTTGAAGTTTTGTAATTCTCCCTCCAACTCATCTTCCCTCTGCTTCGATATTGACTTAATTTGCTCCACCAACTCATACGCACGTCTGATTTCAAGTGTGCTCCGGTTTTTCTCTTCGTTGTATTTGATCTCAGCTGCTTCCAGATAAGCCCTCAGACGTTCAACTTCAGATTTCAGAGAAGACAGTTCTGCCTCAATTGTTTCCTTACTTTCATCAATTTCGACAATTTCACTTTCACCAACGTTAGTTGTATCAGTTTGGAGTTTGCCAACAAGGCCTTCCAGTGAATTTGCACGTGCCCTCGACTGATCCAACTCGGAAGATATAGCATTGTATGCTTCCACAGCTTTATTACCATCAGACCTTAGGGTCTCCACAGTCTTCTTTGCTGATTCCAGTTGCAATAGAGTTTCAGTAACAAGTGCTTGAGCCTGAGCTTCTGAATCTTTGCTATCCTTTAGTTGTATTTTCATGTCTTCCATAAGCAAAAGAGTATCCGCCAAGTTCTGTTTCAAGCTTTGGAGCTCAGTTTGGGCTGCTTCCGCGTTCTTGATTTTGGTAGCCTCGGATAGAGCAACAGTTTCAAGGTGAGCCTTTAGTTCCTTTATCTCATTCAAGGCAGAAGCTAATGAAGCCGAGTCAACTGAATGCTGTTTTTGGATTGTCTCAAGTTCTGAACGCAATGTCAGATCCTCGGCAGACTTTTGGTGGTCAGTTGGGCGTGTACTCTCAGAAGAAGGCTGATCCACAAGCTGTTCCGGGGACTGGTCCAGTTCGGAGGACGATATTGTACACTGCTCCTTTGCCTCCTTGGCCACTATCTCAGCTTGCTTTTTGCATGCTTCTGAGGAACTTAGCTTGTCTTTAAGATCATTTTTGAGCTGAGTGATTTGGGACTCCAATTCAGTAGCCTTGCTTGGGCGCTTCTTCTTTAAATAACAAAGAATAAGATTTAGGATATAGATCTAGATATAGGGGGACAAATAAGTTTTTCAAAACGAAACAGGATAGTAAAACAAACTTGATAAAATGTGATTAACGGTAATGACAATCCGGACTATATGAAATCATGTTGTTAGACATGGTGACACTTGCAGCACATTATAGGCAGAAGAGATAACAAATCTTGACGATTTTTTTAGCAAGTAGTGACAAATAACTTCTGTTAAACCTTAACTGCCAACCATAGGTAAGTATAGATCCACAAATTAACCTTCAAAATCTAACGAGGACAACAAGATCAAGAAAAAGTTGCTGCATACAAAAGATTCGACAGCCCTCAAGGAAATCCAGAAGTTAGAACTGGTGAGCAAGATATCGATTTTAGAAAGAAAAGAAATCAATAACAAGGCCATTACACTGAAGCAATCTTGTTTAAAATCAACTGTGAAGTATTAAAGATATTGGAAAGCCTAATAAGGACACAAAATGTATCAGTGACCTTGAGGCAAATGAGAATTAAGATTCTAATTTTCTGATTACGAGTTCCTTCTTAGCAAATGGACAGAGCTTGGAGAACAAAGTTCATGGTTAATGCTTATTGCTGGCAATTCAAACTGAACTAGAAATGCATTTTCAAACTTTTTGCCATGTTTTTTTATAAAAGAAAGAGAAAACACAGACAAGAAAGAAACTACAGTATCTAGAAGAAACAAAATGGTAGGAGTTGCACATCAGTATTGTCAAATCTAAATCTTTATATAATAATAGAAGGGGATTTTTGGCACTAACAACAACAACATACCCAGTGTAATCTCACAAGTGGGGTCTGGGGAGGGTAGAGTGTACGCAGACCTTATCTCTACCTCGTGGAGGTAGAGAGGTTGTTCCCGAAAGACCCTCGACTCAAGTGCATCAAATCAAAGTAATGTATAATCTTTCATTCATAACAGCAAGGGTGATTTTGGCACAATGAGAACTTCGTTACCACAGTAGAGGTTCCTTATTAAACCCCTCCTCCTTCTCTCAATTTCCCTTTTTGTCACTCTAAAAATCATCCAAGCATAAACAATCATTTATTTTCAACATCTTTCCTTTCTGCTATTTCTATTCTCTAAATTATAAAGACGATATATATTCCGAATAGTTTCAGTTTAAGCTAAGTCATTTTGTAGAATTTTACCTCTGACTCCAAACTTTTGGGCGACTTCTGCTCGGTGACTTTAGCCCTTCTCTCTTTCGGTGTCCTAACATTAACATGAGGAGAAGAAGCAGAGTCAGAATCTGATGCCCCCGTCTTCAGGCGGCGCGCAACTCTGGGAGAAATCTTTTGAGGCACATCTTGAGGAACACCTCGCGGAGATATCTTTTGAGAAGCTTCTCGAGATCTCACAGCTCGAGGAGAGATCTTTAGAGGCACTTCTGACAACGAATTGCCTCGTGGAGATTTCTTCTGTGGCACTTCAGAGGAACTGTTTCTGCTATCCAAATCGGAATATAAAAGAAAAGTTTCAGATCACAGTTGAAGAACAAAGAGATTACTTGCCTACAACTACTGAAAATAGACTACAATTCACCAAAGAAATGAAAGATCATAGCAAATAGAAGAAACAAGAATGAGTGCAGGCTACAAGCAACAACAACAACAACAACATACCCCTATCTCGTGGAGGTAGAGAGGCAGTTTCTGAAAGACCCTCGGCTCAAGTGCAGCAAATCAAAGTATTTACGAAAAAGGGAATATTTGCAAAAGAACAATATCGGTAGTAAAAGATTACATAGACATTGAGTAAGAAGAAATAAAGCTGAAATAGATATTTATCATCTCCAACATGCAATGTGAAAATACAAATTTGTGCACAACATTTACTACTATCATAAATCACTTAAACCACAAATGGGAACATCTTAATATCATTCTGATTCTTTATTTAATGGCAAAAAAAGATAACAGCTTTCAGAATCCTTTAATAGTATGAACACATTTAAAGCACAACATTCAAAATTTATGGTCATAAACTCACCCTGCCATTTTTATCCTTCAACACACCCTATGCAAATAATAGAAATACACTTTGACAGACAACACACTAAAGAAACTTTCAAAACAAAAAAATCAAGAAATAATAGCTGACATTTCTTTCCTGTAAACTACAAGCAAGTTAAAAGCTTACATGTCAACCTCAGTGAGCAGAATTTTCACCATTAAAACTCATAGCTTCACAAGGGGTCCCAGTCCATTACCATTACAAGAACAACTCCATGAATTCCAGCAAGGACTAGTTCTTTTTTTTTATTTACTAAAGAATCATAAATGCCAACTGAAGTTACCTTGGTTTTGGGGTCTGCATATCTCAACAACCTTTAGGCCCACAAGAGTAAAAAATCTTGATGGTAAGAGGATTTTTCCTGTTCAATGCCCCTTTGCCCCACTAACACTGCAAGAGTTTACATAAATATCATATTAGCTAAAGACCACTCATATAGTAGAATGAAATTAAGGGAATCCAATGTGAGAAAACAATAAATGCACTAAAGACTCATCATACAACAACAACAACAGCATACCCAGTGTATTCCCACAAAGTGAGGTATGGGGAGGGTAGAATGTACGCAGACCGTACCTTTACCTCAGATGAAGTAAAGAGGTTGTTTCCAATAGACCCCCGACTCAAGACAAAATAGGACCAGAAAAGGACGTAATAAAAGTACAAGAGATATAGACAATGAAAGAAAACAACAGATAGTCACAGAAGTATACTATAACAAAATAATACTATATCCGAACTACACGAAACACTAGTAAAGACTCATCATAGAAAAAGAAAAAAAAATTGACCCTCCAAAAGGGGGTTCTTGGTTCATCTAGCTAACCACATTGAATGCTTCAAGAAAGTAAGGTGAGTTTGGTACCAATTTTAATTGCAGTCACAAGGACCATACTGTGAACAGTACACAGGACAAGTTGCATAAGATTTTTTTTACCCTTCATGGTTCATAAACTGTACAAAAAATAGGACTAATTTGTTTAATGAGACTATGGGACAGTGGGGTCAAAGGGTAAAAAAAAAAAACATGCTCCTCAATTAAAGGCAATCTTCAACTAGAAATTTATCCTCCATTTTAGCCTTCAATGAAGGGGGCACTACAGTATACTAACTATCATCTTCTTCAAATATAGATTCTTGAAACAAATTAAGCTAGCGTTTGGCCATAGATTTTGAGAGTAATTTTTTTCGGGACTTCCATTCACAAAACTTCAATTTTTTTTCAAGTAAAATGCATGTCTAAACACAACTTCAAAATTCCAAAAATCACAACCTCTCAAATTTTCAAATTTCAACTTCAAAATCTATGGCCAAACGGGAGTTAAATATGCAAAACAAAAAAAATTACTGAAAAATAGTGTCCAGAAAAACCCCACCTTCTGCAAAATCTTAAAGTCAGATAGATCCAGATAAGCTTAAGATGAAGAACAAAATGGCTCAAGAAAACCTAATGCAGCTCAAGCAAAACAAAAAGGGAATAAACACACATGACACCCAAAAAAAAAGCTTAAAAAGACAAGCAAAAAGAGTTCTTGAAATTCTTCAAGATTCCATTTTTACTTTTTTTTTTGACTTTTAAGCAAAACCCCTGCAAACTGTAAAGCTAACAACTTTAGTGTGAGACATCAAGCTCAAAAACACAGACCAAACACTGTTTAATCTTTCTTGTAAACAAAAAAGTTTAAAGAAAAATCATAATGCTACATTCCAAAAAGTTGTTCAAAAAAAGTTGCCATCATGACATTTGTAGTACTCCATCATATGCAAAAATCAACAGTAGAAGCTTTTCAAAACCCACCAAAAAAAAAAGAACAAAAACAACCCCATAAAAGTGGGAAAAAAAAGAAGAGAAAATGTGTAATTGGGGTTTTGGTCTTACCAAGAAGAATTTGATCTGAATTATCCACCATTCATTCATTACACAAAAATAACAAAAGAAGTATAGAAAAAAAGAGTTAGTAGTACTACTACTAGTGATTTATGGCACAGTACTCGAGGTCACCTGCTCTTTTTGTTGAAGTACCTAATCTTTTTCTGACTTTGTTTTCTTTCCTCTCTATTGTTGGCTCTTAGCTGTGTTAATGTGGACTACAAAAGAGAGTGTGGAAGAGGATATATGTTCACAGTTTTCTTGTTGCCTTTTGAAAATAAGATACAACAATAATATATTTCACAAGTAGGGTCCGGAAGGAGTGATTGAATCGAGGATCTATAGAAAACAGTATATCTACCTCTTAGGTGGATGTAAAGTCTGCGTATACTTTAACTTTTTCAGACTCTATTTTATGAAGTTATTCTTAATATTATTATTGTTGTTGGGTTCAGAGAGAGTTATGCGTGTACAGTCTTATATATCTTGCGAACATAGAGAGATTGCATATGTTAAAAATAAGATCAGAGAAAATTCAAAAGAATTTTTACACGAAAAGTCAAGCAAATTTACTATTTTTTCTAGCTGATATATATAGATATACTCATTATATACGACTATACACATATCATATATAAATTTTACTTATACTATACATCCGTCGACTATTTCTAATTTAATCAATTGGGTAGATGGTTATTTTTTTTATTCGAAGTTCAACATTTGATATAAGAGCTCTGATTAAAGTCAAATTCATGCCACATAAAATCATTTAAAAAAAACGTTTCTTAACGAGATTCTTTTATATATATGAGCATTTCACAATTTTAAAACCTAAATTTCATCCAAAAACAGTTCTATTTTATCTAACAACATGTTCATACTTACTATTTATTTTTTCTAGTCGATAAACTCATAAACATAGATACACTCATTTCACCACAAGTATTGTTAAATAAAATAGAGCTGTTTTTGGTGGAAGAATACGTTATCTAACGATAAAATTTTGATTTCAAAATTGAAATGCTGTTGTGTGTGTGAATGTGGGGCCTTTTTTTTCTGCACAGATTCTCGTACTATTTTGGTGCTTATTCTTCGAACATTATTTTTATTTTCCTTTTTTGGACACTTGTGCTGTTTTGATGATGATTTTCTATCACGCTACCAGTTGCTATAATATTTTAAGGAATTTTCGTCATTTGTTAACCACTTTGATTTGCATGTTTGTTTTTGAAACTAAGATATTTGCATAATACATACAAAAAAATTTAAATTTATCAAAAAGTTTATTTAGACATTTGAATTACTATTTGCTCTAATTGAACACATAAATATATATATATATATATTAAAGTGTTTCTATTAGACAATTTCAATTTAAATTTTGAAAATTATTTTTGTGAATGATCTCAAATGTCCACTGCATAGATAAGTTAATTATGCACATTATCCTGAATTAGAATATGTCTGAGATTTTATAGCTTATTAAGACTAATCCGTATAACGAAGAAAGATGACATATTTTAAGTGATTAATTTATCTACATCATGAGCAACTGAAAATACGCACAAAAAATTCAAAATTTGAATAAAATGTCTAACATGAATATATTATCATAAGTTTAGATGTTCAATTGGAACAAACAGTAATTTAAATGTCTAAATAAAATTTGTAAAATTTCCCAATAAATTTAAAGGATTGATTATAATCCTAAGATATTTATAAATGGGATTGCTTTTTGAAGGCTAGCAAAACTTTAGAATGACCATATATTATTGCATTTGTCGTACTATATGTATCCCATTCTCCTTTTTAGTGTGTTCGAAAAAATATATTATTTTTTTAGTTAAATATAATTTTACTTTAAGCTTCCAATCTCACATATCATACATTTCAAACAAAAAAAATATCTTTTTACTACGTTTAGTCGAACACAGGCACACAAAATGGGACTAATAGTATTATTTAGAATAGGGCCGCAAGCACGGGCGGATCTACGTGGGTTGAGGATATTCATCCGAATTCCCTTGGTAAAAAATTATATTGTATATATAAGGTAATTTTTTTACTTTCTCATGTATATATATAGATTTTGAATCTCTTGAACACAAGACTAGAGGTCGACTCATCAGTTTAGTAGGTTCAAAATTCACCTTGAGATTTCAAGTTCAAATCTTTGACACTATATTTTTATTTTTTGTACCCCCTTAAAAAAAACCAAGATCTGCCACTAACAACAAGTACCACCGATGAATGTAATGGAATAAATGAGAGTCATTCACATTTAAATAATTTTTGGAGGAGATTTCTATGGCCATATTGAGAGAATCTCTAGGGGTAATGATAATGTGTATGGAGGCTTCGGATTTGGAGATAGGAATAAGGGAGGAACATCACTATTGAATTTCGCAAAAACCTTTAACATGGTGATAGCTAACTCCAATTTCATAAAGAGGAAGGAGCATTTGGTCACCTTTCAGAGTATGGTGGCCAAGATCCAGATTGATTACCTATTTTTCAGGAAGTATGATAGAGGTTTATGCAAGGTTATTTCGAGGGAGAATTTCATGATCCAACATCAGCTCTTGATCATGACTTAGAGATTAAGAGAAAGAGGAGGAAGAGGGTTGTGTATGGTCAACCAAAGATCAAGTGGGGAGCACTAAGTAAGGACAGAGCCTAGGAATTGGGGGAGAAGTTGCGGACAATGGGGCTGGATGCGAGTAGTAAATGGACCACAACGGCGGATAACATAAGGGAAGCAACTATAGAGGTGCTCGGGGTTTTGACAGGTTACTCTAGCAAACACAAATGGGTTGGTGGTGGAACGGTAAGGTAGAAAGCCACGAAAATTGTGTATTTGAAGCTAGTAGAGAGAAAAGACGAGGATGAATAGGAAGCAGTATAAGAAGGTGAGGAATGAGGCAAAGTTAGCGGTTACAATAGCTAAGATTACAACGTCTGAATGTTTGTATGAAGAACTTGGTGACAAATGAGGGACAAGAAGTTGTACAGTCTAGCTAAGGTGAGGGAGAAAAAGGTACCTGACTTGGATCAAGTGAAGTGTATCAAAAATAACAAAGACAAAGTTTTGGTGGAAGATGACCATATTAGATGAAGATGACAAACGTACTTCCATAAACTCTTGATGAAGAAGGGGCATGAGCATTGTGTTGGGTGATATGGAGCACTCCAAGAGTCGTCGTGATTTTGAATTTTGTAGGCGTGTTAAGGTTGAGGAGATAGAGGGTGTTACGCGTAAGATGAGTAAGGGATGAGCAACCATGGCAGATGAAATCCCTGTCAAATTTTGAAAAATCACGGGCAAGGTAAGCCTGGAGTGGCATATTTAGTTGTTTAATGTCAATTTTAGGAAGTCGAAGAAGCCTAAAGAATAAAGATGGAGTACGATGATCTCGTTGTATAAGAGGGTGATGCCCAAATTACAATAATTATAAAGGTATCAAGCTGTTGAATCATATTACGAAAGGTTGAGATAAAGTGGTGAAAGCGAGGATAAGGATGAAGGTGTCTATTTCTGAGAACCAGATTGAAATCATGATTGGGTCATCATTCCCACAAGTCATTCACCTTGTGAAGGGGTTGGTAGATCAGTGCAGGGAGAGGAAGAGAGAGTTACATATGGTATTTGTTGACCTGAAGCAAGCGTATGACAAAGTCCCACTAGATGTTTTATGAAGATGTCTGGAGGTGAGAGGTGTTTTAGTAGCATGTATTAGAATGACTAAAGATATATATGGTAGAGCTAAGATTTGAGAAAGGATAGAGAGAGGTAACTCGGAATAATTTTAAGTCGTGATGGGTTTGTAACAAAGATACTCTCTTAGCTCATTTCTTTTTGCTTTTGTGATGAACGCGCAGACGGGTCACATTTAAGGGGAGGTGGCATGATGCATGTTATTTGCACATGATATAATGTTGATTGATGACATGCAAAGCGGAGTTAACACGAAACTGGAGGTTTGGAGATAGATCTTGAAATCTAAAGGTTTCAAGTTGAGCAGAACTAAAATAGTATATCTGGAGAGCAAGCTCAATGAAATGACTCGTAAGGCTTGATATGCAAGTCATCCCAAAAAAAAAAAAATTAAGTACATGGGTCAGTAATTCAAGAAAATGAAAAAATGAACAATAATGCCCCACATCGTATTGGAGAGGAATGCCTCCAAGTTTTCCATATTTATTCTATCTTTAGTTTAAAGCATTTACTTACTACATCATTCTCGGATATAAAGCTAGGAACACTCAAACAACTCCGATCCAGTGCAATCACTCATCATTGGAGCTCTAACACTTCATATAACTTTTATCTACTCTATTATCTTTATTTCATTTTTTACTTACTTATGAACATGTTTAACTGTTAATAATTGAATCTAATGAGTTAAACCAAGAACGTGTGTCCTTTTAC
This sequence comes from Jaltomata sinuosa, assembly GCA_003996215.1. Lineage (NCBI taxonomy): Eukaryota > Viridiplantae > Streptophyta > Magnoliopsida > Solanales > Solanaceae > Jaltomata > Jaltomata sinuosa. Next base: position 563,562 of record QJPP01007241.1, read on the forward strand.
CTTATATGAATTCAATTGTATCATTTTTTTAATAAACAAACTCATCAATTTGAGTGATAAATGTTTATTGTTATTACTTGTGGTATCATATTTTTATTATTCTTATACATCTATTAGTTATGCATTATTAATACTTCTCTTATTTATTCATTTTTTACTTTTATAAAATAATACATAAATTTACTCATAATTAATAACTATTTTATTTATATGGGATTGTAAAATAATAATGCAAGCATCATATTTAATATGTTAAATTTCATACAAAGCAACCAAAAATTATCAAATATAACATTAGTTACGTTAATTTTAATATGTAAATAACCTCCTTCCTAATCAACAATCAGAGGACCCCATTATATAGCGGCCGTTTGATTGGATGTATTAGAGAATCTAATGCATATACTAGTTATGGTATTATTTAATTCTTTATTTGGTAAAACTTTTAGTCTATATATAACTAATACACTTTATTTAGTATTATAGGGTGTATAACTAATACATAGAAAATCACAGTACTAGCAATACATGAGTTACTAATATATGAATAAACATGTGTCAGAGTTGTTCTTAATACATCAAATCAAATAATGGATATGAATAGTCTCAGCATAACTAATCTTAGTATAATTAATTTCAACATTATTAATACACTTTATTCAGTACTATTGTTATATTTATATACTCTACCAAACGACCCCTTACGGCATAAAAGTTAAAACTCAAGATTAATTATTATTCATGCCCACATACTGCGGCTAAACATGGAAATTTAGAGAGGTTGAGATTCTACTAATCACATTATGTGATAATTTAGTTGACTAATCATCCCATAAGGTCTTCGTTTGTCTAATTTAATAATTAAAAATACAAATTAGTTAAAGAAGAAATAATTGTCTTGGATTCTTGGCTACTGGTTAGGCAGTCCACATACAATTAATATTACAGTAATATACTCTATTCTATATTGATCAATATATAATTCAAAGGGGTTGAAATTAAAGTTAAGGGATCTAGGAACAATTGTATTTAAATTTAGTAGGTATCAAATAGACAATCCAAAATAAAGAAACTAAATAAATATGTTACATTAAAAGAAAATATAAGATATATTATTATTATTGTTTTTTTTTTGGTGAATGTGTTGTTGTTGTTGTTATGTACTTTCTTAGTTCAATTTTATATTACATTCTTCATTTTTAGTTTGTCCAAAAAAAAAGGATACTAATTTATATTGAAAAACTATTTAAATTTTAGAGTTTTCATTTTAAACATACTAACATGACTTGTTGGAATTTCCACGTGGTATAAAAGCTGATAATAAGCATTTACGGGTGTGATTTAGTAATCAATAAAATGATTAAAAATGATCATAAGCTTTCAAGTTCAAATCAAAAAATAAAAAATACTAGGTGATATATCTTGTCATATGTCTAATCCTTAATGGAAGAGTTACCCGTACTAATAACATGGCTAGCTCCATTTTGACCATTTTACGCCGTACATATTTGAGTCAAGGAGAGCAGTAAATTATGTCTAATGACCTTGGAAATGAGTGATTTTAAACTTGTAACCTCGCTTGCTTGATGAAAAAAATTTTCAAGGTCAAAGCGCAAAACTTGTTAGATTTGAATCTTACCCATGAAGCAAATAAGATCAAAAGTTCAAGAACATCGACCTCCGAGATCATTCTTGTAAATCACCCCAAGTAGAGTACTATTGACAAATGGACACACTTTTCCTTCTTATAAATTGGGCTATTCAGACACACTGGCCCAAAAACTTTCAGCATCTTCAAACACATTAAGATAAGTGATCCAATTCAATCAATTAATAGTCTTAAGCATTGGGATATAAGCGAAGTCATGATTTGAATCTTATGAACTCGATTTTAAATTTATGATTTTGGAATTCAACTACAATTCATGTGATTTATTGGATTCTAATTTTATTTAATACACATATGTAAAACATGAGCGAAAGCTATTGAATTCGGAAATCAAATAAGTCATGGATGAATCTCAAAGAAAACACAAGGATAAATGGCACTCCTATATGAAATTTGAATTGGATATAATTTGTCTCTAAAAATGAACTTATGTTTTCTTTATTATTTGATTTTAAGTTCTATATACTATCATATATAAAATATCTACAAAATCATGTCACTTAAAAATAATTCAATTGAGTAATATTAATTGATAATTCAAAATAGATGATTAGTGATATAAGAAATTCATTGAACTGTCGAAGAGGTTGTTTAGTTGTTGAACAAGTTATATTAAAATTATAATGATGAGATTGTAATACAATAATAATAATAATAATAATAATTATAATAATAACAAATTCAGTGTAAGTTTACAAGTGGGTTTGTAGAGAATGTTGTGTATCTAGGATCTTACTCCTATCTTTGTAGGTCAGAGAGGCAGTTCTGATAAACAGTCAACTTAAGTAAAATATATCAAAGTAGATTTAAAGAAAATATAATATAGTGAAGAAGCCATTTAAAAAATAATGGAGAAAAAAACAATATCAACATCAAATAATACGACAATGGAAGCAAAAGAAAATAATATATCCTAATAAAATTAAGGAATAAGATTGTTGTTGGACTAATAATAAAATATATTCATATAGTATAAAACAGTGTTTTTAAAGGCTCGCCCTGAGGTGAGACGTACCAAAAACGCTTCGAGGCGTAAATTAAAGACGTATAGTCATAGGAAGTATGCCTTATAATTTGGGGGTAAAGTCTGGGCGCGAAAGTGTAAGTCCCGTGCGTTAATTTTGATTTTTATTATTTTAAAAGTATATTTGCTATAATTTTTTTTTTTTATTATTGGTGTAATAATATTTATGCTTTATACTATCATGTTTTCATGTTGAAAAATTTACTTTTACATATTTTCTTAGTAATAAAATTATAAAATTGAAGTACATAAGATATACGTTCTGTAGATCCATGAAACTTACGCTTCATGCCTTGGGGCTTATACCTCACCCCGTGCTATATAAAATACCTTGCCTCGCACCCCGACCTTTCAAAACACTGGTATAAAACATGTGTTTGATTCTACATTAGTTAAATTGAAATAAACTTCTACTTTCAATTTTAACTTTGAATTTATAAAAAGACGGAGAAGCGTCTTTAGAAGGGCATTATTGTCATTTAAATATTTTATATTTTATATTTTATATTGGGTTAGTAATTCTGAAATGTTATATGACAATTGTAATATGACTAAATCCCAAAATGGAAAACTTAATAAAGTTTTTGATAAAATAATTTTGTATATTATTTTGTCATTACTATCTCTTATCCACAAGGTCCTTACACAACAACGGCGGATCAAAATTTTAAAACTTATGAGTTTCTACAATAAATTCAAATTATAAACATAATATAATTTCTACAAAAAATTCAAATTATAAACATAATATAATAACTGAGTTCATAATTAATTATTTATAAATTTTTTATGAATCCTTTTGTATAAGTATGGGGTATCAAGGTCTAGATCTGCCCTTGTCGCAAAACATATACCGTAACTTATATCCTTATTATTTAGAGATAATGGATCAAAATCCTCCTAAATTTTCACATAGTATTGTTAGTTTCATATTTAAATTATGCCTAGTCCATGTTACTCGCTTGAACTATAATTTGAAGTGTTATAGCTTGTTTGTCCAAACTTCTAAAATCAACTTATTTTGAAAAATGTTTTTTTCATAAGCGCTTTTCAAAAAAGTACTTTTGATGAGAAACAGTTTGTGTTTGGATAATATTTTAAAAAGCACTTTTGAGCATAATTAGTGTTTGATCAAGCTTTTTAAAAGTGCTTTTAAGTGTATTTTTCTCAAAAATGTTTTTCAAAAAAATGCTTTTAGGAAGAAACTACTTTTTTTAGCTTCTGAAAAATAGCTTCTGCTACTCCCCAGAAGCACTTATTTTCTCCCAAAAGTTTGGCTAATTCATTTTTTTTTAAATAAGCACTTTTGAAAAGAAAAAAAACACTTTTGAGGGAAAATAAGCTTGGCCAAATAGGTTATTAGATTCTCTTAAACTATCACATTTTTATTAGTTTTATATTTAAATTATGTTTAATTTATATTACCCCTAAAACTATAACTTTCATGAGCCTAAGTAATCGTTGTAAAAGCCACACATGACTTTTTTCTTTTGCTTCTCATGCACCTCTAAAAAGGTGATTTATCAAGTTAGAGTTTTTAGCATCCGAAAGTTATATTTCAGAAAGTAATATAAATTAATAGCTTGTTTGGTCAAGTTTATTTTTTGTTAAAAGTGTTTATTTTTTCTCAAAAAATCAAAGTGTTTGGCCCAGCTTTTGGGAAAAAATAAGTGCTTCTGGTGAGTAGCATAACTTGTTTTTCTTAAGCTAAAAAAAAGTAGCTTCTCCTCAAAAATGTTTTTTTAAAAAGCACTTTTGATAAAAATACACTTAAAAGCACTTTTAAAAAGTTTGATCAAACACTAATTGCTGCTCAAAAGTATTTTTTTGAATATATTGGCCAAACACAAATTATTTTTCATCAAAAGTGCTTTTTTGAAAAGTACTTTTGAAATAAGCATTTTTCAAAATAAGTTGATTTTAAAAACTTGGCCAAATACAAATTAAAAGGTTTTCATAAATTAAATATAATTTAAGTATGAAACTCGTACGAACGTAATAATTTAGGAAAATATGAAACCAATAAAAATGGATATTAATAAAATTTATTACTAGATGATAAAAAGGGCGGTGGTCCACTATATATCCAACTGCCGACCATTAACAGAATCTTTTCTACGTTTTCTTTCTATTTTCCCCTTCCTTCTTTGTTTTTATTACATGATCAATTTGTTGTTTTCTCATATTTTATTATTTTGGTACTTATTATGAAATTTCGAATATTTGAACTATATATATATATATATATATAATGTGAACGTGATACTAGCTAGGATAAGATTTATGTACAATTTACTTTTTTTAAATTTCACTCTGTATATTATTATTGTCTCTAATAGAATTTGGACTTTCAGATAAACGTAATCTAACGACTTCTAGTTTAATGTATGTCTTTAATTTTTTTAAAGATATTCTTTTATTTATTTATTTATTATAATGACGTTTGAAGCGGTTTGAACATACTTCAATTATTTCATATGATACTTCACTTGCCTTACCTTTTACCAACACAAGCATCATGTAATTTTATCGATCAATTTCTCAATTATTTCATTGAATTTCTGCTATTAGCATTTTTCTAAGCTATTTGTTTTTATAACAATGACATTCGAAGCAATTTGCATATACAATCAACTATTTCATGGGATATTTTATCTGCCTAACCTCTTTTCACGTATGAACTTCAGGTAATCTTGTTTCCCAATATTTCGATTGCTTTATTGAATACATGTTATTTCTTATCGATATACAACTTTATATAATTACAAGATAATTTTTTTTTTGGTTTCCCATGTTACATTCACATTAGACCTTACTTGTAATAATTATTTAAATTGTTCACACACACATGAAATGATGCACGTTCTTTGGTGCATGTGTTGTTTAGCAACTGCACAAGAACTTAATTTTATTAATTAATAGAATCTACAAATTGACCTTGTCATCTTTATACTCAAAGAACCTTTTGTGTTATAAAACCATGCAGAAGGAGGGTAAAAAATGCCTCCAATAATTTGCAATATTCATAATATTAATTTGTCCTCCATTAATAATTCGATCATCATATCTTTTTGTCGTTACTTAATTGAGTTAAAAATGTTCTTATTTCATATGAAATTTAATTGAGCATAGTTAGAAAATTAATAATGACATATTTTGACCTTCATGCGTACATTAAGAGTAAATTTGGTTCAATTTAATTTCTAATTATAATTATATAATAATTTGTAAAATTCCATTTATGAAGCAATTTGATTAAATTGCGATAATTTTCTCATCAATCTCAGACAACATATAAAGCATATACTCATTTAAAGCAATGTAACACGTCATTTTTTACAATTTAAATTAGACGTTCTACACAAATATTTAACAATCATAATATCATAAAAGCGAGCGAAATGGGAGCAGTATAAATTGTGAAAATGAGATTGTGGGAGAGCAATACAAGCATCGTGCTGCTACGCAAAACAGCCTGAATGTTGCATCCTAGATGGCGAAAGTTCAGTAACCGAAAGCATCACTAGCTTACGCTCTGATCCGAGTAGCATGGGGCACGTGAAATCCCATGTGAATCAGCTAAATACTCCTGGGTGACCGATAGCAAAGTAATACTGTGAGAAAAGGGTGAAAAAAACCCGTAAAACAATTTCATTATATTACATTACTTCAAATCATAAAATCTCTTGTTATTCTATTAAGCCACCAAATACCATTCTATTAAAAAATTATCAAATATATAAATATTTAATTATAAACTCAATAATTAAATTTGATGTTAATTTAAAATTCATAAACTTTAAATTCTTATACCGCCTTTAATCGTGGACATTCATTTTCACGGGTAAAATTAATTTCGTTGTGGACTTTTTACAACTCATGTGCAAGTCACATGTGAATTGTGATTATATGTTAGGTTCAACTATTGTTTGGTCCATTCTGTTAGTTTAATTATTTCTGTTTAAATTAAATTTTGCAAATTTAGAGTATATAAAATAATCTTTTATGTTCACTTACATTTAAGTAAAAGAAAATAATTCTGTAATTTTTTAAAATATTTTCTTTATAGAATACACATGTTGTTTTTACTTTCTCAAATAAAAACAGTTATATAACTAAAATAATATTATAATATATTATAAAATAAAAAGAATATTGTTCGGGATCATATTTGAAGGTAATGCTAGGTCTATTTCGAACACAAGTGATGGTGTTAGCCTGAAAATTAAACTTTCACTTAAATATATAAAAAATATTTTATGAAATTAATTGAGGTGCATAAAAAAATAGCCGAACATCACAATAATGAAAAGAAATGAAAAATAATTAATAAATCAAAATTTTTTTGGTCCAATAAATGGTTGTTATTTGGATTATTGGATACAAAGGCAGAGTCAAGTAGGATCGATGGAGTTCATTCTAATTTTTTTTTTTGTAAAAAATTAACTATTTATATATGATTCAAATTATCTTTATTAATATATGTTGAACTCTTTTCAATCTCTTCTCGTGTTTTCTTTTTTATATTTTAAACTCCTTAGTGAATATTTTGATTCCGTCACTTATCGACTATAGTTAATATTCTGACTAGAGGTAGTTTGGTCAGGATAGATTTTTCTTGATAGGTTCAGCCCATGTGCTTCTTCCCTTATTTATTATTTTTTGACTTCCATCTAAGATGGCCAACCGGATTGTTTTGTAAATTATCCGTATTCAGCGTAATTGTATGTGTTGATATAACTTTGTTGAATGTGCATATATAGTAATATAATATAACATTAGTACATATTAAATCAAAATAGTTGCTATAAGTTGTAATTATGGAAATAACAATTACGTTCCGTAATTACATTTCAAATTATTAGATTCTCATTTTCTTTTATCACTATGTATTTAAAAGTTCTAGTGGAAAATCTCGTGTGTTTATATATTTAAATATTGTTATTAAGAATAAATATTATATTCGTAATACTATATAACTAAAGAAAATAATCAAAGAAGTATATTGTAAAAATAGCAAACTGTAATTAACGAAATAAAAGAAAAACAATAATCAAATGTTTTTGGCGTGATTATCGAGCAAACAACAACAACAACAACAACAACATATCCAGTGTATTCCCACAACGTGGGGTCTGGGGAGGGTAAAGTGTACGCAGTCCGTACCACTACCTCAGAGGTGAGGTAGAGAGGATGTTTCCGATAGACCCCGGCTCAAGACAAAAAAGCAAAAATAATATATTTGGCGTGATTATCGAGCAAAGTCACCAGAAAAGCAAAAGTTTGAATTATAACGGTGAGGGTAATATATTTATTGTGATAAAAATCAGATGTCTTACAAATAAGGAACAATGGTATATTATATTCATGCTAAATCGTTAGTTACATGGTTGAACGGTTGTTGGAGAGAATTTTGAATTCTCCAAAAATAATTATTGATGAAGCTTTTCGAATTAGGCACTGATTAACTTTATTTTCGGTCTTATATTTTGGAGCTAGATGAGCCTGCAATGTTATTTCAGTTCTTCAATAGATAGGAACAGCCTTATTGAGTATGCCTTAGTTATGATCGATGTTATTGATGTTGAGCTGAACCTAATTAGACTTTGACTATCACATGTCATTTTCTAATACGTTTAAATATCATATCTAAATTTTGACTCATACACAGTACTTACAATTTTATCTTTTGTATTTTTAAAATGATACTCATTTACACGAAACTTTCCAAAGATTCAAAATTCACCAAAATAAAATGATAGGGATATAAGTGGCATCATAAATTGTTGACTAAGTGATATCATTTCACGTTTTCTTTGAATTTTTCATTTTAACTTTACTCAATCAAACAAGTTCGTTCACCTTAAACGTCAAATAAAGGAATTATTTATAACAATTCTATGTTTCAAATAACTATATTTTAACAAAATGAAAAATATTATCTTTTGTTTTCTTGCAAAGATTATTTTGTTACAGTTATGTTTCTTTTCTTTTTTTCGAAATACTTTAATGTGCTCTTTACGGTATTTTGCTATTACTTTTTCATTTTTGTTCTTTTTTTTCCAACTTGGTTTAACTTTTTTCCTTAAGTCGAGGATTTATCGGAAACAATCTCTTAATCTTTCAAAATAAAGGTAAAATTTGCGCACACTCTACTCTTTCTATATCCCACTTAATTAGTTACACTAAATATATTATAATAATTGTTATTAAGACTTATTTTAGACCATAAGTTTCAAAAATCCCTTATTTTAGACCATAAGTTTCAAAAATCTTTCTTTCTTAAAGTTTGTGCCAAGTCAGACTATGTCATATAAACTGAAAATAAGAAAGTATAAAATACTCCCTCCGGACCATTTTATTTGTCGTCCTTACTAAAAATAGATGATCCAAAATAATTATTATTTTAAATTTTTTAGATAAAATTAATTATTTGTTTTCACATTTACCCTTAGTCATAAATATGAAAATATATTAATATAGCGCAAAAAAAGAACTATTCAATTGAAAAGAGTGATAAATAAAAATAGTTTAGTCAATTTATACTTAATTATTATAAATAAAATATGTGACAAGTAAAGTGATTCGGGGGGGAGTATTCTTAATCCTCATCTCAATATCCTCTCTACAAATCAATACTAAGCCAAATAAAGGATGCTTTTGATTATTATAAATAAAATATGTGACAAGTAAAGTGATTCGGGGGGAGTATTCTTAATCCTCATCTCAATATCCTCTCTACAAATCAATACTAAGCCAAATAAAGGATGCTTTTGTCAATTCACCATACACTTTGTCTTTGACTTCAGACAACAACCCCCCTCCCCAATCCTACCCCTACCCCACCCCCTCTTTCCTTGCTCTTTACAATAATCCCCATCTTCTTGTGCACCTTCTTCATAATCACTCCATCACCCTGCTTTCCTCTATTTCCAAGAACCCAAAAAAACACTTACGCCAAAAACAAAAAAAAAACCACAAAAAAACTCAAAAAACACTATGAAAAACATCTATTTTTAATAAGAACGATAAATAAAATTGTCCAGAGAAAACACTAAACAAACAAAGGGTGCTTTTGTCACTTCACTATACACTTTTGTCTTTAACTTAAGACAACAACTCCCCCACCCCACCCTCACCCTACCCCCACACACCCCACCCCCTCTTTCCTTCCTTTTTACAATAATCCTGGTGAATTAGTAAAATTATCTTTTTATTTATGGCTTTTTAACATGCGTGTAAAGAGGAAAGTGATCATTTAATATGAAACGAAGAAAATATTATGAAATATCTATTTTTAGTAAAAATGACAAATATTTAGAAACGAAGAGAATAATAAACAAACAAAGGGTGTTTTTGTCACTTTACTATACACTTTGTCTTTAACTTAAGACAACCCCCTCCCCCCACACACCCCACCCCCTCTTTCCTTCCTCTTTACAATAATCCCCATCTCCTTCATAATCACTCCATTACTCTGCTTTCCAAGAACCCCAAAAAAAAAACAAAAAAACAATCCAAAAACACCATGAGAACCAGCAACCATTTAATAGGGCTACTAAACTTCTTCACTTTCTTAGCATCAATCCCAATCCTTGGTGGTGGTATCTGGCTAAGCAGCAGAGCAAACAACACAGACTGCTTAAGATTCCTCCAATGGCCACTAATCATAATTGGTGTATCAATAATGGTTGTTTCATTAGCTGGTTTTGTTGGTTCTTGTTACAGAAACACTTTCTTGATGTACCTTTACCTATGGGCAATGTTCTTTATTATTGCAGCATTAGTTGTATTTGTCATTTTTGCATATGCTGTTACTGATAAAGGGTCGGGTCGACCCGTTTTGAACCGGGTATATTTGGAGTATTACTTGCAGGATTATTCGGGTTGGTTAGAAGAAAAGGTTTCGAGCCAAAGCTACTGGAGAAAGATAAGTTCTTGTATAAGGGATTCAAATGCTTGTGGGAAGACAAGGAGGAGTTATAATGGAATTCCTGAGAGTGCTGAGATTTATTATTTAAGGAAACTTAGTCTTATTGAGGTATGTCAATGCCAAAAATCTTGTTTTTTTTTTTCTTTTTTGGTTTTGTGATGATTGTGTTTGGGTCAATTTGCGCATATTTTGATTATATTAGGACAAATATGTGTAACTTTGGTTACCGATTTAGGCAAATAAGAAGAAATGACTCCTTTTTACCCCTAGAATTTCTCACATTTTTTGCTTTTTTGTAATTCAAACCCACAATTTTAGAGAACTTAGTCCTATTGAGGTAAGTCAAGCCAGAACTTTATTTTTTTTTTTTTTTTTTTTGTAAATCAGTTTGCGCATATCTCGACTATATAAGTAGAAATATGCATAACTTTGCATAACTTTGGTCACCAACTTAGGCAAATAAGAAGAAATGCCTTTTTTTTAACCCCTAGAATCTCCCACTTTTTTCACTTCCTTATGATTCGAACTCACAATCTTAGAGTTGGAAGAAACCTGAGTAATTCCTCATAGTGTTATTTCTAACGATGGCTTCAAAGTTGGGTCTAAACTCTTTTTTTTCTTCTTTCTTTTATTATAGTCGTGTATGTAACTATATATTAGCTTGTGTCTATTTCAACTATTTTATCGAATATTGATTACTTAAGCATAGATATCACATAATTCTGTCTACTGCACGAAAAAATCATCTAAAAATTAGGCTTAAACTCTTTTAAACTCGTTGAAAAATTGTTTATGTTATGATTTTCTTTCGTGCTCGGGTTTGAGTTCTTGGAAATAGAGAACAAGTAGGTAGATAGCATTTTACCCTCTGGTGAGTTTATTCAATACAAATTTGAATTAATTGGACCGGTAAATTTTAATTTATGAATGTCTAAAGCAATAAAATAGGAGTATCTATTATGAACAACTTTTAGAGGAAACAAAAATCTAATGTGCTATAATATATTAAAAGATGATTTTTTTTAAAATTTTTTTTGTGTGAGAATATAATCATTTTTTCCAATTGAAATTATAAGACACTTGTGAGTTGTGGCCAATTTTTTTTTACACCTAAGTTTTGAAACAGACTTTGAACGTCCTTGGAAGCCAGTATAGATCTGTTTTTACGGAAAATAAACGTTGTGCCACTGCAACAGTACAAGAATGTTTCAGTTTTCTATGCTTACATTATTCTCTTCGTTTCCGTTTTAATTTATGTGATACTTTTTTATTTTTTTAGTTAGTCTAAAAAAGGACATTTTCCTATATTTGGTATTCTCTCTGTTCTAATTTATATGAGTTAGTTTGACTTGGTACGAAATTTAGAAAAAAAAAGAAAGATTTTTGAAATTTGTGGTTTAAAATAAGTTATAAATGTTTGTGTGGCTATAAATCATACCACTAAGGGTAAAATAGGCATTTTAAAATTAAATTATTATTAAATATATAAAGGTGTTATTCTTTTGAAATTGACTAAAATGGAAAGTGAGTCATATAAATTGGACAAAAGAAGTACTAATAATTTAACTCTTTCATTTAATCCGAGATGATTTATTTTAAATCATATCATTTTATAACTACAAGTTTCAAAGACTATTTTTATTTTATACTATGTGAACAATCAAATACCTTCACATAAATTGAGACCAAAAAAAGTATAAATTAGTGATTTATGAGTTGCAATCAAGTACACCTTGTTAGTTTCTGCCTAAAGAATGTATTAATATTCAATATTTACATCAATTCATATCAATTTACAATCATCAAAATTTTTGTATGGCTTATTTTATATTATTAGTTTCAAAATTTTTCATTTCTTTTATACTACGTGAACGATCAAACACCTTTACATAAACTAAGATGAAAGAAATATAAGTTAGTGTTTTGTGAACTGCAATCAAGTACCCCTAATTAGTTTCCGCCAAAATAATTTATTAATATCCAATATTCACATCAAACTATATCAATAATTCAATATGTGAAAATGTGATAAAAGTTCATATACCCCTTAATATAATGATGGGACAATTTACCAATAATATCTCAATTGTCGTTTAATAAAATGACATCTCCTCCACACTTCAAAAAACTAGACATTTGCTTGCAATAAAGGGATATGTTTGGCCTATATATAATTAATGAATAGAAGAATGGTGACAACTCAAACAATAATTTTGCTAATAGCCATGCATGTTTTATGTGATATAGAGAGGTTGGCTTCTTTTGGACTATTATTCATATTATCATTTTTTGCTTTAATGCTTTTTATTGAATACCCTTTTAAAATTTCTGGGTTTTTCATTAACACTTGAGAAAAGAAAAACATTTTTTTATATTAAAAAAGAAAAACTTTTTTGCCCCTTTTGCCTTTTGTTTTGACTAGCTTTGCTGTCCCTTTCTAGTTTCTTCTGTTTCCACTTAGATTTCTTCTTTTTTCTTCCATTTCCTTTTCATTTTCTTTTAACAATAGTGATGTCTTGCACCCAAGGTTGTAACTCAATTGTTGACGAAATGAGTTGAGAATCATAAGGTCTTAGGTTCAAGTATTTTTGGTGGAGGCAAAAATATTACCTAATTATTGCTTATATGCTCAAGCGTAGGTTGACAGAGTTACTAGTATCTGTATTGGTGGGAGAGTAGCAGATATCTCATGTAAATTAGTTGAAGTATGCACAAACTAGCGCATACACCATGATTATTAATTTTTTTTTGGTAATGTTTGACCTCAGCTTGCGCACACCTTAACTATTTCATCTGATACTTAATTTGTTATTTTTCACAAGTACATATATTTTATAACTTTACATGTTACACGCTAAGACTATGCACTTTTCTGTTCCACCGGGTATCTGTTACCTCTTCTATCAGTATACATACCTCATGACTTTGCACACCAAATTTTAATTAATCAGATGGAAAGAAATCACTTTGACATTTTTTTTCCTCAATTAAAATTTAAATCTTAATTTGTCATAATTTTCATCCACTTTATTGATCGCTTGACCATATCATTAAGTGCCCTTTACTTTATTTTTCAGTTTCTTACTAAAATGACCTTTGGTTGCATGTTTGGATCATAACATGTTAGGGCATGTTAGAGTGATGGTCAATAACACCTTCCATGCCCAACTCCTTCACTTTCCCCTGACAAAACATGGGTCCTCATTTAATATTATCCCATAATGTAATCTCACACCTAAATTTAAATATGCATATAGGAAATTAAATTGGCAGATGGGTAGTCCTTTCATATATGGACCATCCAAGAAAATTAATTGCTCCAATCTTTTAACAATGTTTGTGATCACTTATTGGATAAGTTATAAATTCAGGACAAAAAACTTGGTAAGTGGTCGGGCTAAATTATGCAAATTTGGTTATTTAGAAAAAGAAATGGCCATATGGGTAATTTTTGAAAGTGGTCCTACCCAATTGAACCTTACTAGTATAAGATATATTAGTAATATTGAGATTACTAATGCTGAGTTTAGTTATGCTGAAATTATTTTTTATCGATTGTTTGATTTGTTATATTAAATAAATAGTTAGGGTGTACTAGAATAGGGATAGTAGTGATATGGTGTATTAGAATAAGAATAGTACACCATATTGTAATTTATTATGCATAAGAATAATACTGAATATAGTATATGCTTAATAGTATATTAGTTATACATAGATTGAAAACACTACCAAACAAGGGATTAAATAATACCAAATCTAATACATGTATTATTTTCTTTATTACCTCCCACCAAACAACCCCTCAGAGAATATCTTCCTGCTGTAACATGGATCAACATGTCAAGAAAAGTATTTGTAGTGCATGATAATTGTTGCAAGTCATACTGTTCTCATAAAGGGATTATTTTTTTCAGCAAATTTATTGCTTCAATCAATTTTTAGTATTTTATGGTTCAAAAAAGCATCTTTCACTATTAATGTGAATCAAGAAAAGTGTTTACTACTATTTAGATGATGATGTGAATGAATGATTATACTTGATTGGAAAAGATAGGGGCCAACCATGTTAAGAAAATACTCCAATAATAGGGGCCCAATAATTTACATCTTAATGGGCAAGTGTGGCCATGTGTGTCTGATATTTCTAGTCCTATTTTTGAACTTTAATAAGTATCTATATTATAAGCATATGTTTAGCTTAGTGGGGCAATTAGAATTTTCGTTAAGAAGTTTAAAATATAAAAAAGTAAATACATGAATACAATGAAAAATAGCTTTAATCTTAGATATACAATGTAATTTTTCGCTGACCCCTTTGCACCCATGTGGCTCCGCCCCTGGTCTAGTCTACCTCCTCCCCTTTCTTTCTTGAGTTGGACTTGTCTGAACTGGTAATGCTAGGGCAATTTATATCCGGTCTCGGGAAGGTACAAGCATTCATTCATGTGGTACAACATGCATAATGCGCGCAGGCAATATGTTTGTTCCACTTGCAAAATATTAGATTGAAGTACATTCTTCAACAATAGAATTGATGAGTCTCTTAGTTCATATCGTGTGTTGAATTACTACATAAGGTAAAACGATTACTGTTCTCAGAGGCAAACCCAAAATCTAGAGCCAGTGGATTTTGAATGAGTAGTGTAATCATATTATATGATCCATTGAAAATCTTAATATGTTTGTATATATAGTTCGAGCCTATGTTGCTCTGACTCTTCACAAATGCCGACTGGTGTATGTCTGATCCTTGGAGGATCAGACCTGTGTGGGCTAGCATCTTTGAAGAGTCCTAGCAACATAGGTTCATTTGAACGCCCAAAAATTCGCTCTGAATCTGCCTCTCTAACGCGCTTACTGTTAGAAAAGCAAGAACATAAGCTCTAACAGACATCGCTCCCCTTTCCTGTAAAGTAGTTACTACCAGGGCCAGAGAAGACACTTTTTGCCCAATAGCTACATAAACACATTATTACATTTTAACCTTGTTGATTGAGAATCGTATCAATTTCTTTTCAATGTAGTCTGGTTGCTGCAAGCCTCCAACAGAATGTGGCTACGTTTATCAGAACGAGACGGTTTGGATTCCCGGAGGAGGGCTAGTTGGAGCTGATCCAGATTGTGTTAGATGGAGCAATGATCAAGAACAACTCTGCTACAACTGCGACTCTTGCAAAGCTGGTGTACTTGCTAGCATTAGAAAGAGTTGGAGAAAGGTGTCTGTCATCAACATTGTCATATTGATCATCCTAGTGATCATGTATATGGTTGCTATCGCGGCGTTTAGGCACAACAAACGGATTGACAACGACGAGCCTTACGGGGAAACCAGGATGGAGAAGGCTCAACCTAGCAGGATACACTTCTAAAGAGTCTGTTTGCACACTGCAACAGAGTAAAGTTTGAAATGTATTTTTGTGTTTGGTAAGTTTAGTAGTCTGTTTTAGAGAAAACAAAATGCTTTGTTTATACTTCTACATGTCATTTTCTTCCCAAGAAAACACAGATTGTAAATCTTGTATTAATTGTGGTGTATTTTCATTTTAATTAAATTCCAAAACTATAGCTGGTTTTGGTTCCTTCCTGGTGCAGCAACCTTGCAATTTGCTATGAGATTTGAGTAAATTATTGACTTTAACTTATTCAAAGAGAGCACCAATGCTGAGATTGCAAGGAAAAACAGCTTTTCCTCTCAGTTGTTTAATATAACAAGAAATGTTTATATACTCAAGTAATACTCACTCAAGGGTGTGACCAAACGGTTAATAAAATAGGTGAAAATCATGAGAGATTAGGGTTCATAAAGACACGAGGTGATTGATTTCTTTCTATTGTCTTAAGTCTTGGTAAACAGAGTTATTCAGTACACATGTTGGTATGTAGGAGGTGCCACATATCGTATGAAATAGTCACATGTGCGCACAAACTGACTCAAACACTATAGTTATGAAAAGGAATTTCCATACTCAAAATAGAAACCTTACATACCGTGATAGATCTACAATGTGCTAACATTTAAGTTCACGTGAACCTAATAACTTTTGTAAATACACTATACATACATTAAGAAATTCACTAGATATTTATTATTATTATATATTAATTTGAGATTGTTGTGAAAACACGTAAACGTCAAATTCTGAATCTATATATGTTCACATATTACAAAAATCATAGTATGTGATCACATGATCTCTGATGTAATATGTTGAAAGAAATGCCATGGTATGAGGAGTGATGCCCCTGCCTCAGCAGACAACAGACGGGAGACAGGCATCAGGCAGACATAAACAGAATAGCTTATCGATAATCGTATACTTTAATTATAGAAAGCATGTTTATGTAGTTGGCATGCTCTTAAGTGCACGTGATGATTCGAAATCTTAGGAAAAAGTTGGATATATATGAACTTGTTTATGAAATCATAATAAAACACAAATGATAAAAGATATAGTAGAAGAAATTGTAGTTCACATCAAGTTTGTGCACTAGTAAACTGAATTGACTTTCTATTTATGAAAAAAATCGATCACTATTTTAAATATAGTAAGGCGGAGAACTGTTATTCAGTGGAGCATCAGATTGCGGAGGTTGTTCTCCTCATTGAAGTCAGGATGTGAGACTAAGCCTTCCGAATGAGAGAGAAGAAAAATGCTTGATTCTCCGGTATTGGTACTTTTTTTTATTAATGGAAGACCCCTCTTGCTATACATCTCGGTCACGAAAAAATCCAGGAGATGCGTCTTAGGCCAGCATGATGAAAGTGGAAGAAAGGAAAGATTAAGAAACAGTTGCGAGAGCTTTTTAGGAAGCAACTGCAAGACTTTTTAGAGGTTGCCTGCTTGAGCTACTTGCAAACAGCCTGCTTGATTGTAAGCATAAGGAAAATACTACAAATTTTTTTAGGAAGTTGTTTGCAAGCCGCCTGCTTGAACTACTTATAATTTGTCTGCTTGAGCTATTTGCAAAATGTCCGCTTGATTTCAGGCTTATCCAGAAAACTGTGTAATGGACATCAATAATACGGTGTAGCTATAACACAACTTACTTCGAAGTGTTCAAACGTGAATCATATATGTGACATATTTGATTGTTGCAGAGTTAAAAAAAATGAAAATGTGTGAAATTAAGTTATAGTCAAAAACTCTTTATAACGATATCATTTGCTTGGATACTCCTATCTTCTGGTTGTTATAGCAAGATCATATAATGGGACATAACATGAAGAATTTGTTCCAAAGAAAGCTAGACCTTTGTAGTCAAATCGTTCACTTTTACTTGTCCAGTTTATTAAAAATATATTTTCGCTTTTATTTCTCTTCATATTTTACCTTCGGTATTAGCTACTTATTTCCCATATCATATCTCAAGACTTATTAATATAGGTATTATGGTGAAATACTCATGTGAATCATTGTTTCTTAAGAAGCATGTAAAGTCCAAACTAAACAAGTAAAAGTGAACAAAGAGAGTACAATCCTAGGTAGTTTCTCAAACCCATAATTTCTTGACTCTAATTACTTTCAAAACTTTAAAAAATATTTAACTCAAGTGTCAAGCTATAAACTGGTCCAAAGACCATCAATGGCTACTTAGATAATTGAAAGTTGGACTCAAGAGTACACTAAACATCTACACAGATATATGGCCATAGAATTCATGAACTAACCAGAGATTTCACACCTTTTCTCTCATTCCTATTTTTAAGAAAAATAAAAACATCTACACATATTTTTCCTTTCTTTTTTAATCTTTTAAATTCAGATAAAATAACACCCAATTTTAGAGCAATTTCACATAAGGAGGACAAGATTACAGACTCGAACACACACGACTCCCTTTTCTGCTCTCTATATTGACATCTTAGAGTGTTTCCTAATGATATAGTCCAATTTCAAATGCACAACAACAAGAAGAGTTAACTCTTATGCTACCAACTCATGAAGGAGTAAATATTGTCAATCAATCACTTAGCAACAACAAACAACAACAACGCCTCTATCCCAAGCAAGTTCGGTCAACTATATGAATCCTGTCGCTTCATTTACTCAATTGTCTTACCTTCATGACATTGCTATAGACTCCATCTTATGATTGTTCTCTCCTCAATAACATAGTTGAGTTTCATACCTCAACTATTCATTGTTTTCTTTACCTACCTAAACTATCACTCTTTTTGTATTACAACACACCTGACGCTGAGCTGACCAAATATTTATTCCCAATCACAACAGGCACGTGTAGGCTAACTTAGCATCCATGTGTGTTTTAATACAAAAGGAGTGATAATTGAGGTATGAAACTCGCGAAAATGTGATAGTTTAGTTGTACTTTTTACCATTAACCTTTTTTTGGGCATAAAACGCATGAAATTGAGCATAAAAATGAAGCTCTTTCACCTGATTAAAGCTGCAAGAGCAAAGTTGACGAGGGTAATACAAAGGTAAAAATATTGATACTTTGATTCACTCAGAATATTGCAGAGTATCTCGAAATTAACACCATGAATCTGGTAGGAAGGAACATCAACAGGTTGGGCTCACAATGAGGAGGAATACTGGAGCTCCTAAAATGTACAAAAATCCAACCCGAACCGAGCTAATTTTCAATTTTAACCTTTTATCAAATCGATAATCGAAAGATTAGATCGAATTATTCAAAACCGAACCAAATCGATTGAATGTCCAATCTTTGAAAACCATAATCCTAACATTCTGTACGCTGCCCCTAAACCAACGCCCTTATTATATTGAAATTGATGTTCCTTTTATAAGCTACTGAAGTATCCCACATCGCTAGTAGAAACCAGGTCTTTGTGTTATATAAGACATTATGGAGAAATATAGGGCACGACCTTACTTGAACAGGATTTGTTCTATAGGCTCGTACCACTGTATCCTTGAATTCTAAGGAGACAGGAAATCAAGTCTGGTGGATGAACAATGGCCAAGAGACTAGAGCGTGAGACAGGAAATCAAGTCTGGTGGATGAACAATGGCCAAGAGACTAGAGCGTGATTAACGGGCCTACCATGACCCTTGTTGATGGGTGCCTTGGTGCAGTTGATGATCGTTCTCAGCTCTTCGTAGTGATTGCTGGGATGGTCCCTTGGCTGTCTGACAGACTTCTAATCTTTTTTGGCAATAATTTGGAGCTGGAAATGGTTTTTTTTTTATGCAAATTGTAGCCATTGACTTGTTAAGAGTTATAGCACTTCACCTATGACTTGTTAAGAGACTTAGATAGTTAGTTTGGCAATCGAAGAGAAGATGCACGAATGCACCAATGTTGGTTATGGAAGGTTATAAGAGAGGTGGCTTGATGCAACTCTAGCTTACCAAGGAAATGACCTTAGATAGAAGATTTAGTAGTTGAGGGTGGAGTATTGGCTTGCTTTTCGTAGGTATAGGCTTGTTGGTGTCTGTCGTAATAATAGTCATATTCTTATAGTTCTTGATTTTGATATCTATCATCATATATGTTGTTTATTATGTTTTGATTATCACCTTATTTTATTGTTAGTGTTCCTTTCTTGTAGGCTATGTATTGCTTTTCTTATTAATTGCTATGCTTTCTTCACTATTCTCTTCTTCTTTTACTTGGATTGTTGCACTTGAGCCGAGGGTCTTTCGCAAACAACCTCTCTACCTCCACGATGTAGTGGTAAGATCTGCATACAGTACTCTACCTTCCCCAAATCCCACTTATGAAATTTCACTGAAAATATTGTTATTGTGGTAATCCCGAGATAAAACGTTAAAGATCATTTTGTTCCATGTTTGGTTGAAACTTACATCTTGTATTGGAACCAAAGAATCACAAGTTACTGTAAAATTTCATTCTAATTAGTGGTACATCTTGTATTGTCCTCCAATTTCTATTACATTTTATTATTTCTTATACTTCGACCATCACACTATTTTGTTATAGTTGTTATTCTTTTCTTTTTCTTAAGAATGCTTTGTCATACTCTCCTTAATATCTGCTTTAATATGCTTGAAAAAAATATGCTTTTTATATTTTTGCATATATAAGGACCCTTCACAAAAAGAAATGTTCTATAATTTGACTAAGCATTTTTCTCATTAGTAAAGCATTTCCTCAATTTGACTTGTGCCTTGTTTGAACCACTTATGTGAATAACATCACAACATTCACATCGATCCATCTGAAAAAAATAGGCAAGAAAAAAACAAATTAATGTTTATTTTTAACAACTATATTAAAAAATATATATATTAAATAACAACTATACTCAAAAAGAAATATGCAAATCATGGTAATTGGTAAATGGTTAGAACAACCCGTATATAAAGCATTTTGCGTTAGTAGAGTCCCAAAAAAAAGCAGCACCCAAAGGGTGTGATGAAACATGTAAATTGGCTTTTGAAAAGGAAAAGAAAATCATTTACTAATATAGAGATAATGCATAAGTACCACCCTAAACTATGGGCGAAATCCCAGAAACACACCTAAACTTTACATAGGTCCTATTATTTCCTGAACTCATTTTTTGTGTATTTTTGTGCTCCTTTTGTGCTGATGTGGCAGAGAGAGCATATCTCACTCTCTCAAAGAGAGTGAGAAGCCAAAAATTTACTCTTTCTTTTTCTTTTTCTCTTTTTCTTTCTCTCTCCTTATCATCACCTCTCCCCCAACCTCCCCTCCTCCCACCACCACCCCCTACCCTCAACCTCCACCCAACCTACCACCAATTATTTTTTTGTTCTTCACCCCGATCCCCACCTCCACTCCACCCCACTCCACCCCACTCCACCCCACCCCCCAATTTTTTAATTTTCTTTTTTGAAAAAAAATTATTTTTTATAGATAAAAAATTTAATTTTTTTCTACCCCCACCCCTACCTTTCTCCAATCCCTCAACCTCCAACCCCCCAACCCCACCCACCCTAATATTTTTTAAAGAAAAAATAATTTTTTTCCAAAAAAATAACTTTTTTTTAAAAATTAAATTTATTTTGTACTCCAGCCCACCCACCTTACCCCACCCTCTCCTCCAGCCCACCCAAAATTTATTTTTATAAAAAAATTTATATTTTTTAAAAAATAATTTTTTTTGTACCCCACCCCCACCCCCACCCACCTAACCCACAACTCACCCCTCCACCTCCACCCACTATCATATCCCATACCCACCGCACCCCCCACCCACCCCAATCTACTCCCTAAAAATATTTTCTAATCTCTAGCCAAATACTAAAAATATTTTTTCACTTATTAATCAAACACTAAAAAATATTATTCGAAAAATATTTCTCACTAACCAACCAAACACACCTTAAGTAAGAAAGATGTAAAAGAAAAGAAGAGATTTAAGTGAGATATAAAGGAAGGAAGAAATAAAGGAAGGAAGAAGAAAAAAATAAAGAAAAAATAATAATTTTCAGCTGGCCGCGCGTGCACGACACTCTGTGCAAGAAATTTGGTTATTTAGTTTCAAGGTGTAAATAATTACATTTCAATAGAGTTCAGGGGGGGTAATAGGACCTATGTAAAGTTTAGGTGTGTCTCTGGAATTTCGTCCATAGTTCAGGGTGGTACTTATGCATTATCTCACTAATATATACAAAAATAGACATTCTAGGAAACAACTTATAGAATACGAGGCAATTATATTGTGTTATAACGAGGGTCGGATCCGAAGTTTTAGGCGAGGGTTTTTCGGAAATTCAGTAATTTTTGTACATATTTTGTTTATGTATTTAAAATTTATAAATATTTGATTATTGAGAATCTGATAATTTTTCGTACATTAAATTTGAAATTAGTCAAAGCTGTAGGTGTGTTTTCAAAGCTCGACTAATATGAATTTGTGCCAGAAAGTACTCTCCCTCTAGTCTAGAAATTAAATAAATTAAAACGCTCCTAGCTTTTGAACTCTAAGACTCTAATTAAGAATGAAGGGTTCTTTACCACCTCTCTACAACCTTTTGGTGGTTATTATTTTTCTACTTACCCCGAAATACGTCACATTTATTAATTTTTTTTCTTTTTTTCTCTATATCTAACGTGATAAAATAGCAATTTTTTGTCTTTATTGTATGATAATAAAGTTCAGTGATTATATATAAACATAGTATCTAAATTTCACTCTAATCACAAAATATATTGAGAACATATATATATATAAACGGCAAAAGTAAAAATAAAAGAAAAAGAAATTTACCTCTGTGTGTTTTATTCTAGTAGAGTAGACTTGAATCTTGTTGACATAATTTGCCGGATGATTGCCGGCCATCGAACAACCCGGCAACTGCCACACCATCAACCGGGAGTACGTGGCCATAATTTCGTTTTTATTCCATGTTTTCCCGATAGATTCTAAGAAAAAAACATGAGGAACTTCACAAGAATCTTTTAAATACGACCTCGTATTAAACATGTAATATGGAGGATGAGGTTTGCCACCCCAAGCATGAAATGTTTTAAGGGGTTTAATTAAATAACCCCGCGGCATAATTTTCTCGTAAATATGAATTGAATATCCCCATGATACTGAAAATGTCCAATTACTAGGCCTGTGGTGACATATTATTTGTTGTAACATGCGAGATTGATCGAATTTTGCTGCTTTCATAAGGTGTTTTGTTGATTGTATACGATCCATTGAAGGGAAAATTGGCGCTACAACACCAAAATGGTGAAGGGACATTAATGGCTCTTTTGGATGCGACGATAATAATCCTGAAAGATCACCATGCAAATCGATCTGCAAAGAAAATTCAAGTATTATAAGTAAAACTAACAATAGAAAAAGAAATACAATAGAAAAATATATGTTGCTTTCTGTCAATAAGAATATTTCGGAGTAGAAACTATATTACAAATACATATATTTTTTTGCATTTAGGAGATTCAATAATTTATATATATACAGTGTAAAAATATCTACATAATCATATTATTTAAAAAATAATTACAAATAATTTTTTTTTGTAATAAATATGAGCCAATTAGTAACCTGATAAACATAACAACTAACATACTATAATAAGTTAAAATTATACATAAAATTTTGTGTACACTGTTAGTGTTTATAACTCAAAGTCCAATTTAACTTTTGTAAGCATACAAAATTCTTTGAACTTTCAAAGGGTTGACCAATCTCTCTGTTTGGTGAAGACGTGGGAATTCATCTATGTTGATCGGACTTTTTAAAACAGCGATGAGTTCATATTGGATCTTCCAAAATAATTTTTGTTTTTTGGAGAGCTCGACTCGTATTCATCGATATTTTTGAATAATCCGAGCAACATAAAAAAATTTCACGTCTTCACCAAATAAAATTAAAAAAAGGAAAGGAAATACAGAATGAGAGAGATATATTGGTCAACCCGACAGAGATATACATTTTTAAAAAATCCGAGCAACATAGAAAAATCTCACATCTTCACCAAACAAATTAAAAAAGGAAAGGAAATACAGAATAAGAGAGAGATATTGTAACACCTCAGAATTCAAACCAACTTTTTAAACTTGGATTTCTGAAAGAATTTGAAGTTCCCAGGAACCACGAGCCCAGACCACGAGCCGTGGACTGAACCACGAGTCATGAAAAGGACTCGTGGAACCTGTCCTACATGAGTCCTCCTCAGGTCTGAGACCACGACCGGGTTTCATGGGTCATGGATTGGACCATGGTTCGTGATTTCTCCTCGTGGAAATCAGACTGAGGCTCAACTTTTTTCCTCAGAAACCACGAGAGGTTTCTACGGTTCGTGGATCAATCCATGAGCCGTATACCTGGTCCGTGAAAATCAAACCCGCAACCTCAATTTTAGCTCCGGAACCACGACCCCAAACCATGAACCGTGGTTCCATCTACGGTTCGTAGATAGGGTCCGTGAAACCTGAAACCGAGGTCCTTCAGTGATTTTTTCAGGGATATTTTTATAATTACCCACCCTTTTAACTCCTAAGTTAAGTCGTTTTGGACAATTTTAAAAGAGTTTTATTCTCAATTAGCCTAAGTTTTCTTCCATTCTCCCATTCAAGTTCCAAAAGGGGAAAAGAAACTCAATTTTCCCAAGCTTCAAGTTAGGGTTCCATCTTCATAAGTCTCCATCTCCAAGTTCTAGACTAATAAAGCTTCAAATTCGGGTATGTGGGTATTCAATAAGGGATTCCTTTCACCCTTATGCCCAAAACCCTCAAGTTTTACTTTGATTTATGAAACTATGAAATTAGGAATCTTACCCAATTTATGAAATTATAATGAATTCAGTTTATTAACATCAATTCAAGGTTTCTAATCTTTTACCCATGATTTTATATGAGAATCTTCAAGTGTTTCAAAAGCCCATGCATTAAGAATGATTTCTAGCATGATTTCACCCTATTGTATGTTTTCAAGCAAATTGTGAAATTGCATGATTTCTAACATGACCTCAAGTATTGTGAAATTGCATGCCTAATTCTTCAAAGCCTATGAATTTTAGAAAAAAATATATTTTTGAACTATGGCTATGCTAAGCTTTAAGACTTATGATTTATGAATGACATGGCATCAAATATGTCCATATGCTTTTCGAACAGATTTAACATCAGATATGTCCATGAGTTATGATCAGTTTTGACATCAGATTTTGCCCCAGTATGTATATATGAGCTATAGTATATTTTTGGGAGTAGTATTTAGCACCGAGTTGAACGGGGTGAGAGTACCCTAAGTTCCAGAACTACGTGCCCCCGTAGGTTATTTAGCCCCTTAATTTAGCATCAGAAATTGTGATTATGCCAGTAATGCCTTTATACCCTGGCAAGGTATATTGGGTCCTTTCGATGGGGAAGATACATCGGATTCCATGTAGCTCACATGGTCTATGTCAGTTATAGAACCTCCCACGAAAATGGTTTCAATCTTTTAAATGCATTTGACTCTTTGCTTTCAGATTTCAGACTTCTATTATTACTTACGAATCTAAGTATGTTTTCAGCTTATGATATTGCATTGAGTCATTGCATTATAAATTTTACTATTATCCTATGATCTCAGCTTCAAGTATATTTTAATCATGTTTTACTACGGATTTTTGCATGTCCCGCATACTCAGTACATCCTATAGTACTGACACATACTTCTTGTACTGTATCCTATCATGATGCAAATTCAGGCTCTCGATCTCAGACTCGTGGCTAGAGACTAGCAGGATTCCCAACCCAGATTGGCGAGTCCTCATCCTTCGAGGACTAGTATCAGATTAGCTATATTAGTGTCTTCCTTTCAGTACTTGGAGTTAGCTGGGGTCTTGTCCCAACAACTCATTATGTCAGTTTAGAGGTTTTTCAGACATAGTTAGATATTCAGTATTTGTGGTTTCTGATTTTGATATTTCTAGACCATGATCTGTATGATGATTTAGTTTACTTATCACTTCAGTTTATTGCTTCCGATAAGATTATCTATATTATGTTTAAGTCATGCTACGACCAAGGGTTAACTTGGATCACTTGTGATCTCGGGTCCCGTGTTACGTCTAGGGGGTAGCCTCGGGACATGACATATATATATTGGTCAATAGACAGAAATACAATAATATTTTTTAAAAGCCCGAGCAACATACCTGATGAAGACCTTTGAGAGGAGAAAAGCTACCTCCAAGATCCACAATACAAGACATAGTAATAACATCAGCAGATATTAAAAATGGATATCTCCTTAAACAACTTTCCATATCTTGAGCCAATGCTTTTGCCAATGGAAAACTCATAATAATTCCAGCACCCCCAAAACCTTGATTAAAAGAGTACCAAAAATTTGACATAATGTACTCACTTTGACCCCCAAAATAGTAGTACTTGTTGTGGTCATATTTTGAAAGAACATCAACAATATTATCCAAGAAAAATATCGAATCGTCGTCCCCCATAACCACCCATCTAACACCTTCATGTTCTTGTTCAAAAATCTCCATGATACCATGTACCATTCTAGCCATAATTGGTGCAACATGATGAGTTTCTTGGACTAATTTGGTTATATTTGTTGAAACCCTATAAGGGGGTGATTTTTTAGACCATGGTAACAAATTTGCACTAGGGGCCACATCAAGAAACAAATACCCTCTTGTCAATTTCGGCCTCCACCATGATTCAATGTAACTTTTCCTATAGTGCCATGCCTTTTCAGATCCAAGTAGGCCAAACACTAAATGGCTAAGATTTGTGGGGTTTGTGTCATTTGATGAAATGAAGTGAGAAATTGGTGAATTATTATTAGAATAAGATTCTAATAACTCATAAGGTGAAGTACAATTTGGATCTTTGAAGAGAAAAAATGAGGCTAAGTAAAAAATAACACCTGAAAATATGACAACTTTGCTAAGGTTAGCCACAAAACACTTGTCAAATATTGATACAAACTTGTCTCTCAATGAATCAAATGAAGGAAGTAACATTTTTTTTTATTCTTGAATTGTGAATGAAGAATTCAACTCAAATGAAGCAAAATGAAAACTTTTTTGTGTGATAGTTTTAGAATATAAAGAGGACAACTGGGGATTATCTAAGTAATCATATTATTATTATTATTATTATTATTATTATTTATTATGAGATTTTTACGATGTACAACACATTTATTGAGGTTAATTATATAATTGGCATAACTTTTGCATTTTTTCATAAATAACAGAATTTATTTCAATTTTAGCATGATATTAATTCGACCTGATTAACAATTAAATGAGACCCACTAAATCAGGGATTTTATATTTATTACTCTTTCCTTTTATATTTATTGTCTTTTCCCTTTCTCATGTTTTTTTTTGTTAGTGATGCACACGTAATTAACATTTTTCTCTAACATTGAAGAAAACAATTATAATGATTTTATATAAGAAAATCACTACATTAATTTTTTTGTATTTTTATTTTAAGAATTACTGGTTTTGATTAAAATAAAATTAATAAAATTATGTATATTATTGATATATTTGTTGACTTAAAATATAATAATATAATATAGATTAAAAAATTATATTATACTTAATATATATTGCTACTATATTATGATTTGAAGACATTTATTACAAGGAAAGCCATTTATGAATATTTGTAATCTATTTGTATATTCAAAAAAGGTAGGTACCAAAACCATTCTAAGATGAGATAATCATATATGACAAGCAATTTTCATTTTAGAGGTATATCAAAATAATTTAAACATATAATACATTAAAAAATATACTACTTAGTAGAGAAAATACTGCTAATATTTATATATAATTCAAGACTTACAACTAGTGATTGTAATCATTGTGGTTATAATTAGACTACACAAATAATCACCATTAGCCACGAAATTCGACCATTGTGGTTATAATTAGACTACACAAATAATCACCATTAGCCACGAAATTCGACACTAAATCCGTCATTAAATAGGATTAGTATATGAGTTTTTACTATTTATCGACATAAATTGTCCGTCACTAATTTCCATCAAATATCTTTACTTTAAAGGTCATCAAGTTTGGATTATATTTTATGATTGAAAACTGATAATTTAAAATTTCCTGATTGTAATTTGAAATTTATCAAGCTAAATTCAACTATTTTTACTTTCTGACTTATGGGTCATATGGTGTTAAATTTGTTAGCCCAAAACGTATGAAATAGTCAATTTATGTTAATTTCTTAAAACATGATTAATAGATGTTAATTTAATGTCTTAATTGATATACTGTGTCAATCAGTATTTTAAAAGGCATTCATGAGGCGAGCTCTGGGGCGAGTCTCGAGGTGAGGTACAATAAAAACGCACCGAGACGATGGGAGCAAAAGTATTGTGGGGAATAAGTCCCATTAGTCTGCGGGTACGCTTAAGTGTTGGGCGAGTTTTTATTTTAGGGTGTAAGCCCAGAAAATCTCTCCTAATTAAAATTAAAATTTCTAAATAAATACTTAAATTAGTACCAAAAACATAAAATTCAATTTGTTATTAAATTTTAAGAAGTTAAAAACCTTAAAAATCTTAATATAATTCATCCATAGTCCTATTTTTTATTCTTTCTCTTCCTTTTTCACTGGGTAAAGGGGAAAAATGATCAATGTGCAAATTACAAAGCAAAGACGCATCATCCTTATCACTTGTTCTGGTTTGATGCTTCTGATTGTAGATTCCTTATTTACAAGTTAATTTATAAATTTCTACTCAATTTTTTTTTTAAAAATCTAATTAATCTTTTACTTGTTTAGGTATGCTATATTTAAAGGATCAAACAAAGTGTGACAACAATTTTGAGTGTACTCTACTGTTTGGTGGATGTTGAATGAATATCTTTCTTTTCTTGTCAATTTTTTTTCCATCTCTAAGTTTCTCAAACAAGGTGATGATGTTAAAGAAAGATCAACATGGGATGAATTATCGCTCCAACCACCCCTTCCTATTTTCATTTGACAAACATAATACTTTAAAAGCATATCTTCGTCATGATTCATGAAACACTCTACTAAGCACACATTCTGATATATTCATTCATAAAAAATAAATTACTTTTTTTTAAAGTTCAAACGCTTTTAATGAAATTTTTAATTACACTATTGCAGTTAAGGGCACTTAAATTTTTGACTACACTACTGCAGTTAAGAACACTTACGTTGGAAGAAAAAGAAAGGGGTAACATGGAAAGTCTCAAAAGAAGATTTGTTGGATATAGTATAACATAATATCAAAAAATTGGTGCCGAAGTGGTTGGGACTTGCTAGTCTTTGATACATTTGGTATTTTTTTTTTGAGAAAATCTTACATCATTTTCTAGTAGTTTATTTGTTACTTTTAAACTGTTAGCTCCCATGGAATGACGTATGGATCATTGGAGATGATATGAGTTATGACTATAGTTCTTATCAATGTAGTAGATCAAATATATTTGATTCTAAATGTCTGTCGAGATAAGATTCATTATGTAAAGGTGTCAGAGAATCCTTGACAAATTTCAAAGACAGTACAAAATATTGCGTTGAGGTATTGAACATTATTATTGTTATTTTTTAAAAAAAATTTAGCATATAAGTTGACCAATTCATGATTGCTCAAAGAAATCATGTGATAAAGAAACTAAAGACACATACAATGTTGAGGAAATAACATAGAGATGTATATAAAGGCTGGAGTTGTATATAGTTATTTTCTGGTTAATACATATGATTTTCAGATAAAAAATTCTGTATTTGTCAAATATTAATTTTTTTATATAATAATATTATTATTTATAAAGGTAAGGATTAATTCTAGTTAGTAAGATGTAGCTATTTGTTTGTAACGCATTACTTTGGATGTTGTTGTAATTTTTTTATTTATTAATATGAATATTTAAGTTGTTTAATTCAAAGTTCTAAAATAGTTCCGATAAAAAATAGATAGTTCTTCTTTCTTTCTTTTTTATTTAAATTTTTTACCTTTTATTTTTCTATAAATCTTTAATATTATTTTAAGTGAAATTAAAATCATAAAATTCACTATTAAAATTTTTGGGGACCTCAAAGTTTTGGAGGCCTAAAGCAAATATTTTACCAGCTTCACCCTTGAGCCACCCTGAAATGGACAAATGAAGCATTTTTTAAGTTTTCTTTTTTTTAACTGGACACATAAGCGATTTTTGAGTAACTCAAAGACATCTGAGTTTTACCAAAATTTTCAAGTCTGACTCATTGAAAATTTCTAATTTTTTTTATCATTGTAAACTATTTATTTAATTAAACCAAATGTGTATATTAAAACTAGTTGTAAAGGGTGATATAACATATAATGAAGTTTTCAACTGATCTCAATACCTTCGACACGAAATATAATTATATATATGTACAAAAATTACTATTTTAAAAAAATAAAAATTAATTTTAAATCTATAATTTTAAGTTTTACATATTCAATGATAAGAACTAAAGGTCAAATCGGTTAAATTTATATCTTAGATTCATCGTTTCATAATAATGTACCCATCCTCTCAAAATCCTAGATACACCTCTGAGTACGTATAAGCGACGAAAACTAAGAGAAAAGCTAAAGCAATACAGAGATAAAGTTGGCACAAAACTTATCCCAATAAAAACAAAAGCTTGAACACAAAAGACACAAAATGTGCACAAACTGACTTGTTTGTTCATTCAAACCCAAAGTACACACAATGTACAAAATGGTACAGGTAGATATATGTGACTGAATATAACAATGGAGAGATTTGTTAAAGTTTCTCTCTTTATCATACGAAGATGGTCATTATTGTCTTAGCTTGTGACTCAAGTTCCGAGGTCATAAATTTTTTTAACTTCCGATCATCTTTGATCTTCTGAGCATAAATATTATTGCCACCAGTATTTGTCGTTTTTGCTTCCCCAAAATTTAATATTTTTTTGAGTCCTTTTAGATAGGCGTCAGCCCAGTTTTTATCATCGTTATCAACATAAATACACAAAAGACCTATGCAGCATTTCACCAAGGACCTAAAGCCAAAAACACAAGAAAACATTGAGAGTTCAGTAAAAACTGTCGTGAAAGATGATTTATTCAAGAAAAGGGGTTACATACTCCGCCTGTTCATCATCTACAGTATCATCAATAGCATTTGCAGTTGCTACAGTGTCATTTTTTTTCTTTTCAATCAACTCACGCAAAGGTTATATTTGAATCTAAATGTCATCGAGATAAGATTCATTATGTAAAGGTAGAAGAGAATCGTTGGCAAATTTCAAAGACAGTACAAAACGTTGCGTTTGAGATAAATATTGAACATTAGTATTGTAATTTTTTTATTAAATTTTGGCATATCAATTGATCAAGTCATGATTGCTCAAAGAAATCATGTGATAAGAAAAATAAAGACACATACGATGCTGGAAATAACAAAGAGAGGTATATAAAGGCTGGAGTTGTATATAATTATTTTCTGGTCAATAAACTTGATTTTTCAGATACAAAATTCTTCATTTGTCAAGTGTTAAAAATTTCACATAGTAATATTAGTATTTATAAATGTAAAAATTAATTCTAATTAGTAAGATGTTAGTAATTTATTTGCAATACATTCTTGGATGTTGTTGTAAATTTTTTATTTATTAATATGAATATTTGAGTTGTTTAATTCAAAGTTCTAAAATATTTCTGATAAAAAATAAATAGTTTTTCTTTCTTTCTTTTGTATTTAAATTTTGTTCTTTTATTTCTTATAATCTTTAATATTGTTTTAAGTGAAATTTATATCATAAAATTCATTTTTTTTTGAGCCTTCAAAACTTTGGGGCCTAAAGCAAAAACTTCACTTCACCCTTGAGCCACCCATGGAGTGGACAAACAAAGCGTCTTTTAAGTTTTCTTTTTCTTTAACTGGACACATAAGTAGCTTTTGAGTAACTCAAAGACATTTGATTTTTACCAGAATTTTCAAGTTTGACACATTGGAAATTGCTTATTTTTTTTCATCAATGTAAATTTTTTATATAATTAAATCAAATGTGTATATTAAAATTAGTAGTAGTGGATGATATAAGACAATCAATGGGTTCAACCAATCTCAATATCTTCGGCATGAAATATAGTTATATATTTGTACAAAAATTATCATTTTAAAAGATAAGAATTAATTTTGGATCTATAATTTTAAACTGGGTTGTTTAAAGCTACCCTTTCTTGAAGAAAGAGAAATTGGGCCCAGGTCTTGGTGTGTTTTCACATGATTCTCAATACGCTATCTAAACTAGGAAAATCAATATGGAAATGTAACAGGTTCAATGACAAGAACTTAAAGGTCAAATCAATTAAATTTATATCTTAAAATTACCTTTTTGTAATAGTACACTGATCCTCTTGAAATTTTGGGTACGCCTCTGAATACGTATAAAACGAATTCACAAAAACTAAGAAAAAAGGTAAAGCAATACATAGGTAAAGCAGGCAGAAAACTGACTCCAATAGAAATAAAAGTTTGAACACAAAAATTGCATTAAATGTGCACAAACTGACTTGTTTGTCCATTCAAACTCAAAATACACACATTATATAAGATGGTACAAGAAGAAATATGTGAATGAATATAATTATAATGACCGGGTTCATCATTGCAGGTAAATATTTCGTGTCAAGTTTCGAGTTAGAAAACTTTCGGGTTTGGGAGTTGAAAATTCTAGGCTAGGCTAGTCTCGGCCGATTTAGGAGCGAGGTATGGTCTAGGACAATTTGGGTAAGGATTAGGAAGGGAGTATTGACTTGAACTAGTTTTCCATTTAGCTAAGACATAGAGGAGTCCGGTGGACTTTTCGGAATCGAATTTGGATAAGTAGAACTCTCGGTATTAAGGTTGACGTGAAGGGGTTGCTCTGAGACGTCAAAAAAATAAGTGTGTTATAAAATGGACCAATTTTGGGAACTTTAAGATGTTCTGTTCTGTGTCAACCTCCACGACAGTTGGCACTCCGCTATAGCGACCTCCGCTGTAGCAGAGAAAATACCGCTACAGCGGAAGTCAACAACGGTCAGCCTCCGCCATAGCGGACAACTCTGCTACGGTGGTACCGCTATAGCAGAGTGGACCGCTATAGCGGGCTCGATAGAATTTAATGCAGAAATATTTCCCAAAACATTCAGTTTTTACAAACACGTTTGGGAGAAGGGCTAGGGCAATTCCAGGTGATTTTCCTCCATTTTGCATTATTTTTCTTCCCTAAGATAAAGTTTCTACTCCCCAAACTCCGTACTACTTTCCCTATGCTATAGAATTTCTAGGGGTAGACTTGGGAAAAGATTGGGAATGGCTTAGGGATGGTAGAATCCGGAGATACAGAGAGGGATTCTAGGTGTGGAAGTCCTTGGGTATGGTTAAAAGTACTGTATTATGATCATGTGACTTTAATTATCTAATTATATCCATAAAAAATAGTAGAACTAGGAGAATTAATGGTGGAAAAGCCCGAAAAAAGGGTGAGATGATCATGGTTGGCCTGGGGTTTGGGATTTGGTGTAATCCGGGTAATGTATAGGCCATGTTTATTAATTTAGTACTTGTATATTATTTTAGATCAAGAACAAGCAAGAATTTCAGAGAACGGGAAAGCTCGGGTTGAGTAGAGCTTTGGATCATTTCGAGGTAGGTGATGGTTATTGATTCGTGTATACCTTGTATGTTTGTGTACTCTTATCTAAGTAATTGTATGATGTTTGCATTGCTCAGGGAATGATTTAATAATATCTAATGGTCCTGTTTAACAGTCTGGTGAATTGAACTGTGTATTTTGCTTGATTGGTTTATAAGTTGATTGTTCATTGTTTGTGATTGTGGATTGGTTGACATTCGATTGGCTCGGGTACCACACCTGGTACGAGTATACTAACGGTTGACTCGGGTACCACGCCTGGTATGGGATATACTAACGGTTGGCTCGGGTACCACGCCTGGTACGAGAAATACTAACTGGTTGGCTAGGGTACCACGCCTGGTACGGGTTTAATTTTTTGCATTGTGCTTTGAATTGTGGGTCCTCTGAGTGGACCGAATTGTGTTATTGAAATGTGATAATTGTTTATGGTCCTTGAGAGGCCGGGCTACTGTTATATCTGATTTTGAGTTGGTCTTGGTGTAGACCGGGTTGCATGTTTAACACTTAGGTGTTGTTTAGAGGAGATCCCAGAGTGGGTACGGGCTATATAAAGAGGGTTGTTTGATTGTTATATTTGATTGTTGATCATAGTGACAAAAGTGGATTACATGTGGGAACAAGCTAGGAAGAGACTTGTAGTTAGGGATGCTTGTTGACTTGTTACATGTGTTCCTGTACTCTTACTTGATTTGTTGTACTACTCATACACTGTTTATTTGGAACTGGCTGATGATCCTACCAGTACACGGTGGTTGTGTACTGATACTGCACTTGTTTTTCTTTTGTGAGTACAGGTGATCTTCCAGCAGTTGACACACGACCTCACTTGTAGTCTCAGCGCTTTCAGACGTCAAGGGTGAACTGTTTCGGTCGAGCTACCTTGATTTCTATCTTTTTGAAGTTGTAGCCCACTTGTTTCAGGCTTAAACTATTTTTTTTGTTGGGGTTGCATCCCCGTACTCTAGTTTTGGTAGTGTTTTGGTACGTTGACTTTCAGATTGTAGAGGGGATTTTCTGCATGGTTATTATAATAGAGTTGTTTTATTGATATTGATAGTTAGTTTACTTTTTGCACATTAGTTTTGAGCTGTTAGAACGGTTAAGTTCGGAAAAGTAATGGTTTGCTCACCCGGGGGTTGGGTGAGTTCCACTCACGACGGTCTGGGTCATGACAATAACAATAGAGAAAGATTTGTTAAAAATTGTCTCTTTGTCATATGAAGGAAAGCATATGTCAAGTAAGAAAATATTATTAAACGACAACCTGGTGCACTAAAGCTCCCGCTATGAGCGAAGTTCGAAGGAAGAAAAGGTTACTATATAGTATAATTGAACCCCCTTGGACCCCTGCTCATTCCATTGACGGTCAGTATGTCATCATTATTGCCTTAGCTATAACTTAAGTTTCGGGATCGTAAAATTTTTCAACCTCTCATCCTCTTTGATCTTCTGAGCATAAATATTATTACCATGATTAGTTGCCTTTTTCATTTCCCCAAACTTTAATATTTTTTCTATTCCCTTTAGATCGACGTCAGCCTATTTCTTATCATCGCTATCAATGTAAGTATATAAAAGACCTATGCAACATTTCACCAAGGACCTAAAGTCAAAAACACAAGAAAATATTGAGAGTTCAGTAAAAAAAATCAGAGATCGATGATTTATCCAAGAAAATATGTTACATACTCCGTCTGTTCGTCATCTACTGTACCATTAATAGCATTTGCAATTGCAATAATGACAATATCAATTTTATTCTTTTCAACCAACTCGTGCAGTGGTTCTATTAAACTAGCAAAAAATACGGCATGATAAATTTAAACACCAACTACAAGGATGCATGATCAATAATGCAGACATCAATGTAAGAGAAGTCAATTTGCATTTCTATCAGTAGCTATCAATAGTCATCACATGTATAACGCCAATGTATATTGATGCACTACTACCATGGTACCATTGTAAAACTTGAGTATCTTTGACTTTGACATTAGCAGCTATGTACAAAGTTTATTTCTCCTAAAAAATGAAATTGCTACACGAAAAATATTTTTCAGAACATGCAATCGCTATTTAATACGTGTTCTGCAATATTTGACTAAATATTGTAAGTCTTATGTTATAAGTCAGTATGAAGTAAGCAAGAAACAACTAACAGAAGAATCAGTACACAAATTTCCTCACAAGAAGTCTACAATTCTACAGAAGGAGTAGCGATAAAAAATCAGTTATTAATTACATCAATCCTATGGACAACTTCTTTTTTTCTTTATATAATTTTTTTGATAAAATATAATTTTCTATTTTGCCCCCTCGTAAAATGAACTCTTTCACGATTTTGCAGCGAGATAAATATTTTAAGGAGGGGTAAATCATCTTGAAGACATACATATATACCTCTATCCATGGAGTGCTCTCACCAGTAATATATGTTATAATCACGCATATCATCCTTTTCCTCTAGTCCTCTAAATAGCAAGCTCAATAAGCAATAAAGAAAATGTTCTTTCTCATCCGGGGTAGCGGATATATTTGACTACATTAGTTAAAAAAATTAATTCATGTTTGACTCAGTTACACGATTGAAATAAATAATATAATAAAATATTCATTTTCAACCGTGGAACTACTTTAGCACATTGAAGAAGGATAATATTATAGTAGCTTAACAGGACAACAAAGAAAGAAAGAAAAA